>CM042164.1:67917798-67940298 GCA_023376005.1 Doryteuthis pealeii | reverse complement strand
AAGGCAAGATGACTGAAAGGCTATAGAGAACGCAGGTTTTTACATCAGTGTCCTTCTCCTAGACGGATGATCTAACAAGATCTACGGGTCAATCACGCCGAGTGGTATTTATGCCACCGAGAAAATTAAGCTGGCTTGCTACGCGCTTCGATACCAACCCAAGTGCTTCTAAGTACTCGCGTCTACGTGCTAGATAACCGTTGACAGGTTTTGTTTTTTTCTTCCTGCTGGGGGTCTAGTCACCCTCCTCACCAAACAAACTTGGTGGGGGTACCGGTTTAGTCACCGATGATCTGACTATGAAACAGGTAATACAGGATTACATAGTACCCGGACTACTTTAAGCGACCTGACATGAACAGTATATATATATATATATATATATATATATATATATATATAATTAATGGTGATATTATGGTTTCACACTCATAACTTATTTACATATATATATATATATATATATATATATATATTATTATTATTATTATTATTATTATTATTATTATATTATTTTTGCTTGAAGGCAGTTACAATGCGTATATCGTATAAAAGTCGATAATTAATGAAAATAATCATGACAAGCGAACTGGGCAAATATCGCTCCCCACGTAGAACATCGCACAGCTGTTTCAACTTTATTAAGTCTCATCAGCGATGTATACTTACGATTTCCCTCCGACAGAAATCGAAACCGGGAACTCAGCACGCAGACTCAGAGACTTTACTACTTGGCCACCGATACGCAACAAACGATACATGCGAAATTAGCTTGTCATGGGTAAATACGTCACTATTACTACTACTATACAAAGTAGAGCGGACTTTGAGAAGATCGCAAATTTTAGGCTTATGGCCGCCGAAGTAAACGGGTCGAAATTTATTATACGACGTGGAGTAGACGGATCATAGTTATTGTAGGTATTACAGCACCTATTATTATTATTATTATTATTATTATTATTATTATTATTATTATTATTATCATTATTATTATTATTTACTCTTTTTGAGTTTTCACATCAGTTTTAGCTGATGGCCTTTCACTGGAATCTGAGTGACAGCAAGTTTCCTCAGGTCTCCAGGACTCTTCTGAGTATTCTGGCAGATTGCAGCAGTGCAGTGTTCAGAATGGTTTCAATCCTTCCTCTGATATCCAAACTTTCCAAGCCCTTTTCTAATCCTTTTGGGACTGTTCCAAGTGCACCAACTACAATTGGTATAACGTTCACTTTCATATTCCACAACTTTTTCAGTTCTCTGGGAAGGTCCAGATATTTGTCTATTTTTTCATTTTCCTTTAGCTTCACCCTGTGATCTGCTGGCACTGCAAAATCCACCAGTTGACAAGTTCTTTCTTTTTTGTTTATCAACACTAGGTCTGGCCTTCTTGCTGGGATAAGGTGATCCGTTTTTATCTCAAAATCCCAGAGAATTTTGTGCGTTTCGTTCTCAAGAACAGATTCTGGTTTATGCATATACCATTTTGTTGTGTGGTCAAAATGTAATTTTATATGGTTAACAGTCTCATCTCTATTACCGCAAAGTCTACATTTACTATTTTGTTGGGTCTTATCAATTTTCGCTTTGATGTAGTTTGTCCTTATGGCATTATTTTGTGCAGCAATTATAAGTGATTCTCTTTCTCTTTTGAGGTTTCCCTTTCTCAACCATGTCCAAGTCTTTTCATGTGTAACCTCTTCTTTTGTCGTTTGAAGCGTCCGTATAATTGTTTTTTCTTCCCATTTTGTTTTTTTTTTTTTTCTTTTTTCTTCTTCTTCTTCTTCTTCCTTCTTCTTCTTCTTCTTCTTATTATTATTATTATTATTATTATTATTTTATTATTATTTATTATTATTTTAAAACTGTTTAAATGATAAAGATAGAACGAACAGCTCTTGAGTATACAGTAGAAATAAATGTTAAAATTCGAGTCGCCACAACTATGAATGAATTAAAGTAACTTCTAAATACGCAAATTTAAAAAATGAATAAAAGAAAGATCTACTTAAGAATATATATATATATATATATATATATATATATATATATATATATATATATAGATAGATAGATAGATAGATAGATATATGGACAGAATAAAATACATAAAGAAGAATTTCCTTATTTATGTATATTCTTTTGTTATATATATATATATATATTATATAATATATATATATATATATATATATATATATGAACAAAGAATATTCAGAGGATATAGTCTTTATATTAAATTTTCCACGTTCCGGTCTTTATAACCATCTTCAGGGCAATGTAATTGATGTTTAATGATTCATCTAAAAAGATAATTTTCAAATGGAAAAAACGAACCGATAAAAAAATAAAAACAGAAATTTCTTTTTAGTATTCTTAAAACCTTAATTGCATTTCAGTTCGAACTCGACATTTTTTTGGTGTACGAAAATTTTTAAAATACGATTTCGTTTGTTGTTTAGATATCATAACAAAAATATTGAATATAGATAGATAGATAATTATGATACTGATAAATAGATAGATAAATAGATAGATTGATATGAATAGACTAAAATAGATAGATAGATTGATAGATAGATAGATGGTTAGATAGATATGAGCAGACTAAGATAGATAGATAGATTGATAGATAGATAAATATGAACAGACTAAGATAGATAGATAGATTGATAGATAGATAAATAGATAGATATATAGGTAGATAGCTAGCTAGATATGCAAGTATAGATAGACAGATAGATAGATAGATAGAAAAGATCGGTAGATTGATAGATATGAACAGATATAGGTAGGTAGGTAGGTAGGTAGGTAGATAGATAGATAGATAGATCGGAACAGATTAAGATAGAGGGATAGAGATAAACAGATATAGGTAGATAGATAGGAACAGACTAAGATAGAGGGATAGAGATAAACAGATATAGGTAGATAGATAGATAGATAGATATATAGATAGATTTGAACAGATTGAGATAGATAGATAGATAGATAGATAGATTTGAACAGATTGAAATAGATAGATAGATAGATAGACACAGATTTGACAGATTGAGATAGATAGATAGATAGATTTGAACAGATTGAGATAGATAGATAGATAGATAGATAGATTTGAACAGATTGAGATAGATAGATAGATAGATTGAACAGATTGAGATAGATAGATAGATAGATAGATTTGAACAGATTGAGATAGATAGATAGATAGATAGATAGATTTGAACAGATTGAGATAGATAGATTGATAGATAGATTTGAACAGATTGAGATAGATAGATTGATAGATAGATTTGAACAGATTGAGATAGATAGATTGATAGATAGATTTGAACAGATTAAGATAGATAGATAGATAGATAAATAAATTTAAACATACTAAGATATATTTGAACATAATCATCATGTCGCACTAGTAGCACGGATACCCAGGGTAATCTCTTGCCAAATATCACTATCATTCATTGCCTTCGGGAGGTCCTCTACGCAGCATGCAGTATTGCACATATCTGGTCAATGCAGGTCTTTGCTGGACAGCCAGTACCGGCGTGCTCGTGTGCTGGTTTCCATCGGAGAACATCACTTATGAGTTCGTCCCTGTTTCTCCAGCAATATCCAGCATGCCTTATTCATCTCCCTCAGATGGTTTGTAGAAAGTAAGTTAGGACTGCGAAGACCTTAATTCTATATCGATTTATAGGTTTTACATTTCTTACTCATTATATATATAACGCTCTTCTAAGGAATAGAGCACTATGTGACAGCATTTACACACAAAGCGATGTGTGTATTAAAACAGTTAAAATCCCATTCTGTAAGTGAAGACAGACTAATGGTTAAGGTGCCGGACTGACACCCAACCGATCGGATTTCAATTCCGGCTGTAGGTAGCTTACAAAATGTTCTAGCCACTCTGAAGAGACTTGATAAGTCGAAACACGTGTCTGTGGATGACCAATATATATTATATATATATATATATTATATATATATATATATTTCAATCCAAGAGATATATGAGCTCTATTAATCATATGGGCACTCTTTATTTATAAATATTGTAAACTATCTCTCTCTCTCTTCTCTCTCTCTATATATATATATATATATATATATATATATATATAATATAACTATAGCGAGGGTTTGGCACTGTTTCAACTTTTACTCGAACTGTGTGCCAAAGTGCAGTATTATTGGGAGAGTGCTCAATATAAAAATAGAGCCATTATATAATATGATAGAATAAATATATAAAGGTTTTATATATTTATTTATTTGATGACAAAGGAACAGTCACGGCCATTTGGTTTCATGCATGCGTAACCGCAAACATTCGTCAGGTAACGTTGGTTAAAATGCAATGAAAATCGATTTTCATTGCATTTGAACCAACGTTTTTTATTATAATATATATATATATATATATATAGTATATATATATATATATATTATATATATAAAGTTTTCTTGCATATGTGATTTTCAAGCCTATTGGTTTGAAAAGGGCATAGGTAAGAAACTGACAGTTACCCACCGTTGTATTCATGGTTTCGCTTATCTAACACAGACAGGCATGACTTATCAATGATAGTACATAATTTATAGGTAACCTATTAATTATGTGCGTTAAGTGTAGTTTAGATATAAAAATAACGGTTTATTGGAGAAACACGAAGTTGATAGACACTTTTTAGCCCAGTGTTGAATATCTTCCATTAAGCCAGAGCGAGCCATGTGAAAGTAGCTAGGAAAGTCAGATTTGACTGAGTGCTTTTTCGAGTAAGAACTAGGTTGTTTCATTTGACTTGATCAAGGTTACTTATGAAAAAAATATCAGCTAAAAAAAAAGAACTACACACACACACACACACACACACACACATATATATATATAATATATATTATATATATATATATATAATTTATATATATGTAAATGACTGGTAATAAGGGATGATTCCACCTGGGATCCTCAAGATCTCACTGTATAATCATACTGTATACTCCTGTGGGTGCAAACATATATTCATACAAGGATTTTTATAAATTTCTTAAAGAGAGCTCAATGTATAATAATCAATAAATTAGATTAAATACATAGCAATATTTAATTTTTAATATTTGATATTTAATATTTTTTAAATTATATATATATATTATATATATATATATATATCTATATATCTATATCTATATATATATATATATATATTATATATTATATATATATTATAGGCGGACTCATAAATATAGATAGAGTGTGGACAGTAAATAGAAGTACATCGAAATACACCGTGTATTTTAAATTTAAATGCCAATATCATACCGCACTCTATGTTAATATTTTACTAAATCTAACCTTTAACGTAGTCAAGTTACATCTTCTCAAGCAATGAGTAAAAACTATAAGGCCCAGGTTAGCAATATTTGAATAATTATCGACACTTTCACTTCAAGTTGGCAATTACTCGCACGTAAATAAATAAATTTCAAGCGCGCTCTTTTTCTTCAACTTTGGCCCACTATCTGCTCTTCGCATACACTCATTGAATCCTGAATTTTTTCCCCAAATGGTTTTTGTCAACTATCCAAGATTTAAACTTTCGTAATGGCCTAAAAAAAGACAAATGAATGGAAAGAGAAAGGTTATTTCGAAGCAGACGAACTTAACTCACTTAAGTAGGTTTTATAATCTTGGTTTGTTTTTTTTTTTTTTACGGCATATCAACCTCAGTGGGTCATTAAATGCCGATAAAGTTTTGAAAGAAATTCATTCTGGATAATAATGGATAATACAATTTTTTTTATAAATACATTTTCTATTTAACCCATAGATGGGACCCTAACATGTACTACCACTCCGGGTCAGAGTGGACCAGGGAGCAATGGTTATGAAGGGGTGCTCCACATTCGCCAATCACCCAAAACAGGAACCTCACCATCAGATAGAGTTTAACGTCATTCCCAGGATATGTATACCCTTAGTCACAGCTTTCTAGCACCCATATGATAAAAAGGGTTGTGGTTTCCCATAAGGGCAATCATATAGGTGCTAGGGCTTGATGTGACCAGCCGATAGATCGGAAGAGGCCTCTCCGATCGCCCGTCTAGCCTAAGTAAGGGTCTAAGTGGAGTGTTGCAGGTCAGGGACCGTCCTTAAGCATCACAGGTCGCCACCCACGGCCAACAGGTGGCCCTATTTGGGGTTTTTATAATCTTGCTCACACGGAAAAAAGAATAACGAATGTGAGTTCTTGTAACATATTATGTGGTGTCATGGGTTGTTGATAAGACCCTGTAGTTAGATTGAAATAGGTTCGTTGGAATTGAATGCGTAGGTGGGTAGATTTTCGTTCATCAGGCAGTCAAAATTTACTGATGAAGTCCCGCTTAGGGCGGAACGAAATATATCTCCTACATCTACTTGGTTGAGTCATTCCTTTTTGTCCATTTTTCCCTTTATCCTTACCACATTCTGTTGGATTTACTCCATCCTTCCTATCTTCATATATATATATATATATATATATGTATATATATATATATATAAGTGTTAAGCCTTCTTTAACTTTTATGCCCTTTTTGTATAAGAAGATGAAAATTGAAATTTCCAGATGTTTCCATTATTTTTTCAACCCATGCACACACACACACACACACACACACACACACACATATATATATATATATATATATATATATATAATTGTTAAACGTTATTTAATTTTTATGCCCTTTTTGTTTAAGAAGGTAAAGTTTGACGATATTAACAAATCAGGGCTGTGTAGCGTTATACTGCCGCCGACCTATGACACCCTGCAAATTTACATTTCTTGTCTTTTAAGTTTTCTGTCATTATCTCCCCTTATAACCACCTTGTTTTTCGATACGAATACATTATTATTTATTGCATATAAACAGAGCGTGCCAAGAAAACGTCTCTGTTTAACAACAAGTAATGGGGGAATAAAAAACGATAAAGAGAGCCACCGTATAATACGATGCACTTTTAGTAGATATACGCTTTTCCACCCGAGGAGGAATAGAGAACAGCATAGAAATTAGTTCTTATCTATACTAGCAAATGTATGCACCATCCGCCGGGTGCGAGTATTTAAGTTTTAAAGTAGTAGAATATTATATTAAATTAGAAGGGCTAATGAAACTAAATAAGAATGTTGATAAAAAGACTTGATTCCCGACCCTATTGCTCTTATGGCAAGCCCCAACCCTTTTTATCAAATTGGGTGCTGGAAGGCGGTGGCTGCGGGTCTACATGTCCTGGGAATGACGTTAAACTCTATCTGATGGTGAAGTTCCAGTTTTGGAGGTTTGGGGAATGTGGAGCACCCCTTCATCACCATTGCTCCCTGGTCCACTCTGACCCGGAATGGTAGTACCTGTTAGGGTACCATCTATGGGTTAAATAGAAAAATGCATTTATAAAAAAATTGTATTATCCATTAAGAATTGATTTATTTCAAAACTTTATCAGCATTAAATGACCCACTGAGGTTGATATGCCGTAAAACAAAACAAAACAAAAACAAAACGAAAAGACTTGAAACAGAGCTATGGTATAATCGAAAAATAGAACAACTGAAACTTACTCTTTTATCACTCCCGTCTTTCATTGCTATATTTTCCTAATTTAACTATTTAATATATATATATATATATATATATATATATATATATATATTTATATATATATTGGGAGAATATGTGCTTAATTGAAGTCAAACCTAATTTTTTTGAAAGTTAATTCAATTAATGATTAATTAGGCGGGATTTAACTACTTAAATGTAAGGCTAAACAAATCGAGAAAAATCAATCTCTGAATGTACATTTCGACCTATTAGGTCTCATCAGCAGAGCTATAGATACGAAGATTGCCTCGTGTGTGATTCGAAACCCGTATGTCGGATCGACAAACAAGCTTCTTACCCCTACACCAAACGGAACCTCGCAGTTTTTCATCGCTTTATTTAGGTAGTAGTAGTACTCATATTCCTATTAAGAGACTTCGCACGAACTTACGTAAACGTAAACAAATATGGCTATTTTCAGCCGACAATATTTGGGAGAATATGTGCTTAATTGAAGTCAAACCTAATTTTTTTGAAAGTTAATTCATTAATGATTAATTAGGCGGGATGCTGATGAGACCTAATAGGTCGAAATGTACATTCAGAGATTGATTTTTCTCGATTTGTTTAGCCTTACATTTAAGTTGTTAAATCCCGCCTAATTAATCATTAATGAATTAACTTTAAAAAAATTAGGTTTGACTTCAATTAAGCACATATTCTCCCAAATATTGTCGGCTGAAAATAGCTATATTTGTTTACGTTTATATATATATATATATATATATATATATATATATGGAATTAAGATCAGTGTAGAAAGGCAGTTTTGGGTAAAGAAAAAAAAAATGAAGAGGACTGCCTCACTGACAAGAAAGCAACCGGAGTGACGGCGTACCAGCAAATATCTTGAAGGCATGGTGCAGCACTGCTTCAACCACTACACTAGCGACTCGGCAGTTGCTGGGAACAGGGACACATCCCCCAGGACCACTGTGCCCTTATACAGGAACAAAGGAGGTCGGGGCGACTTCGGCATAGCTTGACAAGTCTTGCGCGTGTTACACTGGCGCGTCTGCAGACTTTGCATCTTGCACCTATCCAGGAACACAGTGTGACTTCCGAGCAACCAACTGCAGGAGGGGTGCCAGGAGAGCGGATGCCACTCTACGCCATCGTCTTTAGTAGACGGAAGGATGCCAACCATATATATATATATATATATATATATATATATATATATAATTAAAGAAATAACAAAAGACTTAGAGATCTTGCATTATAGACTGTTTCGGGGAGCTTAGACAAAATGTCTAATTCTCATCATTTAGCTTTAGACAATCCTAGCAGTTTATATACATTTATATATATATATATTTCTTTTGGCCAAATCAACGCATCTGATGAGTCGGGAGAATTAGACATTTTGTCTAAGCTCCCCGAAATAGTCTATAATGCAAGATCTCTAAGTCTTTTGTTATCTCTTTAATTATATATTAGCTCTGTGACTCTAACAATAAGAGCACACATTGAGCTCTCAAACTGCGACAAGTTGTTTTTAAAAAAACCTATGTTTTAAGGAAGATTTCTTCTCTGGACTTTTGGATTATATATATATATATATATATATATATATATACGATAATACAAACTGAAAAAAATATTTTAAGATATTTATTTTTCTCAACATGTTTCGACCTTAGATCATTGTCAGGAGAACATTTCTTATGAAAGAAATTGTTTTTAGAAAGTTTAAAACTGTTTTCTAAGTGTTTGACAAGTCACTATAATCCGGGAACGGAAAGGTATCAGAAGTGGATACCTATATATCTATCTCTCTATCTCTATCTCTATCTATATATTTATTCATATATATATATATATGCACACACACACACACACACAACATATATATATATATATATTTATATATATATAATATATATATATATATTATATATATATAGTATATATCATATATATACATGTTATATATATACATGTTATATATATATATATATTATATATATATATATATATATGGAGATTACTCACTTTTTTATTCCGTTTCTTAAAAGATTCATGTGCAAAGTGACAGAATAAGCAAACAGAAAACAATTCATCTCCTATCTGACGATTGAAAAAGACATTTATCCTTTTTCAGTTTTATAATTTATATTTCTTCTTCTTCTTGAAAAAAAGAAAGCCCCATAAGAGTCGCACCACCCAAAAATAATCGTTCACAATACAACATTTGGCCAAAAGAAATATATATGTATAGATATATATAAACTGCTAGGATTGTCTAAAGCTAAAATATAAAAAAGTGCTCGATACCTAAGTAGAGCAAACACAGACAGACATATATATATATATATATATATATTATATATATATATATATATTGGGGAGAATATGTACTTAATTGAAGTCGTACCTAATTTTGAAAATTAATTAATTAATAATTAATGAATTAGGCGGGCATAACTATTCAAATGTAACGCTAAACAAACCGAGAAAGGTCAATCTCTCGATTTGTTTAGGCTTACATTTGAATAGGTATGCTCTCCTAATTCATTAATTATCACTTAATTAATTTTCAAAATTAGGTACGACTTCAATTGAGCACATATTCTCCCAAAGATTGTCGGCTAGAAAAAAAAAGCCATATGAAACACATTTGTTTGTTTTTTACTTCTCATATATATATATATTATATATATATATATATATATATATATATAGTGTATAAGAAATAATCTCCTCGAGTTTCACCATAAGCTACTTCATGGTTTAATCCACTGAATTATTCAAGATATTGATTGCGGGAGTTCCGCAGTTAACTATAATTAATCAATATCTTAATTAATTCAGTGGATTTAACCCTAAAGATCCTCATGGTGAAACTCGAGTAAGTTATTTCGTACACACTATTATACTAAATTCGCTCTACTTACATATTGAGGACTTTATATTTGTCATAACGCTGACTTATCCGAGTAACACTTATACCAACCAAATATTGAGACCAACACAATATTTTTTACCGGTAAGTCATTCCCTTTACACAAACCACCCAAACACCCACACACACACACCCCACCTACTGCCACACCCATATATATATATATATATATATATATAATATATATAGAGAGAGAGAGAGAGAGAGAAATACATATATATATCTATATAAAAGGAAGTTTGGTATGTAAGTGTCGACGTATAACACCGAAACTGGAGATCACTCCGATTCGAAATCCTGCAATACACCTTAATATCCTTCTAACTAAGAAATACGCCAAATTTTGCTTATTGATCTTTTACTGATTAAGGGATATAATTAATTAATTAAACTAAAATCAACCGATTTGCGCTGTCTGCTTTCTATGATAGCTATACCAACAGTTTAGTTGAATTTTACTGAACAAAGCCGTTCTGCTCGGAATCTCTCGCCTATTTATGGTCCAATCTTTATATATAGTCCGGTCATGGACTGGGTACTTTTGCTAGTATATATATATTTAAAATTTGAGTTTTTCACATCAGCGTTAGCTGATGGTATTTCACTGGATGCTGAGTGACAATAATTCTCCTCAGGTCTCCAGGACCTTTCTGAGTATTCTATTCGATTGCAGAAATGCAGTAGTCTGGATGGTCTCAATTCTTCCTCTGATTTCCAGATCCTCCAGTCTTTTTTCCAAGTTTATTGGGACCGTTCCGAGTGTACCAACTACAATTGGCATCACTTTCACTCTCATATTCCCCAGCTTTTTCAGTTCTCTGGCAAGGTCCAGGTATTTATCCATCTTTTCATAATCCTTCACTTCACCCTGTGATCTACTGAACTGCAAATTCCACCAGTTGACACGTTCTCTTTTTTTATCAACACTAGATCTGGTCTCCTGGCTGGGATAGAATGTAAGTAGAATTGGTTTTATGTTTTATTAATTTTAACGATAAACCCTTAAGAGTGGAGTTATTTTGCATATACCTTCATTTTTTCTTATATTAAATTTTCCTGAAAGGAGATTAATTTGGTTTACAAAATCCTTATAAGGAATTTTTGAATTTTACTTAGTAAGAATCATTATTAGTCTCCTGTTTATATGAAATAAAAATATATCAACTATATGTCAACCTTTCAAATATGACTTATATAGATGTCTAGATTTTCGAGCTTGTATTCAGTTACAATCGCATGCACTTGTCTTCCCAGTTGCGACGGGTAATTGGAACTTTATTCTTAACATCTCCCCTTTCCCCCCCCCATTGCGCGGGGCATAGGGCCTTTGAGGGGGAATTAGTTCCTTTCGCCGGCCGATTACAGGGGAGTAATCTTGATAAAGCGGGGGGTATTTTTGATGGCATTGGCTTAGGAGTTGGAGTGACACTGGGTGAGGCCATGGTCCCTAGTTGATGTTACCATTCTTTTGGTTTGTGGAACATTCCTCAATTATGGTTTAGGGGGCTCAGGCAGAGCGCTAGGAATAGAGACAGGGGCCACTGGTGCTTGGAGCTTATGAGGAATCGGCGATTCCCAATGTGATCCTACCTGATCCATCATCCTGATTCGGTATTGGTGATTGGGGAGTGTTTCGACAACTCTGCCTGTTATGGTCCACGGACGGTTGTTTGGACGTTGTACAGACACTGTGTCTCCCTTTTGAAGTGGATAATAGAGTGTATGTGCTGTGGGATTTATTCTCCTATTAGGCAGTGTGGATTCCGCTGAGATAGGCTATTTCGCGGTTCTGAGCCGCTGTTTATCCACTTAGTATTCGCGGTTATATAGTGCAGGTTGGGGATGGTATGAAGTCACGGAAGTCGTCGGTAAGAGAAGGAGTTGTGCAGGGGGATAGTCCGATTTTTGAATGGGGTGTGTTTCCGATATTGAGGATTGCCCTCGCAGTCTGGTTATTATCCAGAGATCCCTGGGGTCCTATGTTGCCATTCATATCCTTTTGGCCGTCTTGAAGCGTAATTCCGCCCGACCATTGATTGGGGGTAGGCGACTGATGACATCTATGTTTTACCGCCCAGTCTCTAGGAACTGCTTAAATGGTAGGGAAGTAAAGGGTGGTCCGCCATCAGTGCTGAGTTCTTCCGGGGGCACATAAGTCTGGAATATCTCTCGACAAATTGAGATGATCCTGGAGGCGTTTGTTTGTCCGTGACTCAAGTGATATAGAATGAGCCAGCCAGTCAATCTGTCAGACATACAAGGTATGCATGATTCCCAACATAGAATAGATCCATGACGATCTGCTGAAATGGCCAATCAGGGGATTTTGTCAAAGTAATCGGCTCACGTGGTTGACTAGGGGCGATTTTTGAGCATACCATGCAATTGGCCCTAATATTGGCGGATTGAGGCATCCACCAGGCAGTACACTGACTCATTAGCACGTGCTTTCCATGATGCAGCCAACCTGGTGTGCAGAATGTAGACAGTGCAGAATTTTTTTTTCGTTCAGTTCTGGGGATGACAATCCTTTCGATCCAACAATACCAGGCCACTAATAGTGTGAGACGGTGCTCACCTCCATATTCACGGACCTCAGGTGCAGTAAGGTTACGTGTCTTGGGGAAGCCTTGCTGGATGATACTGATCAATTTTTTATATTGGGGATTCAGCACACTGCTGCGGATTAGATCTAGTGACGTGATAGCGTATTATTGCTGCTGCAAATGTTGCATCAGGTGTTGTATTCAACATATCCCTATGTCGTCAGACTCTAGAATGTCTGTCTGGGAGGGCTCAGATGGAAATACACGAGGAGTGTTTGCAACATGGCCACTGGGTGGCGGGAAACTGCGTCAAGAGCCTCTGTGCCACTTTCCGGGCAGTGTTGGAATGGTGAATCGATATCTTAGGTTTTTTTTCTTTAGTCGAAATAAACGGGGATTTTGGATCTTGCTCAGATCCCGATCGCAAACAACCCTTCAGTGGTTCATGATCCGTGACCACTATGATGCTTGGGCATCCATAACAAACATCGGCATTTCTCCAGTGCCATGCTATTGCTGCTGCTTCACCCTCTATAGGGGCATATCTGCGCTCAGCATCTGTACAAAATCTGCTGCGGCAAATATAGGTGCCAACCCTCGGGACAGGATTGGGGTTTTTCGGTTGGGTGGGCATTGAATGCTTTTTTGTTAGCAGTAGAACCCCATCCTTCTTTGCTCAATAGGAAAACTCTGAATTCAAACCTGTTAATCTCCGCTTAAGAAATTGACCTTGAGTCGTATCCTGCTCGCGGAGGAGTTGGTAAATATATATTATATCCATACCTAGATGTTTTTCTTTATTAGCCTTACACTTACGTACACTGAGCATCAATATGGCGCTGCGAACAGAAATGGAACCTGAAGATGGGAAAGCTACTTCATCAAAGCTGGTATCTCTGCTGACTCAGCCAAAAGCTATGCTGCAACATTTGCAAGTGAAAAGCTGACCAAAGAAAACCTCCAAATGATGGATCGGGCCATTGCTAAAAGAGTTGGGAATCACAGCAATGGGAGAAGCCCTCGTCTATCCTTAAACAAGTTAAGCGAACCTCTACCCAGACGACCTATACTAAGGCAACGTCAGCCAAACCCCCCCAACTCCCACTTTGAAATGACCCCCCAACAATCAGAAAATTCGAATCGATTGGGAAGTTTTCACCAGAATGACAGAATTGCCAACTTCTCAAACCAACATCCAATTATACAATTGCGCTGATGAATCTGTCCAAAACGCAATCATTAACACCCACCCTAAATTCTTCACCACTGACCCAGACAGGCTGTTACTAATGATAGAAAAATTAGTAACTCATAGATCAAATCCCATGGTTCATCGGATTACATTTGACTCCATGTCACAGTATGAAGATGAACCAATTCAACAATACCTTGTTCGCCTTAGGGCTACAGCCATAGACTGCAACTTCTCCTGTCCCCGGTGTGGAGCATGACCTGTCCGACACGTACATCAAAGACCAACTCATCAGAGGGATAGCAAACGACGCAACTCCAGACTGATCTACTAGCAAAAGCCGGGGTACTGAAGTCCCTGAGCAGAATATCTGTCATGCCTGAAGCATTTGAATCCAGCACTACGGGACCAAACTGCAATGACTGATACCACAGACATAGCTACTGTTCG
This sequence comes from Doryteuthis pealeii, assembly GCA_023376005.1. Taxonomy (NCBI): domain Eukaryota; kingdom Metazoa; phylum Mollusca; class Cephalopoda; order Myopsida; family Loliginidae; genus Doryteuthis; species Doryteuthis pealeii. The sequence continues at coordinate 67,925,552 of CM042164.1, read as the reverse complement.
GATGTCAACATATCGCAGACAGAAGAACAGTGCAGCACAGACCAATAAGGGTAAAAATCCTATTAGCACCTCTAATATACGCAAGAACAACATTGCTGAACAAACCCCTCGTCAAGCTTGCATCGGGTTGTGGTAGCCACCAACACGGCACTCTGGGAAAAGTGCCCGCCATTTAATGTGGTCCACATGGGGTCAAATATGTAACACCTGTATGGAAACCAAACCATTTTTCAACAGTGTGCCGTACAATGAAGGAACATCACCAAGCAATAGTAAAAAGCTTTGAAGGTGATGAGGCTCCCATGGATATTCTCATAGCCCACATCACATTTGACCAAACAACGGGCACATTCACATCCGGAAATGATGACCAATTAACAGAAATAAATGCATCCGTAATCCCATTCTCACCAAATCCGGATCCCAGAACAGCTATAAACATCCCCAATAATTGTAGTACTACACTAAGAATTTTCCCTGACAGTGGTGCCACTATCTGTCTAGGGGGACCAAAAACATTTACTGGACATGGGGCTTACAAAAGGACAACCTTGTTCCATCAAGAAAGATCATTAGGGCAGTGGGAGGTTTCACCCTTATGTGTCAGGGTTGGCTGCCTGTTGATTTGTCGTTAGAGGAAAATCAACCAAACAAGCCCTCTACATATGCGGAAATATCCAGCGCCTTTATTTCAGCAAGGCTGCATGCATTGATGTAGGAATATTGCACAAAGATTTTCCCAACCCTTAGCCGACAAACAACATAAAGAGTTTTGGCCCCAAACCTAATGAGCTGTGAGGATCAACTGCCAAGTCGTCCCTAAAACCACCCTTTCCTGCAATAGAGGAAAACATTAGCAGGCTTAAGAATTGGCTCATAGAAAGTTTTCCAAAACAGCATTTAAAAAAGATGGGATATTCCCAGCTATGTTGGCTCCTGCTGCCATATACACCTCAAAGAGGGGGCGGTCCCTAAAGCCAGACACAACCCCATCCCTGTGCCTTTTCACTTCAAAGAACCAGTAAGACAAGCCCTTTGGAAAATGTGGAAAGAGGTATCATAGCTCCGGTACCCGTGGGCATGCCTACTGATTGGTGCAGCACAATGGTCATAACTGCCTAAAAAGAATGGTAGTCCACGGCGGACTGTAGATTACCAACACCTAAATTCTCAATGCAGACGGGAAACCCATCACACGGGTCACCATTCCAGTTGGCACTGCAAGTGCCACCTAAACAAAGAAAACAGTCCTAGATGCTGTTGACGGGTACCCACTCGATCCCCTTAGACAAGAAGTCCCAACCATTGACCACCTTCCATAAACGGAGTGGGGGAGATTCATGTATCTCAGGACTGCCTCAAGGTTATCTTGCATCTGAGATGCTTACACTCGCAGATACGATGAAGGTAATCAAAGATATCCCACGCAATGGTGAAAATTGTAGACGACGCCCTACTATATGATTCTAGCATCAAAGAAGCATTTTATCACACCTTTTGATTTCCTGATCCAATGTTGTGAGGAATGGTATCGTGCTCAACACTGACAAATTCCAGTTCTGTCAGGATGTGGTACAGTTTGGAGGCCTCAGATAACTCCTTCTGGAGTGATCCCTTCAGAATCCATGCTAGAGGCAATACTCAACTTTCCAGTCCAAGACAATCACAGACGCCAGATCATGGTTTGGACTCGTCAACCAGGTAGCCTGGGCATACTCATTAGGCCAGTTATGCTGCCTTTTCGAGACCTTGTCAAAAAGGACTCCCAATTCGGTTGGAACCAAAGTCTTGAAAAACGCTTTTCAAGACTCCAAGCGAGTGATAGTTGACCTAGTCAAGAAAGGCGTAGCTACATTTGACAAGACCGAGTGACCTGCCCGCCCCTGATTGNATGATACTGATCATTTATATTGGAATACATCAGCACCACCGCTGACGGATTAATCTTATACTTGATAGCCGATTATTCTGCCTGCAAATAAATGTTCCAGCAAGCTTTGATTTCAACATTATCCCCTATGCGTCAGACTCTAGAAGGTTCTGTCTGGGAGCTCAGAATGGAAAATACACCGAGGATGTTGCAAACATGCCACTGCGGGTGGGGAAACTGCACCGTCAGAGCCTCTGTTCCACTTCCGGGGCAGTGTTGGCATGGTGAATCGATATCTTAGTTTTTTTTCCTTAAGTCGAAATAAACCGAGTTTTGGATCTTGCTCAGATCCCGATCGCAAACCCCCTTCAGTGGTCATGATCCGGACCCACTATATGCTGGGCATGCCCATAACAAACATCCGGCATTTCTCCATGCCCATGCTATTCTGCTCTTCACCCTCTATAGGGGCAATATCTCCTCAGCCATCTGTACAAAATCTGCTGCCGGCCAAATATCAGTGCCAACCCTCGGACAGCAGATTGGGTTTTTTCCGGTGATGCATTGACAATATGACCTTTATGTAGCAGTAGGAACCCCATTCCCTTCTTTGCCCCAATCATTGGGCGAGGCAGTCACTCCGTTCCTTGTCAAATGTTAGCTACCCTTTCTTGACTAGGTCAACTATCACTCGCTTGGAGTTCTGAAAAGCGTTTCCCAAGACTTTGGTTTCCAATGCGAAGTGGAGTCCTTTTGAACAAGTCTCGAAAAGGCCAGCTAACTGGGCCAATGAATGCCCAGGCTAACCTGGTTGACGAGTCCAACCGATGATCTGGCGTCTGTGATTGTGTTCCTGGGGACTGAAAGTTGAAGATTGCCCTCTTAGGCTATGTGATTTCTGAAGGATCCGACCTCCAAGGATTATCTGGAGCCTCCAAGACTGTACCACATCCTGACAGAACTGAATTTTGTCAGTGTTGAGCACGATACCAGTCCTCACCATTGATCAGAAAATCAAAGGTGTATAAGAATCTTCTTGCGATGCTAAATCATATAGAGGGCCGTTCTCCTACAATTTTCACCTTGCGTGGGATATCTTTATTACCTCATCGTAATCTGCGAGTGTAAGCATCTCCAGCATGCAGATAAACCTGAGGCATCCTGAGATTACATGAATCTCCCCACTCCGTTATGAAGGTGGTCAATGGTTGGGACTTCTTGTCTAAAGGATCGAGTGGTACCCGTCAACAGCATCTAGGACTGTTTCTTGGTTTTAGGTGGCACTTGCAGTGCCAACTGGAATGGTGACACCAGGTGTGATGGGTTTCCCGTCTGCATTGAGAATTTAGGTGTTCGGTAATCTACAGTCCGCCGTGGACTACCATTCTTTTTTAGGCAGTTATGACCATTGTGCTGCACCAATCAGTAGGCATGCCCACGGGGTACCGAGCTATGATACCTCTTTCCAATCTTTCCAAAGGGCTTCTTACTGCGTTCTTTGAAGTGAAAAGGCACAGGGATGGGTTTGTGTCTGGCTTTAGGGACCGCCCCCTCTTTTGAGGTGTATATGGGCAGCAGGCCAGACATAGCTGGGAATATCCCATCTTTTTTAAATCTGTTTGGAAAACTTTCTATGAGCCAATTCTTAAGCCGGCTAATGTTTTTCCTCTATTGCCAGAAAAGGTGGTTTTACGGGACGACTTGGCAGGTTGATCCTCACACTCATTAGGTTTGGGGCCAAACTCTTTAGTTGTTTGTCGGCTAAAGGGTTGGGAAAATCTTTGTGCAATATTCCTACATCAATGCATGCAGCCTTGCTGAAATAAAGGCGCTGGATATTTCCGCATATGTAGAGGGCTTGTTTGGTTGATTTTCCTCTAACGACAAATCAACAGGCAGCCAACCCTGACACATAAGGGTGAAACCTCCCACTGCCCTAATGATCTTTTCTTGATGGAACAAGGTTGTCCTTTGTAAGCCCCATGTCCAGTAAACTGTTTTGGTCCCCTAGACAGATAGTGGCACCACTGTCAGGGAAAATTCTTAGTGTAGTACTACAATTATTGGGATGTTTATAGCTTGTCTGGGATCCGGATTTGGTTGAGAATGGGATTACGGATGCATTTATTTCTGTTAATTGGTCATCATTCCGGATGTGAATGTGCCATTCCCGTTGTTTGGTCAAATGTGATGTGGCTATGAGAATATCCATGGGAGCCTCATCACCTTCAAAGCTTTTTACTATTGCTTGGTGATGTTCCTTCATTGTACGGCACACTGTTGAAAAAATGGTTTGGTTTCCTACAAGTGTTACATATTTGACCCCATGCTGGACACATTAAAATGGCGGGCACCTTTTCCCAGAGTGCCGTGTTGGTGGCTACCACAACCGATGCAAGCTTGACGAGGGGTTTGTTCAGCAAAGTGTTTCTTGCGTATATAGAGGTTGCTAATAGGATTTTACCCTTATTGGTCTGTGCTGCACTGTTCTTCTGTCTGCGATATGTTGACATCCGAACAGTAGCTATGTCTGTGGTATCAGTCATTGCAGTTTGGTCCCTTAGTGCTGATTCAAATGCTTCAGCATGACAGGATATTCTGCTCAAGGGACTTCAGTACCCCGGCTTTTGCTAGAGTAGTCAGTCTGGAGTGCGTCGTTTGCTATCCCTCTGATGAGTTGGTCTTTGATTGTACGTGTCGGACAGGTCATGCTCACACCGGGAACGGAGAAGTTGCAGTCTATGGCTGTAGCCCTAAGGCGAACAAGGTATTGTTGAATTGGTTCATCTTCATTACTGTGACATGGATGCCAAATGTAATCCGATGAACCATGGGATTGATCTATGAGTTACTAATTTTCTATCATTAGTAACAGCCTGTCTGGGTCAGTGGTGAAGAATTTAGGGTGGGTGTTAATGATTGCGTTTTGGACAGATTCATCAGCGCAATTGTATAATTGGATGTTGGTTGAGAAGTTGGCATATCTGTCATTCTGGTGAAAAACTTCCCAATCGATTCGAAATTTTCTGAATTGTTGGGGGGTCATTTCAAAGTGGAGTTGGGGGGGTTTGGCTGACGTTGCCTTAGTATAGGTCGTCTGGGTAGAGGTCCTTAACTTGTTTAAGGATAGACAGGGCTTCTCCCATTGCTGTGATGTTCCCAACTCTTTAGCATGGCCCGATCCATCATTTGGAGGTTTTCTTTGGTCAGCTTTTCACTTTGCAAATGTTGCAGCATAGCTTTTGGCTGAGTCAGCAGAGATACCAGCTTTGATGAAGTAGCTTTCCCAATCTTCAGGTTCCATTTCTGTTCGCAGCGCCATATTGATGCTCAGTGTACGTAAGTGTAAGGCTATAAGAAAACATCTAGGTATGGATATATATATATATTTACCAACTCCTCCGCACGAGCAGGATACGACTCAAGGTCAATTTCTTAAGCGGAGATTAACAGGTTTGAATTCAGAGTTTTCCTTCTCCTAGACTGGTTACCTAGCCATGGTTAAAGAGTCCAGACTGCCCTGCTATTTACCCATAGCTGGAGGGAGTGTAGGATTCATACCTTTCCCAAGGGTATTAGCGCTAAGTGAAATGCAATTACCACGTCCAGGATTTGAACTCGGAGCGACGAGTCCATTTTCCATGACTTTGACCATTACACCACGCGCTTCCTACAGATATGGATATACCTAATATTAAAGTGGGTATTTCAAATTATTTATTTATATATATGTATATGCATATATATGATTATTTATTTATATACATATATATGTATATGTATATGTATATGTATGACCTCATTGCCTTGTGCAGAAGACCGTGCGACCTGGCGCCTCCTCGTCAAACAAGGAACGAAAAGGAGTAAGAAAGAGAGGAAAGAAGCCGCCACAGAAAAGAGAGCCAAAAGGAAGGAGAGACAACAGCAACTCCAGCAAGCATCACTGTTTCTTTGCAGTCACTGCACCAGAGAATGTCATTCAAAAATTGGTCTGTTAGGCCACTCATGCTGTTGCAGATAATAAAAAATAAAAAGAAGTGGATACTATGCCATTGTCTTTAGTAGACGGAAGGATGCCAACATATATGACCTCATATGCGTATACGATTTTTTAACTGCATCTGTGCAAGTAGCTGAACAGGACAATTTTTGAATGGCAATCTCTGGTGCAGTGACTGCAAACAAAGAGTGATGCTTGCTGGAGTTGCTGTTGTCTCTGGCTCTCTTTTCTGTGGCGGCTCCTTTCCTCTCCTTTTCACTCCTTTTCGTCCCTTGTTTGACAAGGAGGCGCCAGGCCATTTTGTTTTCTGCACCAACCATATTGTATATATGTGCATATATATGAATAAAGAAATATGTGTATTTGGGCAGCATTCTTTCATTTATACATGTAGAATTAAACAAAAGACACATTTCCTGTTTAACAATTTAATTTTTGATCTTTTCGAGTTTTCTGGCCAACTTTTTAATATTTGGGTGGAATTGCTGGATAAGTACTCGGGACCTGAACTTTGGGTGACTTATCCACGAATTCCACCCAAATATTAAAAAGTTGACCAGAAAACACGAAAAGATCAAAAATAAAATTGTTAAACAGATGTGTCTTTTGTTTAATTCTACATGTATAAATGAATAAAGAAGTAGACAATTAAGGGCTTCAATTCGATCTACTGTGTGAACAGTGTGGAAGGCTTTGTCAAGGCTGGCCTGATCAATCACCAATCTGTGCATCGGGGATGGACCAATGAAATAACCTGTGCTCTCTGGAATAACTTGGAAATGTGGGAAGATGTGCAAGATTTTGGCAGGGCTAAAGAGCCACTTTCGCGCAGCACACCGTTGAACTTGTTGAACATTTTGGAGCTCACCGTTTTATTCTTTGAACTTTTGAACTTATTTATTTTTTTTATTTTTTTTATCAAGCAATGGCAATACTCGAACACGAGTTTGCTGCCATCATATGTGAATTAATTATTTCGCTGAATGTTTGAGATGAGGCTTGATGATTAGTATTATCTGCATTATTCGGACTATTGGCCTCATCTTCATTGTTATTTGTACAACATTTTGGGCGATATGCCCTCCGGCTTTCTTCGGGAACTTTCTTTTCGGACTCAGGAAACTTCTTGTCGTAATCGGGAACCTTCTTGTCGTAATCGGGAGCCATCACAGAACTTTGAACCTAACCCTTTATTCAGTCCACGGGGATATCCTGTTCTTATTCTGCTAACCATAGCTGGGGTAGGGGCGTTAAGCTGTGTTAATTATTATTCTATGTTACTGGTGCTCTTGGTCAGGATTGAACCTGCAATATAGAGATAACTGTAACTTAGAACTGTTTTAACCTAACTACCTTATCCACTAGCCCATGTGTCCATGTTGTTCAGATAACAATGAAGATGAGGACAATAGACCGAATAACGCAGATAATACTAATCATCAAGCCTCATCTAATGAATTGATTAGTTAATTTCTTGTTATTCTTGGGTTTTTATGAATTTTTATCTATCTAGTTATTTGATGTGTGTGTGTTTGCGTGTATGTATATATATATATATATATATATATATATATATATATATATATATATATATGTAAATATGTATATGTGTATATAGTATGTATTACTTTAGTTCATATATATATGTGTGTGTGTGTGTGTGTGTGTGTGTGTATGTAGTGTGTGTGTTTGTGTATATATATATATATGTGTGTGTCTGTGTGTATGTATGTGTGTGTTTGTGTGCATGTATATATATATACGTACATGTGTATGTATTATGTGGTATTACATTAGTACATCATATATATATATGTGTGTGTGTGTATGTGTGTTTGTGTGTATGTATATATATATATAAATATGTATGTATTATGTCGTATT
>CM042164.1:67880298-67910298 GCA_023376005.1 Doryteuthis pealeii | reverse complement strand
ATATATATATATATATATATATATATACCAGCTGAGGCAAAATGATAATCCTGCTACACCTCTGCATAGGGGTAAATCCTCCCCCAATGTGACAACTTGTTGGCCGAGAGTGGCGACCAGTGTTGTTTACGGACAAAATCCTGGTGGCTGAGCAGTCCATGATATGCAACTCTTCTTTCACCCTTACAACTTTTTAAATAAATATGGCCGGACGAAACCTTAAAATCATTTTGTTAGGTTTCTAAGAAAGGTAATGTTTGACCTTATTTAATCTACAGGGTGCTGGTTGCAAAATTTAACATAGAAATACATTTCAAATTCTCCGGCTCTCTCTCTCTCTCTCTCTCCTCTCTTCTCTCTCTCCTCTCTCTCTCTCCTCTCTCTCTCTCTCTCTCTCTCCTCACTCCAGAGAAACTAACATTATATAATGAGGAGGTAGTCAAAGAGATACATAGAGGGGAAGAAAGAGATAGACAGGCAGTCGGAGAGGCAGCCATCGATCAATTGGGTAGTCACGTCAAACCCTAGTACCTATATGATTGTCCCAGCCATATTACGGCAATCCACTGACTCTGATGAGACCTAATAGGTCGAAATGTACATACACGGCTAGACATTTTCTCGATTCGTTTAGCCTCACATTTGAACATATATGCCGGCCTAAATTCATTAATTATTAACTAATCAATTTTCAAAAATTACGTATGACTTCAATTAAACACATATGCTCCAAATATATATATATATATATATATATATAGTTTTTTTCCGTAGTTAGGGTCTTTCCATGTGTGGTTTAACCAAGCTGATGCAGGTAGACCATAAGGAGAGCTCAATGTACCTAATACCAGTGAGTAAAAGGACAGAGCAAGATATTTAGTAAATGAAGAAAAACTCTAAACTTGCTTCATTACAATAATTTATTTCAACCGTATTAATACGGCATCTTCAGGTAATCACAAGAACATGTTCTTGTGATTACCGGAAGATGCCGTATTAATACGGTTGAAATAAATTATTGTAATGAAGCAAGTTTTAGAGTTTTTCTCATTTACTAAATGTATATATATATATATATATATATATATATATATATATATATATATATATATATATATTGTGATTGTTTCTGATGTTTTGAGAGGCATGATGTTTTGGTTTATTGAGCCTGCTCCCCAAAACATCAGAAACAATCAGTATATATATATATATATATAATATATAAGTATGAATAATATCTCGCCAATCGCTCTAGGTCAACCACATTCTTACCGTTGAATCAGATCAACTTTTATGAACTGTAAACATCAGAAGAGCAAAGACTAATAATTTTATTCCGAAATATTTTGCCAATCGTTTTAGGAGTAAACCAGCTTTCTCGTGAGATCTCACAAACACTCGTACTTGGATATAAAAGAAATCCAGTTAGATAACTCGACGGGCAAATTGTTAAGCACTTTAGCGCCAGATGTCTCTCAACTGCTCATGGGACGAGCTAAGTCTGATGCCCTGATTTCCAAATTCCGTAATCGAAATATACATGTAAGGAATGCAATGAGTACTCTATTATGGCTATGATATATATATATATATATATATATATATATATATATATATATATATATATATATATATATATATATTGCAAATGATTTATCTATCCTGTAAGTAGAAGTTTGTGGGATTTTTCACTTATAGAGTTTTCCCAGCATGAAATTTCCAGCAAACCAATCATATAAATATAGGTTCCTGGTCATATATATATATATATATATATATATATATATATATATATATATATATATATATATATATATATATATATATATACATACATATACAAGTAGAATTAAACAAAAGGCACATCTTCTGTTTAACAATTTTATTTTTTATCTTTTCTAATTTTCTGGCCAATTTTTTAATGTTTGGGTAGAATTGGTGGATAAGTCCACCAAAGTTCAGTTCCCGAGTACTTTCGGCATTTCGAAGTGCCATCATCAGGGGTGATGTATTCCAGTTTTTTTTTTAATATATTAATATATATATCTATCTATATATAATATATAAATAAATATAAATTATATTAATATATATATATATATGTGTGTGTGTGTGTGTGCGTGTGTGTGTGTGCGTGTGTTTATGTGTGCCAATATATTGATAATATATTTTGCTATATTTATAAGTAAAGAGTGCTCAATATAATTGATAAAACACACACACACACACCACATATATATATATATATATATATATATATATATATATATATATATATATATATATATATATATATAATATATATATATATATATATATATATATATATATATATATATATATATATATATATATATATATATATATATATATATATATATATATATATATATATATATATATATATATATATATATATATATATATATATATATATATATATATATATATATATATATATATATATATATATATATATATATATATATATATATATATATATATATATATATATATATATATATATATATATATATATTATATATATATATATATATATATATATATATATATATATATATATATATATATATATATATATATATATATATATATATATATATATATATATATATATATATATATATATATATATATATATATATATATATATATATATATATATATATATATATATATATATATATATATATATATATATATATATATATATATATATATATATATATATATATATATATATATATATATATAATATATATATATATATATATATATATATATATATATATATATATATATATATATGCTTAATTGGAGTCGTACCTAATTTTGAAAATTAATTAATTAATAATGAATTAGGCGGGAATACCTATTAAATGTATAGCTAAACAAATCGAGAAAAATCAATCTCTGTATGTACATTTCGGCCTATTGCAAAAAGCCATTCTAAACAACCTTGTTTACAACTTACCATATCGTCGTGTAATAAAAGTCACTAGAAGAGGAATGTTAACCTACTCTAAACAAATCATAAAAATCTAAGAAGTTCGTTTGTGTTGGGGTTATGGGATCGGCCTGTCAGCTTGACGGTCCGGTTTCAAATCACGCACAGGGCGGTCTTCCGATCTATAGCTCTGCTGATGAGGCCTAATAGGCCGAAATGTACATACAGAGATTGATTTTTCTCGATTTGTTTAGCTATACATTTAATAGGTATTCCCGCCTAATTCATTATTAATTAATTAATTTTCAAATTAGGTACGACTCCAATTAAGCACTTATTCTCCAAAAAATTATCGGCAGGGTTAGCCATTCTAAACAAACCTTGTATATATATATATATATATATATATATATATATATATATATATATATATATATATATATATATATATATATATATATATATATATATATATATATATATAATATATATATATATATATATATATATATATATATATATATATATATATATATATATATATATATATATATATAATATATATATATATATATATATATATATATATATATATATATATATATATATATAATATATATATATATATATATATATATATATAATATATATATATATATATTATATATATATATATATATATATATATATATATATATATATATATATATATATATATATATATATATATATATATATATATTATATATATATATATATATATATATATATATATATAATATATATATATATATATATATATATATATATATATATATATATATATATATATATATATATATATATATATATATATATATATATATATATATTTAGAGAAGAATCCAACGGTTCTTTGTTTCTCGCCTATACGATTTTCAAATCTTGTGAATTATATGCATTTGTATTTTCATTATATATTATTAGCCCCCCACCCCGGAAAACACTAAATAAGACCAAAAACAAACAAACAAAAAAAAACAAGGAAAAAAATCTTTCTAGGAACACTGACCCCCACCCGAAAAAAATTGGAATTTTGGGGACTTTTTTTGTAGTTGCCAAGTAAATATTGTGAATTTCAGGAGGAAATAAAAAGGGGTAGAGGGAGCGAGAAGAAGGGGAGACGTGAAAGTGAGGAAAGAGAGAATGAATTACAGAGGGAAGAAATAAGAGAGATAAACGTATGATAGATAAGAGAGAAAAAAAGAGAGATTGAGAGGCACGTGTAATTATTACAAAAGGTAAATGGAAATCAATTGCAAAGAGAGAGAGAAAGGGGGAGTGAGAGAGAGAGAGAGAGAGGTGGTGGAGTTGAAAGTAAGAAAACAAAACAGATGGAAGTACTGAGTGAGAGATAGATAGATAGATAGAGAGAGAGAGAGAGAGAGAGAGAGAGAGAGAGAGTGGGGCAGATAAATGGGTAAACAAAGAGAAAAGATATGTTGGAGACAGTTGTTAAGAGAGAAAAAGAGAAAGTAAAAGAAAAGAAGTAGAAGAAAGTATAAGAGAGACAGAGACAGAGACAGACAGACAGACAGACAGAGAGTAGAAAAAGAGAGAAACAGAGAGAGAAGAGGTGGAAAGACAAAGAAAGAAGACATGTTGGAGACAGCTGTGAAGAGAGATAGAGAAGAGAAAGTAAAAGAAAAGGTAAGAGAGAAAGGGAAACAGAGAGAGAGACAGAGAGACAGAGAGAAGAAATTGCAAGTCTAATAGAGAAGAGATTTTTCTAAGATGAGAGAGAGAGACAGAGAGTCCGGGAGAATGGGAAACGCGAGATGATATCTTGCAGACAACTGTGAAGACAGAGAGAATACAGAGAGACGAGAAAGCAAAAAGAAGCTTAGAGAGGAGGAGAGAGAAAAACAGAGAAGAGAGAGAAAGAAAAACCGAGAAATAAATAGAGAGAGAGAAAGGGGGAATGAGAAGAAAAAGAGAGAAGACATTTTGGAGACAGCTGTGATGAGAGAGAATACAGTGAGGAGAGAATGTAATGAGAGAGAGAGAGGGTGAGGGAAAGAAAAGAGAGAGATCCGCAGTTAAAAAGAAAAAGATTAGCGGATGGCGAGTCAAGGAGATGAGAGAAAAAGAGACTATGTATGTAATAACAGATGCATCAGAGAGAGAGAGAGAGAGAGAGAGAGAGAGAGAGAGAGAGAGAGAGAAAAATAGAAGACAGTATAAGAAAGACAGAGACAGAGACAGACAGACAGACAGACAGACAGAGATATAGAGATAGAAGAAAATGAGAGAAACAGAGAGAGAAGAAATGAAAAGACAAAGAAAGAAGACATGTTGGAGACAGCTGTAGAGAGAGAGAAAAGAGATTGAAAGAGAGAGAGAGAGAGAGAGAGAAAGAAAGAGAAAGAGAGTAAAAGAAAAAAATAGAAGACAGTATAAGAGAGACAAAGACAGAGACAGACAGACAGGCAGACAGAGATATATAGATAGAAGAAAAGAGCTAAACAGAAAGAGAAGAAATGGAAATACAAAGAAAGAAGACTTGCTGGAGACAGCTGCGAAGAGAGAGAGAGGAGAGAGAGGAGAGAAGAGAGAGAGAGAGAGTGAGAGAGAGCAAACGAAGAAACCGGAGCCCAAGAATGGAATGCCATAAGAGTGAGAGAGAAATAGAAATCTCTTGAAGAATGGAATTGATTTCTTCAACCAAATAAAAAAGAAGCATTCGCTTCAAACGGAATGCTTTCGACAGACTCCGGTCTTTCGATACGTGACTCGCATAAGCAATAACCAATATTCTTTACCCCAATATCTTGCTCTCCCTTTTCTCCTTCCTCTCCTTTCTCTCCTTTCTCTACTTTCTCTCTTTTTCTCCTTTCTCTCCTTCCTCTCCTTTTTCTCCTTCCTCTCCTTTTCTCCTTTCTATTATTCCTCTCCTTTCTCTCCTTCCTCTCTCTTTCATCGTTTTCTTCTTCCACCCCTTCCTTTCCTTCCTCTTCTTTCTCTCCTTTCTCTCCTTCTGCTCCTTCCTCTCCTTTTTCTCCTTTCTATCATTCCTCTCCTTTTTCTCCTTTCTATCTTCTCTCCTTTCTCTTCTTTCTCTCCTTCCTCTCCTTTTCTCCTTTCTATCTTCCTCTCCTTTCTCTTCTTCTCTCCTTTCTTTCTCCTTCTCTCCTTTTTCTCCTTCCTCTCCTTTTTTCTCCTTCTCCTTCTCTCCTTTTTCTCCTTCACTCCTTTTCTCCTTCCTCTCCTTCTCCTTCCTCTCCTTCTTCTCCTTTCTATTATTCCTCTATTTCTCTTCTTTCTCTCCTTCCCTCTCTTTCTTCTTTTTCTTCTTCCTCACCTTTCTTTCCTTACTCTTCTTTCTCCTTCCTTCTTCCCTCTGCTCTTCCTCTCTTTTTCTCCTTTCTATCATTCCTCTCCCTTCTCTTCTTTTTCTCCTTCCTTTTCCCTCTGTCCTTCCCTCCCTTTTCTCCTTCCTCTCCTTTTTCTCCTTTCTATTATTCCTCTCCTTTCTCTTCTTTCTCTCCTTCCTCTCTCTTTCTTCTTTTTCTTCTTCCTCACCTTCCATTCCTTCCTCTTCTTTCTCTCCTTTCTCTCCTTCTGCTCCTTCCTCTCCTTTTTCTCCTTTCTATCATTCCTCTCCTTTCTCTTCTTTCTCTCCTTCCTCTCTCTTTCTTCTTTTTCTTCTTCCTCACCTTCCTTTCCTTCCTCTTCTTCTCTTCTTTCTCTCCTTCTGCTCCTTCCTCTTCTTTTTCTCCTATCTGTCCTTCTTCTCCTTTCTCCCACCTCTCTCTCTCCTTCCTCTCTCTCTCTCTCTCTCTCTCTCTCTCTCTCTCTCTCTCTCCCCTTTTTCTTTTCTCTACATTTCTCTCCTTCCTCTCCTTTCTCTCCTTCTCCTTCTGCCCTTCCTCACCTTTTTTTCTTACTGTCCTTCATCTCCTTTCTCTCCTCCTCTCTTTCCTCTGCTCCTCCTTTCTTTCCTTTCTATCCTTCCTCTGCCTTTTCTCCTTTTTTCTCCTTTCTCTCCCATTCTTCCCTTCCTCTCCTTTCCCTCCTTTCTCTCCTTTTTCTTTTTCAGCTCTTTTCAATAGATATCGCCTTGTTTTACTGTCATTTCAGACCCCCATCCCAATATATCCTTCTTAATCTAATGACCTTGTGCCAGACAAGGCAAACATATCTTTATATTAATACTGATGTTTCTTAATCCGTTATCATCTTGGAATGCCCACTGGCTAAAAATGAGATCTTCCAAATCCTCCAAGATGAAATGCAAAATTGTAAATCCTGATTATCTAGTGTTGCTTATCTAACGAATTCAGATTTCTTATGAGCGTCGTCACCTCAGCCAAATAATGGATTATTTCGTTTTATTTTAAAGAAAGAAGGGGAAGAAAATGTACATGCTACATTATATAATAATGTAATAAGAAAGAAAAAAGAAAAAAAGAAAGAAAGAGAGTTGGAGAAAGATAGAAAGATGGGTGGACACGCGGAAGCGATGATGCTAATCTATTTTAATCGAACACGATGAAAAGAAGGACAAAAAGAAAAAAAGAGTGAGAAAGAGTTAAATGTTGCAAAATGATAATGGTCGTACAAGTAACACATTTTTAATATATATATATATATATAATATATATATATATATATATATATATATACATATTGTCTATTATATATATATATTGTCTAATAATATATAATAGATACTATTGTCTAATAATAATATATATATTGTCTAATAATATATATATATATATATATATATATATATATATATATATTGTCTAATAATATATATACTGTCTAATAATATATGTATATGTATATTGTCTAATGATATATATATATTGTCTAATAATATATATATATATTGTCAATAATCATATATATTGTCTAATAATACATATATATATATATTGTCTAATAATATATATATATATATATATATATATATATATATATATATATATATTGTCTAATAATATATGTATATGTATATTGTATAATAATATACATATATTGTCTATATATATATATATATATTGTCTAATAATATATATATTGTCTAATATATATATATATATATATATATATATTGTCTAATATATATATTATATATTGTCTAATATATATATATATATATATATATATATATATATATATATATTGTAATATAATATATATATATATATTGTCTAATATATATATATACATATATATTGTCTAATAATATATTATATATATTGTCTAATAATATATATATTGTCTAATATATATATATATTGTCTATATATTGTCTAATATATATATATAATTATATATATTATATATAATATTGTAATTATATATATATATATTAATATATAATATATATATATATATATATATATATATTGTCCCAATAATATATATATATATTGTCTATATATATATATATATATATATATATATATATATATATATGATATATATATATATTATATATATATCTATATATATATTATATTGTCCTAAATATGTATGTACTATTGAAGACGACAAGAATATTTCTTCTTTATAATCTTTATGTTTTCTTTTTCTTGTCTTCAAGTGGTTTTTCGTAAAATCGGGCAATTATATACTAAATATTTTAATAACTAATACAGTAATCTTAGCCACCCTCAAAAATATAATAATAGACTCTCCTAAATTGAACGAGCAATAAATAAATAACTGAATGAATGTCGATTAGAAGAAACAAGGGGGGTAAAAACTAACACACTGCACCCGATGACGACCAGCGAAATGGTCGAAAGTGTTAGGGTAGAAAGTTTGGGACAGGTCCTCTACTAGCTGGATCCTGATTTACGAAAAACTTAGACAATAACATGCTGTCAAAATACACAATATATATAAAGTAAAGTAAAGTCGTCGGGGCGGCCTAAAGTCGGTATCAGCCAGTCAGCGAGGGAGTCTATCCCCTTTTCAATAGCGCTAGACCAAGGAGATTGTTTTGGCGTCTGAGGTGGAGCGCCATACATACCATAAGCTCCTTACTTTACCGCACTTTTTATTATCCCTGTGCTACACATACGCTATCGAAGTATATATATATATATATATATATATATATATATAATCATCATCATCGTCATCATCATCATGTCGTGCCAGCAGCACGGATATCCACGACAATCTCTCGCCAACCGTCCCTATCGTTCATTGTTTACAGGAGGTCAATATGCTGGCTTCCACAGAAAAACGCCACTTATGAGTTCATCCTTACTTCTCCAGTAGTGTCCGGCTTGTCTTGTCCGCCTTACAAGGATGGTTTGTGTGATATGGGTTAGATGGGCTTACAGCTGTTTCCTCGCGGCCTGTTGTTTCCTAGTATTGTTTAAGATTGCACGCACGGTTAAGGCAGGTGTAATTTTTATTTAAACTTGTTTAACTAATTTGATTTTCCAGTTTAGCT
Organism: Doryteuthis pealeii; assembly: GCA_023376005.1. NCBI lineage: Eukaryota > Metazoa > Mollusca > Cephalopoda > Myopsida > Loliginidae > Doryteuthis > Doryteuthis pealeii. The sequence continues at coordinate 67,900,870 of CM042164.1, read as the reverse complement.
TTGCATGTTTACAACTACTTGATTCATGAAAGTGAATCTAATTGAATATTTCCTCATTAGAATACGTACAGACATAAATTCCTACCCATACCTTACATTTCTTAAACACTGACACCCTCTCATACGTCATTTCGTGATATATGTTTATTAACAGATAAAAGATAAAAGAGAATAATTATAGAAAATATAATTCATTCTTTTGAACGTTTTACGTTTCTAACTTCAATTCGATGTTATGAAGAGAAAGATATATTATATCTTAATGTAAATAATGATATATACTAGCAGGACCCGGGGAATTACAACGAAACGAAACAAAAATCAAGTGGAGTTATTTAAGAAAAGATTATTTGCAATTTCATTTCATATAAATCCTACTGTTATCTTTGCAATAAATAATATAAACATATACAATAACAATCGATATAATACTTAATACAGATATAATTTTTAGGTATTTAATTCTACAGAAACTTCAAGATTAATACAGTTGCAATTCCTTGTCAAATTATCCTGAAAAAAGTAAAATTGACACCCATCTCCTTCAATTTTATTGAAATTTTGTTCAGGTGTGGACTATGTTAAAGTTAGACAGTCCCTGAAATTTGAGCTTCCAATTCCAAAAATTAGCGGAATTATGTCGATTTTTACCTCTCAAAATTTGTTGGGATTCGCGAAAAATGGCGACTTTTTTTAGTCTATTTTTGTCTGTAAAAATGAGTTCTAGAGCTTCACTACTCCCAAAAATTGGTTTGTAAAAGCATTTTGTCCAAGGAATCCAGAAATGCTATCGAAAAAGTCTGAAACTTAACGAGTTTTAAGTTATTGACACACACACACACCCCCACACACACACATATATATATATATATATATATATATATATATACATGTGTGTATATATATAATATATATATATATTATATATATATATATATATATATATATATATACATGTGTGTGCATATATATATATATATATACATGTGTGTGCATATATATATACATATATATATATATATATATATATATATATATATATATTATATATGGGATTATACCAAAACATATAGAAAATATTATATAGTAGAATTCTGACAGGAAGTAGTTTGTACAAGCAGATACATAAATACAAAAACACAGGAGGAAACTTTCATAAAAGGAGGACGATAAACCGGAACATTACAGTTGGGTTGCTATTCTTTGTAGACCCATTTTTCTTATGCCTACATCCGTTTAATACGTTGGGTTTTTGATTTAACAATTCTTTCGAATTGGAATAAGATGAAATAGCTTTTCACCCGCTTTGAAATTACGAGCTTTACAAACATCGCACATCATATATATATATATATATATATATATATTATATATATATATATATGGGAGGGGGGATGTTTTATAAAGCCTTGCTTTAGATTTAAAATGTCTTAACAAAGATGGCAGTCTTATTGAAATGCAATAATCAAAACGTACATTAAAATAAAACTGCTTCAAGAAATACGTAATGAATATGCAAATTACTTAATGGATATCCTTAAAAGTCTCTCTCTGTCTCCTCGTGTGTGTGTCTCTCTCTTCTGTGTCCATTTTGTTCTCTCTCTCTCTCTCTCTCTCTCTCTCTCTCTCTCTCTCTCTCTCTCTCTCTCCTGTGTGTGTCACTCTCCTCTGTTTATGTATGTGTTTCTCTCTCTCTCCTCTGTGTATACATATACAGGGTGGCTACAAAGTCCTGTAAATGATTTAAAATCTAACAAAGATGATGACAGTCTTCATGAAATGTACATAAATATAATATTACATGAGTCGAACTTTGATATGTTTTTTGATATATATATATATATATATATATAATATATATATATATATATATAATATACATATACTAAAAGCGGGATAATCACCTTTTATTTCCTTAAGACTTTTTTCTTGTTTAGTTTAATGACACAAAATTCATACAAAAATATACCTTGTTTTTAGTGTTACGTTATGTTTGAAAAAATAAACGTTTTGTCTAGTATATATATATATATATATATATATATTATATATATATATATATAAAAATATTGGCATTATTCTGTCTACTAGAGACGATGTCGTAGTGCCCCCAAACAGTTTTTATCTGCATCCGAACGAGTGTCTGAGAAGGCCAATTTTTGAATGGCAGTCTTTGGTGCTGTGATGCTTGCTGGGGCTGATGTTGTCTCTCCTTCCTTCTTGCTCTCTTTTCTATAAAGTCTACTTTCCTCTCTATTTCACAGATTTTCATGATTTTTTGACAATGAGGGGCTAGACCATTCGATTATAAGCGCAGACCTCCCATGTGTTAATGTTAATGTGGCATGTCTTCATGTTTGTTTCTTTTGCAGACGTTCGCCTCGAGTAAAATATGACACAGGGTCGCAAGTATAGAGTATCCAGTAAGAATCGAACTCGTTATTCAGTTGTAATGGGTCTGCAAGACGAGATTTGGTGTTGCACATGACTAAATTCGAGTTGTAGTAGTAGTCGTAGTAGTAGTAGCCGTCGTTAGTTCAGAAACAACATACACAATTCGTATAGTCACAAATGGGTTGTTTATTCCTTTCTATGCTCGTTGGTTCTTTTTCAAAGAGAAGGAGAGAAAGAGAGAGAGAGACAGAGAGACAGAGAGACAGAGAGACGGAGAGGGGGGTAAAGTCAAATTATTCTATCGTAAAGCATATTCGGTACTATTATGCGCTACGCATCACGGGGGAACTCGGGAATCCCCGTTTGCCTCTTACGAAGGCCCAGCCGAAAAAGACCGATTTTTCTCTTCTTCCGTTTCTCGTCCCGTGGGTTGGAGGGTCACCCAACTTCCGCTTCGCCGGAGAAACTAGAACTTCCAGTTTTATTTTTAATTTTAGTTCCGGGGTCATTGGTCGGTCAGTGGATGGCCTCCTGTTGAGTGTTTACCGTTTCAAACTTCAACTCTCTTTGATCTTATCTCTTTTTCTTCTCTTTCTCCAGAAATCCGAGTACCGTTTTCTTTTCAATCCCCAAATTCCCCGTAGACCCTAATAATTATGCTACATTGGGTCTGCAAGACCAGACAGCAATAGAATGCCTTACTTTTTCAACCCCTTTCGCCACTCGTAGAACGTGACACAATTATGGACCTTTCATCGAAAATCGAACTCTCTGTTTAGTAATAATGGATCTGTGAGACTAGCTTGATAACCATTACACCAGGATAGGACGCCCTATTTTACCAACCCCATTCACCACGATGTGACACAAGGTCGCAAATATGGGACATCCAACAACGATCGAACTCATTATTCAGGAGTAAGAGATCTGCGGGACTAGATTACTAACCATTACACCGCGATGGAACGCCCTATTTAGCCAACCTCTTTCGCCATTCATAGAATCTGCCACAAGGACTCAAGTATGGAGCTTCCATCGAGGATCGAACTGTCTATTCAATAATAATGCTCTGCGAGACTAGTTTGAAAACCATTACACCACGACAGGATACCCTATTTTGCAAACCCCAGGGTTAGGATGTGACACAAGGTCGCAAATTAGGAGCACCTACTAGTAATCGAACTCGTTATGCTGTAGTAAGTGATATACAAGTCTAGATTGCGATGGGCCGTCCTATTTTGCTAAACCCTTTTACGACGCAACAGAACATGACACAAGGACGCAAGCATGGTGCAACCATCGAGAATCAAAATTTCTATTCAGTAGTAATGGATCTGCGAGACTAGCTTGCTAACCATTACACCATGATGGACCATCCCTATTTTGCCAACCCTTTTCCCTACTCGTATAATGTGAGGCAAGGACGCAAGTATAGATCATCCACCGATGATCGCACTCTGTTCAGTAGTAATGGATCTGCAAGACTAGCTTGTTAACTATTACACCATGATGAGACGCCCACCTGGGCCTATTTGTATTCTCTCTGTCAATTTCTGCTACTAATTTGTGTTTGTGACACTAATGTTTAAATTACGTTCCTCCTAAAACGAAATAATGTATTTTAGTTTCTAGTAGACGTGGAAGTAATGGAAGACTAGCTGGCTAACTATTGCACCACGATGGAACGCCCTATTGGGTCTGTTGTATTCTCTCTATTCAGAAGTAATAGATCTGCGAGACTAGTTTGCTAACCATTACACCACGATGTGAAACCTACTGGGTCTGTTGTATTCTCTCTATTTACACCGCCCTGTCGGCTGGGGCGTTAGAATGCACCAAATGCACATCTGCAGAGGGGTAAGACTCCCCCAATGAGGCCACTTGTTGGCCGTGGGTGGCGGCCCGTGATGCTTAAGGATAGAGCCCAGGTGGATGAGCAGTTCCTGACATGCAATACTCCACTTTGGCCCTATCTTAGGCTAGACGGGCGGTCGGAGAGGCCGCCTCCGATCAATCAGCTGGTCACGTCAAGCCCTAGCACCTATATGATTTTCCCAACCCTATTGCCCTTATGGCAAGCCCCAATCCCTTTTTATCATATGGGTGCTAGAAGGCGGTGGCTGCGGGTCTACATGTCTTGGGAATGACGTTAAACTCTATCTGATGGTGAGGTTCCAGTTCTGGAGGTTTGGGGAATGTGAAGCACCCCTTCACCATTGCTCCCTGGTCCACTCTGACCCGGAGTGGTAGTACCTGTTAGGGTCCCATCTATGGGTTAAATAGAAAAATGTATTTATAAAAAATGTGTATTATCCATTAAGAATTGATTTATTTCAAACTTTATCGGCATTAAATGACCCACTGAGGTTGATATGCCGTAAAACAAAACAAACAAACAATCTCTATTTAGAAGTAATGGATCTGCGAGACTAGTTTGCTAACCATGACACCACGATGGGACGCCCTACTGAGCCTGTTGGATTCTTTCTATTCAGTAGTAATAGATCTGCGAGACTAGCTTTCTAACTATTACTCCAGGATGGGACGCCCTATTGGGCCTATTAAATTCTCTCTAAACTCCCTGTCAATTTCTGCTACTAATTTGTGTTTGTGACGCTAATGTTAAAATTACGTTCCTCCTAAAACGAAATAATGTCTTTTAGTTTCTACTCGAAGGTTTTTAAAGAGGAGACATGTTTTAAAATTCCTCAAAGCTTCATTAAGTTTCGATAAAGAGTAATTACTGTCATCAAAGAGACAATCATTTGAAATTAATAAAATGTAAGCAACTAAAACAAATGTGTGCTTTGTAAAATTGAGTTGTGGAAGCGAAGGAGTCGGGGTGGGGGGGAACGGTAAGTGGTGATGACGGGCGGGGGGCGTTTTGTTTTGAGAAGAATTGGCTGTATCTCATTATTACAAAAAAAAGAGATCAAATGAAATGGTAAGAGTTTTATGGCAGATGAATGTCGTTTGACGATGTGGAGCAGACACGAATGGAAAGGAAAGAAATGGAAAGGAAAGGAATGGAAAGGAAAGGAAAGGAAAGTAATGAAAATTGAAAGTAAAAAAGACAGAATGGAATTAAGAAAGAAAGGAAGAAAGAAAGAAGGAAAGAAAGAAAGAAAAGAAAAAGAATAAGAGAGAGAGAGAGAGAAAGAAAGAAACGGTTTGTATATGAAAGGTAAGTGAAAGGTGTGCTAATTTGTAAGAAAGAAAGAAAGATAAAAGAAAGAAAGAAAAGAATGGGTGAAAGAAAGAAAGAAAGAAAGAAAGAAGAAGAAAGAAAGAAAAAATGCATACATAGAATGTAATAGAAAGATATGGGTGCTGCAAATAAATAAATAAAGAAAGAAAGAAAGAAAGAAAGAAAGACATTGTTTGTAAATGTATTGGAAGAGGAATGTGTGTTACAGTGTAAGAAAGAAAGAAAGAAAGAAAGAAAGAAAGAAACGTTTTGTAGGCGGACGGTAAGAAACAGTTGTGTTGCTGCGAAAGAAAGAAAGAAAGAAAGAAAGAAAGAAAGAAAGAAATGGTTTGTATATGGGAGTTAAGAGAAAGGTTTGATACAGTGTAAGAAAGAAAGAAATACAAAAGACAGAAAGAAAGAAAGAAAGGATTTGTATATGGAGGGTAATAGAAGCTGTGTTACTGTGTAAGAAAGAAAGAAAGAAAGAATGCTTTCCATACAAAGAAAGAAAGAGAGAAAGAAAGAAAGAAAGGAAGAAAGAAAGAAAAGGTCTGTATATGGAAGGTAAGATAAAGGTGTGTTAGTTTGTAAGAAAGAAAGAAACAAAAAAGAAAGTAAGAAAGAAAGAAAGAAAGAAGGAAAGAAAGAAAGAAAGAAAGAAAGAAAGAAAGAAAGAGAAAAAGGAAAAAGACATTAGAGTAAAAAAAATAGCTCGGTTGAAAGAAAGAAAAATAAGAGAGAACGAAAGAAAAAAGATCAAATAGAGTACAAATCAAAAGAGGATAAAAGAGAGTACAAAATAAAAATGATTAAAGAGGAATGAGAAATGAGTTTTAAAAAGGAAGAATTTTAAAAGAGTACAAAAAGAAAGAAGATGAAAAGAGAGTACAAGTACAAAGAAATAAAAGACGTTTTGTTTTACAGCATATCAACCTCCATGGCTCATTTAATGCCGACAAAGTTTTGAAATAAATTCATTTTTAATCGATACTCAATTTTTTTGTAAAACTGTTACGATTTTATGTGCCATCCCTTAGGCTTCAAGCAAGAACTCTTGTCCAGTGGGAATCCTTGGTAGAGAATCCTTTCGTTGTTCCTTGGTGCTCCTCAGTATTACAAGTCCTTCGTCAATTATTGCAAATGGACGACTGTCAGCATCAGTGATTAAGTAGTCAACCAGCCACGCATTAGGGCTGTTGCCTGGCTGAGGTTTAAAACACGTGACCTCGCCTAGGCTATAAATTTAAGTTTTGTATTATAGCACACCTTATACACCAAAATATTCCAACAAAATAATATTTCTATTTAACCCATAGATGTGACCCAAACAGGTACTACCACTCCGGGTCAGAGTGGACCAGGGAACCGTGGTGATGAAGGGGGGCTCCACATTCCACAGACCTCCAGAACTGGAACTTCACCATCAGATAAAGTTTAACGTCATACCCTAGAGATTAAGACCATCAGTGACCGCCTTCTAGCACACATATAATAAAAAGGGAGCGGTTTGCCATATTATAAATAGGATTGAGACAATAATATGTGTTCTTTGGCTTGATTTGACCAGCCGATTGACCGGAGGAGGCCTCTCTGACCGCCTAAGTAAGGTCCAAAGTGGGGTGTTGCATGTCATTGACTTCTCATCCACCAGGATTATGTCCTTAAGCATCACGGGTCGCCACCCTCGGCCAACAGGTGGTCCCATTTGCAGACGTGTAGTTGGTGTATTATAAAACCAGAGCTGACAGAGCTGGAAATAAAAAGGAATGCGGAAAGTATTTCAAAATTAAAGAAAGAAAGAAAGATAGAATAGGAGTCCAAATAAAAATATAAAAAGAGAATACAATTATAAGGGGTTAAAGCAGAATGATGATGGATTTATAAAATTTGGTGATTTAAAGAAAGAAAGAAAGAATGAAATCAAAGAAGCAAAGAAAGAAAGAAAGAAAGAAGGAAAGAATGACTGAAATCAAAGAAAGAAAGAATGAAATAAATAAAGAATGAATGAATGAAATCAAAGAAAGAAATACAATTTTCTTTAGGATTTAAAAAATGTATATAAAACATGAATGAATAAAAAAATAGGTCTTCGGCTTCATTATCAACACAGGTAAATGTATCATACATTAAAATGAAGCTTCTTTGATCTACTAAACATTGCTCAAAATATCAATAATAGGGGTCATAAATAAAAACTCTTGAAAGATGTTTGTAAAACAAAATTATTTTAGTAACAGAGTGGTGAATACATGAAATAAACTACCATCATCAATAGTGAATGCCCCATCTCTAAATTCCTTTAAGGAAATGTTAGATAATCTGTGGAAAGAGTATAAATATTCTGTGGAATTAAGATGAATGTTTATAAGGTACAGCTGACAGGTCTCAGATTTAATATACTAGCTGAAAAGATATTATTATTATTTACTCCTTTTGGGTTTTCACATCACCGTCAGCTGGTGGACTTTCACTGGAGTCAGAGTGACAGCAAATCTCCTCAGGTCTCCAGGACTCTTCTGAGTATTCTGGCAGATTGCAGCAGTGCAGTGTTCTAGATGGTATCAATCATTCCTCTGGTTTGCAGAGGTGTTGTCGATGTATTATAAAGCCAGAGCCTACAGAGCTGGAAATAAAAAGGAATGAGGAAAGTATTTCAAAATGAAAGAAAGAAAAATAGAATAGGTGTACAAGTAAAAATATAAAAAGAGAGTCGAATACAAGAGATTAAAGAAGAATGATGATGGATATATAAAATATGGTGATTTAGACCACGAATGGTGACAGACAAGTCAAAAGAATAAAACTAACACAAACTTAGAATGGGAATAGACATGTATTACTGGCATACTTAACAATTGTTGCAAACTTTGGTTTGTCTGCGGAATGTTATACATAGAATAATAAACCACTTAACTGAAATCCTGAGGTAGGAGAATTATGAAGTCCCTTGCTACGGCTACTCTGGTCGTTCAGAAAGATATGAGAGAGGTCCTTTTTTGAGGTCTGACTCCGGTGCTGGTTGATCAGAAAGAGGAAGAATTTGCCTCATTGGCTTTGCCGCCAAAGAATGCTGGCCCGTGATTGGTTGGTTCGATTGAGAGGCCTGTGGACAAGGACGATAACCCCCACCTCAGATTTCTTTACAAAAATAAACAAACATGAAAAGAGAGTACAAACAAACAAAAAAGATAAAAAGAGAGTACCAGTAAAAACATTTAAAAAGTTAGTACAAATACAAATAAATAAAATGAGGAAAGAGTTTTAAAAAGAAAAGAAAAAACATAAAATAAAGAAAAAAAAGAAAAATACATAAAAGAAAGTATCTGCCCTGTCGGCTGGGACGTTAGAATGCACCGACTGCACCTCTGCAGAGGGGTAAGACTCCCCCAATGGGGCCACCTGTTTGCCGTGGGTGGCGACCAGTGATGCTTAAGGATAGAACCCAGGTGGATGAGCAGTTCATGACATGCAATACTTTGGCCCTATCTTGGGCTAGACGGGCGGTCGGAGAGGCCCACTCCGATCAATCGGCTGGTCACGTCAAACCCTAGCACCTATATTATTTTCCCAACCCTGTTGCCCTTATGGCAAGCCCCAACCCCTTTTTATCATATGGGTGCTAGAAGGCGGTGAATGAGGGTCTACATGTCCTGGGAATGACGTTAAACTCTATCTGATGGTGAGGTTCCAGTTTTGGAGGTTTGGGGAATGTGGAGCACCCCTTCATCACCATTGCTCCCTGGTCCACTCTGACCCGGAGTGGTAGTACCTGTTAGGGTCCCATCTATGGGTTAAATAGAAAAATGTATTTATAAAAAAATTGTATTATCCATTAAGAATGAATTTATTTCAAAACTTTATCGGCATTAAATGACCCACTGAGGTTGATATGCCGTAAAACAAAACAAACCAAATCATCTAAAGAAAGAAAAGAAAGTATGAGTAAATAGAAATAAACAGAAATGAGGAATATGTTTAGAAAAGAAAGATAAGAAGAGAGTACAAGAAGATGAAAAGAGAGTACAAGGAAAATGGAATAAAGTGGAATAATTAAAAAGTTCTTAAAAAAAGAAGTGATATAAGTAGAGTACATGTAATGGAAAGGATAAAAAAAGAGTACAAGCAAATGTATATAAAGGAAAGAGTTTTTAAAAGAAGGAAAGGTGAAAACAGAGAAAAAATTTTTTCAAAAGGAAACAAATGAAATGAAGGAAATATAAATAAGAGAGAATGAACGAAAAAGAAGCGGGAAAAAAGAAAAATAAGAAAAAATGAAGGTAAAGAAAAGAAACAAAGAATGAATCATCGAGAGAAGGAACGAATTAATGAAGGAAAGAAAGAACAAATGAATGAAAGATGAAAGAAATGAAGGGACGAATGAACAACATAAAGAAAGAAAGAAAAGAGAAAAAAGTAGGAACCATCGAAAATGAAACGAATTAATGAAGGAAAGAAAGAAAGAACAAATAAATGAAAGATGAAAGAAACGTATTAACGATGGAATGAAAAAGAAAGAACTAACGAATAAGCAATATGAAGAAAGAAAGAAAGAACGAAAGAAAGAAAGAAAGAAAATGAAAAAATGCAATTGGTGAAGAGAAAGAATATATTTCTGAGAAGAAAGAGGAACAAAATGAATGAGGAATTGAAAGAAGAAAAATTGAAAGAAGATATAGAAAGAAAGAATAGGAAAAAAAATAAATGAAAACTAAATTATATATTAAATCAAAGAACGAAAGAAATAAAGAAAGAAAGAATGGATGAATGAATAACTGAAATCAAAGAAAGAAAAAGGAAAAGATAGAAGGAAAGGAAAAAGAAAGAATGACTGAATTGAAAGAAAGAAAGAAAAAAAAAAAGAAAGAAAGAAAGAAAGAAAGAAAAAGAAAGATTGACTGAAATCAAAGTAAGCAAGAAAGAAGGAAAAAAGAATGAATGAATAACTGAAATCAAAGAAAGAAAGAAGGAAAGATAGAAACAAAAAAAAAAAAAAGAAAGAATGACTGAATTCAAAGAAAGAAAGAAAGAATGAATGAATTACTGAAATCAAAGTAAGCAAGAAGGAAAGAAAGAAAAATTGATGAATGATTGAAATCAAAGAAAGAAAGAAAGAAAGAAGGAAAGAAAGAAAAAATGAATGATTGAAATCAAAAAAAGAAAAAGGAAGGAAAGAAAGAAAAAATGACTGAATTCAAAGAAAGAAATAAGGAAAGAAAGAACGAAAGAACGAAAGGAAGAAAAAATGACTGAAATCAAAGAAGGAAAGAACGAAAGAAAGAATGAGTGAAATCAAAGAAAGAAAGAAATAATGAATGACTAAAATTAAAGAAAGAAAGAATGACTGAAATCAAAAAAAGAAAGAAAGAAAGAATCATTGAAATCAAAGAATGAAAGAAAATGTAAACAAAACTAAGAAAAAAAACCTAAAAGTAACAAATAAAGGAAAGAAATAAAGAAAATAATTGAAATAAATTAAAAAAGCCATGAACGGTCGTGAATGAAAAATAATGAACAAGACAGACAAAAAAATGAGAGGAAGAATGAAAAAAATGAATTGCAAGAAATGAATTTAAGAATATCAGAAGAAATAATGAAAGAAAAGAAAGAACGAAATTGAGTGGTTTAAAGTTGATAAAATACACGAACAGGAGAAATAAAAATCGAGCAACAGCAAAAAAAAAGCCAATAAAAATCCTCATAGAAATTATACAATACGATAAGCTCTCTCTATTACGAAAACAAGGTAACTGAAGATACCTAATAACTATTAAAAAAAACATGTGTCGCTCAATAAAAAAAAAACAACAAAAATTACTATCACAAGATTGCATAGCAATACGCGTAGAAAAGACACGGTATTTGTATCTGCGTGAGCCGTGGGCTAAGTAGTAGACATAATGCATTGTTTGCTGAAAAAAAAAAAATGAGGAAAAAAATATCAAAAAAATAATGAAAGAACAAACACAGGAAAAAAATTTTATAAATATTTACTGAACAACTGAATATGAGCGTATATCGTAATATGTGCATTCTTATCTCGTTCATCTGTAGAGGCATTAACAGGAAGTTGCGCACTTATCTGCGCGTGTGTAAGTCTGCAAGTAACAGCACGCATGCGCACGGATGATATCAAAATAATGGTGACGATATATATTCTAAAATGGTGGCGCTAAACACTCAGTAATGAATGAGAAGGAAAGGAGTAGCAGGAAAGTTGCGCATTTATCTGCACGTGAATTGTCTGCAACAGACAGCACGCACGCGCACGAATGATATCAGAGTAATGGTGACGATATATATTCTAAAATGACGGTATATCCGGTGCAAAACAGGCAGTAATGAATGAGAGAAAAAAATAAACAAGATGAATGAGGCAAAGGAAAAAAATATTCGCAGTAGTATAATTAAATAACATAATAGGGATAAGAAAGATGGACGGTTTATCTCAGTCGATGGAGCGTTCGGCTTGAAACCACAAGGTTCCTGGTTCGATACCGCCCCTCGCCAACTCAGCGTATGAGTAGCACAGGCATCTGTGCGGTAAAGTAAGGAGCTGATGGTAGGCATGGCGCACCGTCTCAGACGCTAGAATATTCTCCTTGGTCAAGAGCTAGTGAAAAGTGGATAGACACCCCTCGCAGATTGGCTGATACCGACTTTAGGCCACACCGACGACTTTACTTTACTTACTTTGTTTTAATGGCACATCAACCTTTGTGGGTTATTGTCGTTTCCAAGGTCTTTTTCTTGGGTGACACCAATCAATTATCTATGCTGTATTTCCCTTAGTTCTCCTCCTCCTTCTGCTTTCCTTTCGCTTCACTCTATCTTTACTCATTTTTCTCTTTACTTCTTTCTTCACTCACTGACGCCTGTTAACTGAATGTCCCCTTTGGATTAGCAGGTTGTTTTATTACTCCACTTGCCCACAATGCATTGCACTCTCCTATAAGAAGGAATCATCCCCCTCCTTCATTTCTCACAGCACGCCAGCAAGCACTCCTCGACTACACACACACTTTCCGACACGTTAGTAAGTACTTTTTACCATAGTTATTTAATACCAAAACCATCTTTGCAGAACAAGTCCTGTCGACTGAGTCCCTTACGCTTTCGAGACTATACTTTTGGGAATACCCACTTATATACTTCCACCATGTCGGCTGGGCCTTAGAATACGCCAACTACACCTCTAAACAGGGGTAAGACCCCTACCCTCATTGGGACCAATTCTTAGCCGTGAGGGACGATCTATGATGCTTAAGAACGGAATGCTGGTGTCTCTGCAGTCCATAGCAAGCAACACCCCGCTTTAACACTAGCGCTAAACGAGCAGTCGGAGAGGCCCCTCCGATCAATCGACGGGTCACATTTAGTGCTGGCACCTAAATGATTGGCCCCGTTTTCTCTCATGGCATTATGTTTAGGAAGAAAGAATGAATGAAATCAAAGTAAGAAAGAAGGAAAGAAAGCAAGAAGAAATAAATTATTGAAATCAAAGAAACAAACAAACAAACAAAGAAACAAACAAACAAAGAGAGAAAGAATGACTGAAATCAAAGAAGAAAAGAAGGAATGAAAGCAAGAAAGAAAGAAGAAAGAAAGAAAGAAAGAAAGAATAAATGAATGAAATCAAAGTAAGAAAGAAGGAAAGAAGGAAAGAAAGAAAGAAAGAAGAAATAAATTATTGAAATCAAAGAAGGAAAGAATGAAAGAAAGAAAGAAAGAAACCAACAAACAAACAAACAAAGAGAGAAAGAATGACTGAAATCAAAGAAGAAAAGAAGGAATGAAAGCAAGAAAGAAAGAAAGAAAGAAAGTATGAATGAAATCAAAGAAGGAAAGAAGGAAAGAAAGAAAGAAGAAATAAATTATTGAAATCAAAGAAGGAAAGAATGAAAGAAACAAACAAACAAACAAACAAACAAAGAGAGAAAGAATGACTGAAATCAAAGAAGAAAAGAAGTAATTAAAGCAAGAAAGAAAGAAAGAAAGAAAGAAAGAAAGAAAGTATGAATGAAATCAAAGAAGGAAAGAAGGAAAGAAATAAATGATTGAATTCAAAGAAGGAAATAATGAAAGAAAGAAAGAAAGAAAGAAAGAAAGAAAGAAAGAATGACTTAAATCAAAGAAGAAAAGAAGGAATGAAAGAAAGAAAGAAAGAAAGAATGATTGACGAATGAATGAAATCAAAGAAAGAAAGAATGAAATAGGTAAATAAAGAATGAATGACTGAAATCAAAGAAAGAAATGCAATTTGGTTTAGGATTTAAAAAATGTATATAAAATATGAATGAATAAAAAATAGGTGTTCGGCTTCATTATCAACACAGGTAAATGTATCATACATTAAAATGAAGCTTCTTTGATCTACTAAACATTGCTCAAAATATCAATACTAGGGGTCATAAATAAAAACTCTTGAAAGATGTTTGTAAAGCAAATGCAAGACAAAATTATTTTAGTAACAGAGTGGTGAATACATGGAATAAACTACCATCATCAATAGTGAATGCTTCATCTCTAAACTCATTTAAGGCAATGTTAGATAATTTATGGAAAGATTATAAATATTCTGTGGAATTAAGATGAATGTTTATAACATCTGAACAGCTGATAGGTCTCAGACCTAATATACTAGCTGAAAAAGATATTATTATTATTATTATTTACTCCTTTTGAGTTTTCCCATCGGCATCAGCTGATGGTCTTTCACTGGAGTCTGAGTGACAGCAAGTCTCCTCGGGTCTCCAGGACTCTTCTAAGTATTCTGGCAGATTGCAGCAGTGCAGTGTTCTGGATGGTATCAATCCTTCCTCTGATTTCCAGATTTTCCAAACCCTTTTACAATCCTTTTGGGACCGTTCCAAGTGCACCAACTACAATTGGTATGACTTTCACTTTCATATTCCATAACTTTTTCAGTTCTCTGGCAAGGTCCAGGTATTTGTCCATTTTTCATTTTCCTTTGGCTTCACCCTGTGATCTGCTGGAACTGCAAAATCCACCAGTTGACATGTTCTTTCTTTTTTATTAATCAACACTACGTCTGGTCTTCTTGCTGGGATAAGGTTATCCGTTTTTATTTCAAAGTCGCAGAGAATTTTATGCGTTTCGTTCTCAAGAACAGATTCTGGTTTATGTATATATCATTTTGTTGTTGTTATTATTATTATTATTATTATTATTATTATTATTATTATTATTAGTCCGCAAGTAAATGTAATAGCAAAACTGGAGTTCGAACTGGCTTACTAGGTTGTTGTAGTTTAACTCGTTAACCACAACGGCACGGGGAGCCCTCACCTTTATTATCTTTTATTTCAACAACATTAATAATTCTCTTTGATAATAATTATCATTTGTTTGTGCAGTTATATATTTTCAGGTATTCCCGTCCAATACTAACAATTTTCCAACGTGTCCAATCTGAAACATACAAATGTTGGAGTATTTTGTTATATAAGGTATGCTGTAGCCCACCACTTAAACTTATAGACTCTGTGTGGGCGCGTAGATTAAAACCAACCAATCAACACGCTCGAATACGTGGTTAGTTAACTACTTAATCGCCGATCTTGAAATCTGTCAATATAATTGTGGGCATACAGTGGTACCTTGACTTACGACTTTAATTCGTACCTGTCGTAACTCAAGTACCTCGTATATCAAATCAATCTTACTCATTGAAATAAACTAAAACGCGACTTATCCGTTCCAGTTCCAACAAATAAGATAAAACCCTGAATAGCACTCTATTGTATACAAGCATAATAAAATAGAGTGTAAGAAATTATGTGCTGTCATCATCATCATCATCATCATATCGCGCATGCAGCACGGATATCCATGACAATCTATCGCCAACATTCCCTATCATTCATTACACCCAGGAGGTCCTCTGCGGAGCAACCAGCATCCTCACATAGTTGGTCAATGTAGGTTCTTGCTGGGCGCCCCACACTTGCATGTCCATGTGTTGGCTTCCACAGGAGAACGTCACTTATGAGTTCATCCTTGCTTCTCCAGCAGTGTCCTGCATGCCTTGTCCGTCTCACTCGGATAGTTTGTGAGATGAGAGGCAAGTGACCGTACCGCTGCTTCCTTGTGGGGTGCTTTTTTTATGAATTATATTTTTCTTTGGAATAATAAATTTGGAAACATAAATGTTTTCGTGAACTTATTAACATAAGCATATCTGAAGCTCGCTCGTTCATGAAATTTTAGCTCTCAGCACAAAGCAAAAAAAATATACCGAGTGAAAGGTCGTAACTCGGAAAACTCCTAAGTTAGTGTTCTTGTAAGTCAAGGGATCACTGTCCCATTTTTATGATGTATATAATTGGCGACTACAATTGTTAAACTGGTTTTGGCTTAAAATAACCCATGAAGAGTTGACACGTCGTAAAACCAACCAACCACTTTATAACCATTGTTTATCTAAAATTATTGCAAAGAACCCGATTTGTCATAGCCTGGATGAATGACTGGAATTAAAAAAAGAAAGAAAGAAAGAAAGAATGACTGGAATTAAAGAAAGAAAGAAAGAAAGAAAGAAAGAAAGAAAGACAGAAAGAAATAGTGAAAGAAAGTCTGACTAAAATCAAAGAAAGAAAAAAAAAGAACAAATGAAAGGATGAGTGAAATCAAAGAAAGAAAGAAAGAAAGAATGTATGAATGACTGAAATTAAAGAAAGAAAGAAAGAAAGAAAGAAAAAGAAAGAATGACTGAAACTAAGAAAGAAGAAAGAAAGAATGACTGAAACTAAAAAAGAAAGAAAGAATGACTGAAATTAAAGAAAGAAAGAAAGAATGACTGAAACTAAAGAAAGAAAGAAAGAAAGAATGACTGAAATTAAAGAAAGAAAGAAAGAATGACTGAAACTAAAGAAAGAAAGAAAGAATGACTGAAATTAAAGAAGAAGAAAGAATGACTGAAACTAAAGAAAGAAAGAAAGAATGACTGAAATTAAAGAAAGAAAGAAGAAGAATGAATGAAATTAAAGAAAGAAAGAAAGAATGACTGAAAAAAGAAAGAAAGAAAGAATGAATGAAATTAAAGAAGAAAGAAGAATGACTGAAACTAAAGAAAGAAAGAAAGAAAGAATGACTGAAATTAAGAAAGAAAGAAAGAATGAATGAAATTAAAGAAAAAAGAAAGAATGACTGAAACAAAGAAGAAAGAAAGAAAGAATGACTGAAAAAGAAAGAAAGAAAGAATGAATGAAATTAAAGAAAAAAAGAAAGAATGACTGAAATTAAAGAAAGAAAGAAAGAATGATAATGATGAAATTAAAAAAGAAAGAAAGAATGACTGAAACTAAAGAAAGAAAGAAAGAATGAATGAAATTAAAGAAAGAAAGAAAGAATGACTGAAACTAAAGAAAGAAAGAAGAATGAAATTAAAGAAAGAAAGAAAGAATGACTGAAACTAAAGAAAGAAAGAAAGAAAGAATGACTGAAATTAAAGAAAGAAAGAAAGAATGAATGAAATTAAAGAAAAAAGAAAGAATGACTGAAACTAAAGAAAGAAAGAAAGAAAGAATGACTGAAATTAAAGAAGAAAGAAAGAATGAATGAAATTAAAGAAAAAAAGAAAGAATGACTGAAATTAAAGAAAGAAAGAAGAATGACTGAAACTAAAGAAAGAAAGAAAGAATGACTGAAATTAAAGAAAGAAAGAAAGAATGACTGAAACTAAAGAAAGAAAGAATGACTGAAATTAAAGAAAGAAAGAAAGAATGACTGAAACTAAAGAAAGAAAGAAAGAATGAAAGAAAGAAAGAAAGAATGACTGAAACTAAAGAAAGAAAGAAAGAATGACTAAAATTAAAGAAAGAAAGAAAGAAAGAACGAATGACTGAAATTAAAGAAAGAAAGAACGAATGACTGAACAAAGAAAGAAAGAAAGAAAGAATGACTGAAATTAAAGAAAGAAAGAAAGAATGACTGAAACTAAAGAAAGAAAGAAAGAATGACTGAACTAAAGAAAAAGAATGACTAAATTAAGAAAGAAAGAAAGAAAGAATGACTGAAACTAAAGAAAGAAAGAAAGAAAGAAATAATCACTGAAATTAAAGAAAGAAAGAAAGAAAGAATAGAATAGTGAAAGAAAGACTGACTAAAATCAAAGAAAGAAAGAAAGAAAGAACAAATGAATGGATGGGTGAAATCAAAGAAAGAAAGAAAGAAAGAAAGAAAGAAAATCATTTAAGCAAGAAGTACTACATCCCGTTGCGAAGGAGGAAGAAAGATCTCCTTCTGAATCAGGAGTTAATTGTTCATTGTTCTTGGTTATGTTATTACAGTAACAAGGGTCATGGATGACTGGCAAATGAAGTATTGTGTCGAAAAATGGGACCCTAAATGATGATGGGAAAAATCACAAGACAACATAAAAGAGATAGAGAAACAAGAAATTTACTGAGTAAATGAGAGAGAAAGAGAGAGATAGAGAGAGAGAGGTGGGGAGAGAGAGTGAGAATTCTGCTCATCCCCTTCCATACGCTTTAATTTTTTCTCATAATCCTATTCTATCGAAAAAGAGGACCCTAAATGACGATGGGAAAAAATCACAAGACAACATAAAAAGAAAGAGATAGATACAGAGAGAGAGAGAAGAGAGAGAGAGAGAGAGAGAGAGAGAGAGAGAGAGAGAGAGAGAGAGAGAGAATGCTCCTCATAATATTTCTCATTATTCTATTGTATCGAAAAAGAGGACCCTAAATGACGATGGGAAAAATCCCGAGACAACATAAAAAGAAAGAGATAGAGACAGAGAAAAAGAAATTTACTGGGGGAATGAAAGAGAGTGAGTGAGAGAGAGAGAAAGAGAGAGAGAGAGAGAGAGAGAGCATGTGAGAGAGAGAGAGAGAATGGACCTCGTATTTTTTCTCATAATTCTATTATATCGAAAAAGAGGACCCTAAATGACGATGGGAAAAATCACGAAACGACATAAAAAGAAAGAGATAGAGACAGAGAAAAAAGAAATTTACTGAGTGAATGAAAGAGAGTGAGTGAGTGAGTGAGTGAGAGAGAGAGAGAGAGAGAGAGAGAGAGAGAGAGAATGCTCCTCATATTTTTTCTCATAATTCTATTGTATCGAAAAAGAGGACCCTAAATGACGATGGGAAAAATCACGAGACAACATAAAAAGAAAGAGATAGAGACAGAGAAAAAAGACATTTACTGAGTGAATTAAAGAGAGTGAGTGAGTGAGTGAGTGAGTGAGAGAGAGAGAGAGAGAGAGAGAGAGAGAGAATTCTCCTCATATGTTTTCTCATAATCCTATTGTCTTGAAAAAAAGGACCCTGAATGACGATGGGAAAAATGACAAGACAACATAAAAGGAAGAGATAGAGGTAGAGAAAAAAGAAATTTACTGAGTGAATGAAAGAGTAAGAGAGAGTGTGTGTGAGAGAGAGAGAGAGAGAGAGAGAGAGTGTGTGAGAGTGATAATTCTGCTCGTCCCCTTCCATATGCTTATATTTCTTCTCATAATCTTATTGTCTCGAAATATGGGACCCTATATGACGATGCGAAGAAATCACAAAACAACATAAAAAGAAAGAGATAGAGACAGAGAAAAAATAAATTTACTGAGTGAATGAATGAGAGAGAGAGAGAGAGAGAGAGAGAGAGAGAGAGAAGAGAGAAAGAGATAGAGACAGAGAAAAAAGAAATTTACTGAGTGAATGAGAAAGAGTGAGTGAGTGAGAGAGAGAGAGAGAGGGGGGGGAGAGAGAAAGAGACAGAGAAAAAATGAATTTACTGAGTGAATGAAAGAGAGTGAGTGAGTGAGTGAGTGTGCGAGAGATAGAGAGAGAGAGAGAGAGAGAGAGAGAGAGAGTGAATTCTCCTCATCCCTTCCCTATCCTTATATTTCTTCTCATAATCCTATTGAGGAAACCAATCTAGTAATTCCGGTATTGTGAATATTCTCCGTCTAAAATTTTAGACAATTATTATTTTATATTTTCTTCTTTAACTATTTGCCAATCAAATTTCACCGACGGCTGTACCAAATTTTCTTGGTATTTTTTTATCTGGGATGATGGGATATTGCAAAGTTCAAAATCTATTCACCTCAGAACATTGTATTCAAATAACTCCTATTATTATTGTAATCTGAGTCCTTCTCAATTATAATGAACTAACCATCAGTTTGTGCACTTTGCTTAAGTTGGGTATGCGAAGTGGTAGGAGATCCGCTCTGAGTGCCTTAAAGTAGGCAAAGAGTTAAAAACATGCACACCATAATAATAATAATAATAATAATAATAATAATAATAATAAGACCAATCTAGACCAATACATTCTTAAAGAAGTAAAAAATAGACGGAAAATATTGCAATGGCCTGGATCGACTACAGAAAAGCATATGACATGGTCCCACATACCTGGATTTTAGAATGTTGAAAAATGTACTAAATTTCCAACATCATCATAAATTTCATTGAAAAGGCCATGGAAAACTGGAGAGTTCAATTAAAAGCAATCCCTGGCAGACGTAAAAATCCAAAGAGGTATCTTCCAAGGAGACTCATTATCACCACTACTGTTCATTATAGCAATGATGCCTCTCAGTCATATACTTAAAAAATGTACAGGGGGAACAAATTCACTAGCACACAAGAGAAGATAAACCACCTTATGTACATGGATGACATAAAAATTTTGCAAAAAATGAAAAAGAATTAGAAACCCTGGTACAAACTATTAGAATATATAGCCAAGATATAGGAATGGAATTTGGAATTGAAAAATGTGCTATGCTAGTAATGAAACAGCGTGAAAGAAAATTAATGAAAGGAATACAACTACCAAATCAGGACACTATAAAATCACTTGATGAAAATGAAAGTTACAAATACTTAGGAATTTTAGAAGCGGACAATATTAAGCAAGCAGAAATGAAAGGAAAAGTTAAAAAAAGAATATATCAGGAGAACTAGAAAACTTCTAGAAACCAAACTTAACAGCAGA
>CM042164.1:67847798-67875298 GCA_023376005.1 Doryteuthis pealeii | reverse complement strand
GTTTGTAATATATTGTCTGATCAGTGCACCCAAGGACCAGGCTGAATAGGAAGTGCATGGGGGTCAGGTGCAGCCTGGAAACGAAAACAGGATGTGGCCCTGAACTGACCTTTTGCACCTGGAAATGCAGGTGAACATTTCACATGATTTAGGTGCAGAAATCTGTAGGCGTGGCCCATAGCCAATGAAAACAGCCTGCGTGGTCGAAAAGGCGTGTCTACAGAAAAACTGCGTAAGTGTCACGAACAAAGAGGCGTGACACCGGGGGTCAGACTACAATAAAAGAAGCCCGTAGAGATCGATTAGACAGACAACGATCAGGTTCGAGATCACGCGAAAAGAACTCCCGAAGGCTCCACGTTTGTGTAACCCTGCCAACGACTCTCAGCTGTACACAACCGAGAGAATAAACATCTCATCTTACATTTTCCTAAATACAAGTGTTTGTGTTCTTTGACGGGTCCAGTGTGTAACAAGTTGAGGCAGAAGAACACACCGACTGCAACTCTACATAGGGGTAAAATTATCCCAATGGAGCTACCTGTTGGCCGTGGGTGGTAACACGTGATGTTTGCGGACGGAATCCTAGTGGCTGAGCAGTTGATGACATGCAACACTCCACTTTGACCTAGAGAGGCGGTCAATCAGCTGGTCACGTCAAACCCTAGCAATTTCCGACCCGATGGCCTTTATTGCATGTCTCCAACCCATTTTTATCATATATGTGCTAGAAGGCGGTGACTGAGGGATCTAGTGTCCTGGGTATGACGTTACTGCATCTAATGGAGAAGTTCCTGTTCCGGAGCACTGGAGAGTGCGGAGTACGCCTTCATCACAATTACTACCATGTACACGCTGAGTGGTAGTACCTGTTAGGGTCCCATCTATTGGTCAAATAGAAAAACATGAGCGGAAAAATGTGTTTTAAAAATGAGTTTTAAAAAGAATTGAATACCCATTAAGAACGAATGAAACAAAACGTCTTCGGCATAAAATAACTCAACAAGAGTTGACATGCCATAAGAATAAGAATATGACAAACAAATACAAGGTCATGAGTATAGATAAGGTCCCCAGTGAGGATCAATCTCACTAATTTGGTTACAGACAGATAGACACCAAATCTGTGTTATAATAAGGTTAACCCCGATATGGCACAAGGTCATGAGTAGAAATCAAATTCGCTATAAAATAATTTGTTTCTTATTTGCTGCTGAGAATTATTACACACTTGGACGGACACACACACATATACACATACACACACGGACACTTGGACGCACGCATACAAACACACACGGACACTTGGACGCACACACAAACGGACATTTGGACGCTCACACACACACACACACACACATACACATACACATACACATGGACATACACGCGCGCGTGAACACTTGGGCGCACACACACACACACACAGACACTTGCACGCACACTCACACACACACACACACACACACACGGACATTTGGACGCGCACACACACATACACATGGACACTTGGACACACACACACACACCACAGACACTTGGATACACACACACACGGACACTTGCACGCGCGCGCGGACACATACACACACGGACACATACACAAAGGGTGTGGTCGAATGTCATTTTTTGAAATGTGTTCCTTTTGATATTTGCGAATAACAACCAATTAAAACCGGCTTCCATGATTGAACATCAACTGTCACTTGGATTTGACGTTTATTAAATGAAATTTACAACAAAAAAAAAGAAAGAAAAAATCAGGAAAAATTTGCCTTGTTTCAACGGAACCATAATCAGATGTAATTTTAATTAACACATATCTCTAATTAATCAGTCGGCGAAATAATTGAACAACTGTCATCCAATGACAGAGATTTAAAAGACAGAAAGAACAAGAGAAAACCTTTAGAAAAGTGTTTCAAGTTTTCCCGTTACACAAACGTGTCGGGTGGAAGGAAGAGTGACCTAGTGAATAGGTTATTGAAGAATGTGTAGCGGTTGACTACAGAGATTGAACTTGCAACCTTCTGATCGTGAGTAGTGACTCGTGGTAAGATTGCTTTCATCCCTGTTGGCTTGAGTGGTTCGGCCGGTGAGAGACATAAATGCCGAGGCGGTTTCTCCAGAGGACGAACAATCAGTTTTCAACACATACACCACATGCAGAGAGAGAGAGAGGTAGAGAGAGTCAGACAGACAGACAGAATGAGAAAGAGAAAGAAAGAGAAAGAGAGAGAGAAAAAAAGAGAGAAAGTAAGAAAGAGAAAGAAAGAGAAATAGATAAGAGAGAAAGAAAGAATGAGAGATAAATAAAGAGATAGAGAAAGAAAAAGAAAGAGAAAGAGAGAAGAAAGAGAGAGAGAGAGAGAGAGATAGCTGTTCGGTTTCTCTAGAGGTCGAACAATCACTTTCAACACACACACCTCACGCAAGAGAGAGAGAGAGAGAAAGAGGGAGAGGAGAAGAGAACGAGAAAGAAGAGAGAAAAGAAAGAAAGAAAGAGAGAGAAAGAGAGAGAAAGCGAGAGATAAAGAAAGAGAAAGAGAGGGAGAAAAAAGGAAAGAGATGGAGAAAGAGAGAGAGAAAGAGAGAGAAAGAAAAAGAGAAAGGAAGGGAGAGAAAGAAAGGGAGAGAAAGAAAGAAAGAAAGAAAGAAAGAAAGAGAGAGAGAGAGAATAAGAAAGAACGAGAAAAAAGAGAAAAGGAGAGAGAAGAAAGAAACAAACAAAGAGAGAGAGAAGAAAGAAAGAAAGAAAGAAGAAAGAGAGAGAAGGAGAGAAAAAAAGAGAGGGAAAGAAATAGAGAGAGAGAGAAAGAGAGAGGGAAAGAGAGAGAGATGTTCGGCCCAGTCTGATGACACCGCCTGCAAAGAGTAATGACATGAAGACCCGAAGGATTTGTTTGCTGTGAGTGTTGAGGACGGTTTATCATCCTCTTATATCTTTATTCTATTACTTTAACTAGCAAATATATGCACCCTCCGGGTGCAAGTATTTAAGTTTTAATGTAATAAAATATTGTATTAAATTAGAAAGGCTAATGAAACTAAATAAGAATACAGATAAAAAGATTTGAAACAGAGGGAGTATAATAAAAGATTTGAAACAGAGGGAGTATAATAAAAAATGGAACAACTGAAACTTACTCTTCCATCACTCTCGTCTTTCATTGTTATTTTTTCTAATTTAAGTATTTAGTTATAAGAGGAAGTAAAGAATAAAATGAGTTATTTTATCTTGTTAATGGATTTCATTTAAGATTCATTGAAGAGAGTTTTGCTTATATTCATTAAAATAAAACCAAACAGTTAGAAATCAATAATACTAAGCACATATTTATTAAATTCGATTTTTTAATATTAATATGCAAATTAGCCTTTCCGTTCACACTGTAAACCGCTATTTTGTTGTATATATAAATATAATTGCATGTTGTCAATATGTAGACATAGTTAACAGTATTAATAATGTATGACAATTTTATTAATAATTGAGGTTAAATAAAAATCATGGAGAATGTGATGTCTATAACTAAGAGAATTGTGACTTGAGTAGGAATATAGTTTCGGTTACAGACAGAAAAACACACAATCTCCATTATAATAAGATATTTTTGTGTTAATTTAATATTTTGATATTTATTGTTTGCCATGATTAAAATATACCTGTAGAAATAAAATGATGTTGTTTTCTTTTACACTTGTAGCACATTTTCACTATTATTCCTTTTCTTTAAAAATTTAGATGATAAAATAATTATATGTTTATATACTGATGGTGTTTGAAAATCATACTCTGCCACAGATGTCGCATTTGAAGGCTGTTACTGAAGATGTTGATGTTCCGGTGCTTTGTTGCCGCTGCTTTCTTCTGGACCTCTTAGCTTCATTGTGTTGCGTCAGGGTGACTTCACAGTCACAGGAGGCGCTGTAACTTCAGGGGCACAAAAACTTTATTATAGTCTTCCGAGACTGAAATGCCAATACAATACAATACAATATTGATGGTGTACCTCGATCAATTTATTACCCAGCTCATGGTGCCGTGAGATGAAAAAGGTTAAAAAAAACTCTGCCAATAGAATAGAAATGGCACAGTTATGTTTTATTTAATTTATTCATTTATTTATTTATTCTCGAGGTGTTAACTTATTGCATTCCTTGCGAGCGTTAGCTAGTGGTATATCACTGGTGTCCGAGTGACAGTATGTCTCATCGGGTCTCCAGTACTCTTCTGAGTATTCTACATTAGGTATACAACTGTAATGTAACTTAATTTAACAATGTTTATATAGTTCGTTATTCAACATTAGGTCCGGATTAGCTCAGTCGGTAGAGCGTTCGGCTAGAGACCTCAATGTTTCTAGTTCGATACCGGCCCTCGCCAACTTAGCGTATGAGTAGCACGGTGATCTGGGCGGTAAATCTGGGCGGTAAAGTAAGGAGCTAATGGTAGACGCAAAAATAATCTCCTTGGTCTAGCGCTAGTGAAAACGGGATAGACTCCCTCGCTGATTGGCTGCTACCGACTTTAGGCCACCCGATGACTTATACAGTTCGTTATTAGATGGAATATTTTGAAAAAGCCATCAACCAATTCATTTTAAGAGACCATAAAAAAGTCGTCGGGTGGCCTAATATCGGTATCAGCCTGACAGCGAGGGTGTCTATCCCCTTTTCACTTGCGCTAGACCAAGGAGATTATTTTAACATCTGAGATGGAGCGCCACACCTACCATCAGCTCCTCACTTTAGCACACAGATCCCTGTGCTACTCATACGCTGAGTTGGCGAGGTCCGGTATCGAACCAAGAACCATGTGGTTTCTAGCCGAACGCTCTACCGACTGAGCTAACCCGGCCCTGATCTTTAGATAAATAAAAAAAAATTAAAAAAGAAGAAGACCAATTGAATTCTTTTGCACACAAGAAAATAATCATTATTCAACAAATGGATAGGCTACGTCCTCACAACATTTTCATTGCTTGTCTCATAGCCTACCAATTCCTTTAGAAACTTTCTTTTAACTTTCTAAAAAAAAAAAAACACTTTCTTTCCATAAAACTATTTCGCTCAGATTTTATCATAGAAATGCATTGCCAAGGAATTGAATATAGAAATGCATTGAAAATCTAAAAGAAGAAGAACATTGTGAATCGTTAAGAATTAATGCAAGCCTCACTGGGATAATTGATTTGCAACATATGTAATATAAGTGCATTGCGAATAATTATGCTATCTAAATTTATTGAATGTCATAAAAAAAGTGATTTTCAATAGAGATCTCTGAATAGGAACGATACAGAAAAGGTAACGGTTATTAGAGAAGTAATTAGCTTGCTTACTTATTTAAATACCTATTATTCATTCATGGACACACCACACACACATTCACACTTACACACACACACACACTCGCACATTCACACTCACACACACTCACACACTCACACACACTCGCTCACAAACACACATACACACACACACGCACTAACACTCTCTCACACACACTCTCACACACAAACACACACACACTAACACTCTCTCACACACACTCACACACACACACACACTCGCTCACAAACACACATACACACACACACACGCACACACACTAACACTCTCTGACACACACTCACACACACACACACACACACACACACACACACTAACACTCTCTGACACACACTCACACACACACACACACACACACACACCACACACACACTCGCTCACAAAAACACACATACACACACAGGCGCACTGGTTCACACGTGGTGGAGATGATGTAAGATCATATATATATATATATATATAGAGAGAGAGAGAGAAAAGAGAGAGAGAGACAGGTAGAGAGGGGGGGAGAGATAAATTTAATCTATTTACACACACACACACACACACACATACACACATGGTGGAGATAATGTAAGATCATATATATATATAGAGAGAGAGAGAAAGAAAGAGAGCGAGAGAGGGAGAGAGGGGTGGGAGAGATAAAACATTGATATATAATGACAGTGGTATTTACAGACTTCCCGGTCTTGCACACAAACACATGGGCCCACACGTGGTGGAGTGGATGTAAGAGCAAATAGATAGAGAGATTCAGATAGATAGATAGATAGATAGATCTAGAGAGAGATAGACAGAGGCTGAGAAAGAGAGTGGGTGAAAGAGATAATTGATGAATATGTAATGAAAATGGTATTTATTTCTCTCTCTCTCTCTCTCTCTCTCTCTCTCTCTCTCTCTCTCTCTCTCTTCACACACACACACACACATACACACACTCACACATACACACACTCACACGGGTGTACTTGCGCACACGAGGTGAAGAGGGTATAAGAAAAGACTGACAGATAGATAGACAAAGTGAGAGAGAGAGAGAGAGAGAGAGAGAGAGAGAGAGAGAGAGAGAGAGAAAGAGAGAAAGAGAGAGGGGAATAAGGAAGATAAACGATGGATATATAATGACAGTGGTATTTATTTATACTTCCCGGTCTCTCACACACGTTAGCGAGGGGATGTAAGAGCAGTTATATATATATATATATATATATATATATATATATATATATATATATATATATAGTGTGTGTGTGTGTGTGTGCGTGTGCGTGTGTACAAGAAATAGGATTAGCAGTAATAGAATAAAACAAAAATAAATTTTAATATTTCTGAATGAAACAATGATTTAATATTTCTGAGTGGAACAGCCCACCTTATATGCCAAAATAGAGGGTGTGTGGAGATTTTTGGAGATATAAGGTGTGTGCTAGACGCCCGCTCCTACTTATAGACTTAGCGAGAACTATTTGATCAAACTCTTGGCCAATCACTGGCAGTACTCTGCTGCTGATACAATACTTAAACTGACCATACTGGCCATAACTACGTTGACACTCTTTGACGACGGACATAGGATCAAATCACAGGACCTTTACCAATTCGCAGGATATGACTTATACGCTTACCAAAGGATTCTATAACACAGGACTTTCTTTAAGCCCTTTTCAACTGGCCAAGGATGGCATTTAAAAACTTTACAGAAATAACCTACTCGAGTTTCACCATAAGGGTCTTCAGGGTTAAATCCACTGAATTAATCAATATATTTATTAATTACAGCTAACTGCAGGAGTTCATTTTGTAGTTAGGACCGATTTATATTTGATTTTTTTTTTAAAGTATATTTAAAAAATATGTATATTTTAAAAATAATTCCATGTTATCAACTACATTACGACATATCAACATGGCGTCGGTCATTCAACTTTTTCAAAATGGCGCAGCAGCGTTCAATAACTGCGAAACTGGTTTCAACAGTCATAACTACAACATGAACACCTGCAGTTAGCTGTTATTAATCAATATCTTGATTAATTCAGTGGATTTAACCCTGAAGATCCTTATGGTGGAACTCGAGTAGGTTCTTTCTGTACACACTATAATAATAAATCCGCTCTACTTACGTATAGAGCACTTTATATTTTATATAACGCTAACTTACCCGAGTAACACTTATATCAGACAAATATTGAGACCAACCCAATATTTTTACGGGTAAGTCATTTCTTTTTACATATATATATATTTTTGGAGGATATGTGCTTAATTGAAGTCATACCTAATTTTGAAAATTAATTAGTTAATAATTAATGAATTTAGGCGGGCATATATGTTCAAATGTAAGGCTAAAGAAATCGAGAAAATGTCAATCCTGAATGTACATTTCGACCTATTAGGTCTCATCATGTCTATAACCTTGCTGATGAGACCTAATAGGTTGAAATGTACATTCAGGGATTGACATTTTCTCGATTTGTTTAGCCTTACATTTGAACATATAAAACAAATGTGTTTATTTTTATATGGCTTTTAGCCGACAAATTTTGAAAATTAATTTTAAAAATTAGGTATGACTTCAATTAAGCACATATCCTCGAAAAATTGTCGGCTTAAAGCCATATAAAAATAAACACATTTGTTTGTTTACTTAACCTCATATATATATAATATATATATATATATATATATATATATATATATATATATATATATATGCGTGTGTGTGTGTGTAATATCAGTCTATTCTTATTAATCTCTCAATATATCTCTTATCTCTCTCTGTATACTTCTATATTTCTATCTATTTATCTATCTATACCTCAGTCAGTCGTTCATTCATATCTGTCTATTATACCTATCTATATATCTATCAGTCTATCTATATATCTGTTTATCTATCTACATCTGTATATCCATCTATCTATCCTTTTAATAGCAATGTTATATTACTACAATATTACTTCTATATTTCTATCTATTTATCTATACCTCAGTCAGTCAGTCAGTCAGTCTGTTCATTCATATCTCTCTATTCATATCTATCTATATATCTCTCTGTCTATCTATCTATCAATCTATCTATTTATCTATCTACATCTGCATATCCATCTATCTATCCTTTTAATAGCAATATTATATTACTACAATATTACTTCTATATGTCTATCTATTTATCTATACCACAGTCTCAGTCTGTCAGTTTGTTCATTCATATCTCTCTATTCATATCTCTCCATATATCTCTCTGTCTATCTATCTATCTATCTATTTATCTATATCTACATCTGCATATCCATCTATCTATCCTTTTAATAGCAATGTTATATTACTACAATATTACTTCTATATTTCTATCTATTTATCTATACCTCAGTCAGTCAGTCAGTCAGTCAGTCAGTCTGTTCATTCATATCTCTCTATTCATATCTCTCTATATCTCTCTCTGTCTATCTATCTATCTATTTATCTATCTACATCTGCATATCTATCCATCTATCTATCCTTTTAATAGCAATGTATATTACTACAATATTACTTCTAATTTCTATCTATTTATCTATACCTCAGTCAGTCAGTCAGTCTGTTCATTCATATCTCTCTATTCATATCTCTCCATATATCTCTTTGTCTATCTATCTATCTATCTATCTACATCTGCATATCTATCTATCTATCTATCTATCCTTTTAATAGCAATATTATATTACTACAATATTACTTCTATATTTCTATCTATTTATCTATCTATACCTCAGTCAATCAGTCAGTCAGTCTGTTCATTCATATCTCTCTATTTATACCTATCTATATATCTCTCTGTCTATCTATCTATCTATCTATCTATCTACATCTGCATATCCATCTATCTATCCTTTTAATAGCAATATTATATTACTACAATATTACTTCTATATTTCTATCTATTTATCTATACCTCAGTCAGTCAGTCAGTCAGTCTGTTCATTCATATCTCTCTATTCATACCTATCTATTCATATCTCTCCATATATCTCTCTGCCTATCTATCTATCTATCTATCTATCTATCTATCTATTTATCTATCTACATCTGCATATCTATCTATCTATCCTTTTAATAGCAATGTTATATTACTACAATATTACTTCTATATTTCTATCTATTTATCTATACCTCAGTCAATCAGTGAGTGAGTCTGTTCATTCATATCTCTCTATTCATATCTCTCCATATCTCTCTCTGTCCATCTATCTATCTATTTATCTATCTACATCTGCATATCCATCTATCTATCCTTTTAATAGTAATGTTATATTACTACAATATTACTTCTATATTTCTATCTATTTATCTATACCTCAGTCAGTCAATCAGTCAGTCAGTCTGTTCATTCATATCTCTCTATTCATATCTCTCTATATATCTCTCTGTCTATCTATCTATCTATCTATCTATCTATCTATCTACATCTGCATATCTATCTATATATCCTTTTAATAGCAATGTTATATTACTACAATATTACTTCTATATGTCTATCTATTTATCTATACCTCAGTCAGTCAGTCAGTCAGTCTGTTCATTTATATCTCTCTATTTATACCTATCTATATATCTCTCTGTCTATCTATCTATCTATCTATCTATTTATCTATCTACATCTGCATATCCATCTATCTATCCTTTTAATAGCAATATTTATTACTACAATATTACTTCTATATTTCTATCTATTTATCTATACCTCAGTCAGTCAGTCAGTCTGTTCATTCATATCTCTCTATTCATATCTATCTATATATCTCTCTGTCTATCTATCTATCTATCTATCTATTTATATATCTACATCTGCATATCTATCTATCTATCCTTTTAATAGCAATATTATATTACTACAATATTACTTCTATATTTCTATCTATTTATCTATCTATACCTCAGTCAATCAGTCAGTCAGTCTGTTCATTCATATCTCTCTATTTATACCTATCTATATATCTCTTTGTCTATCTATCTATCTATTTATCTATCTACATCTGCATATCCATCTATCTATCCTTTTAATAGCAATATTATATCTATCTGTCCTTTTAATAGCAATATTATATTACTACAATATTACTTCTATATTTCTATCTATTTATCTATACCTCAGTCAGTCAGTCAGTCTGTTCATTCATATCTCTCTATTCATATCTCTCCATATATCTCTCTGTCTATCTATCTATCTATCTATCTATTTATCTATCTACATCTGCATATCTATCTATCTATCTATCCTTTTAATAGCAATGTTATATTACCACTCTATATATTTCTACACGAAAAAAAAAAATCCCGCCACATGTATAAATAACGACACATAATCATCCTTTCAGCAAAGGGCAAATAAAAAATGGACCCTCTTAGTTGCAGCATTTACAATGGTAAAAAAAGATTCCATATTCCTTCTGTTAAACAAAAGCAATCACTTAATGGTCCAGTGGTTAGCGCATACATTCGCATCGCCCCTCACTCACCAAATATAGCAAATGATTGCAAAAATGTAATTAACTCTAATTACAAAGATCAAGTAGTTAATTGCGTTATTGTTCTATCCGCTTGCAATTTTCCTTTGCGCAATCTGCAAGAAACAAATCAGCGCGACTTTGTGCCGACACAATAGGACATTGCATTGGAGAATTTGAGACATTTATATTAACGCTTTTCAAGCGACCACCAATCGCTAAAAATGATCGCATTTCAGCTATTCGATATTTTGGTGTCGGCTACCCCTCTTCCACTCGTTCTCTTTCTTACACACGCGCACATACACACACACACACACAACACACACAAACGCAGTCCCACTCTTTCTCTTTCTATTCCCCCCTCTCTCTCTCTCTCTCTCTCTCTTCTCTCTCTCTCTCTCTTTCTCTCTCTCTCTCTCTCACACACACACACACACAGACTCATATACACAGACGCACATAGGAAGCGCGTGGTGTAATGGCTAAAGTCATGGAAATGGACTCGTCGCCCCGAGTTCAAATCCTGGACATGGTAATTGCATTTCACTTAGCGCTAATACCCTTGGGAAAGGTATGAATCCTACTCTCCTTCCAGCTATGGGCAAATAGTAAGGCAGACTGGGCTCTTTAACCTTGGTTAGGTAACCGGTCTAGGAGAAGGAAAACTCTGAATTCAAACCTGTTAAACTCCGCTTAAGAAATTGACCTTTTGTCGCATCCTGCTCGTGCGAAGGGGTTGGTAAATATATATACACAGACGCAAACACTCTCTATTTCTCTATCTGTCTTCCTCTCTCAATCACACACACACACACACACACACACACACACAATCTCTTTCTCTTTCTCTTTCTCTTTCTCTTACTCTTTCCCTTCTCTTTCACTCATAAACACAGACGATCTATCTGTCGTTCTATCTCTACGCATCTATTATCTCTCTCAGTATGCTCGTATCTATATATCTATATATATATCAGTCAGTTATTGCATATCTATCTATCTATCTATCTCTTTCTCTCTCTTTCTATGCCTTTTCTGTCTCCCTCTCTCTATCACACGCACAACATACACACACACTGTCTCTTTCTTAGCTGTCCCTCTCTCTCAATCACACACATACACATACACACACACTCTACCCCTCTCTCTATCGGTTTTTCCTGTCAATCTGTCTCTCCTGTCTGTCTGTCTGTCTGTCTGTCTGTCTATCAAACACACACACAAACCACAACCTCAATCTCCTCCTTCTATCTGTTCACTCTCTTAATCACACACACACACACACACACTATCTTTCTTCCTCTCTCTATGACACCCCCTCTCTCCCTCTCTCTCTCTCTCTCTCTCTCTCTCATCTATATATATATATATATATATATATATAATAATATATATATATTCACACAATCACACATACACAAATACAATACACGCTCTCTAGTTTTCTGTCCCCCTCTCTCAGTCACCACAAAATACACTCTCTCCACAAATAATATCTCTCTCTATATATATATCTTTCTCCTCTCTCTCTCTCTCTCTCTCTTACACACACACACACACACACACACCCTCTCGGTCTGTCTGTCTGTCTCTCTCTCTCCCTCTCTCTCTCTCATGATTTTCTTTTTAGCTATGACTAGGTAGCCATCCAATCAAGCTAAAATCTATTATTTATCAAGAGAGCAAGCTAGTGTGGAATATATTTCTCATTGTTCATATTAGGATTTCCCTCAATCAGTCTGTCTATTCATATATCTCTACTCATATTATCTATCTATCTATCTATCTGTGTCTAATATTTCTCACAGTATTCTCGTATCTATATACCTATCTATATATCTGCGAGTCATTGTATATCGTTCTATTCATATCTATCTATATCTATCTATCTATTTTTTTAATACCAATGTCATATTACCCTTGTATATATTTCTAAATGATCGCATTTCATCAATTAGACACTGTATTGTCCGCTAACACACACACACACACACACACACTCTCTCTCTCTCTCTCTCTCTCTCTCTCTCTCTCTCTCTTCTCTCTCTCCTCTCTCTCTCTCTCTTTCGTGATTTTATTTTTAGATATAACTTGGTAGCTGTCGACTAATGCAAGCTAAAATCTATTATTTATCAAGAGCACTTGCTAATGTGAAATCTACAGTGTTTCCTCGAAAATAAGACCTGCCTGCAAAATAAAACATTGCGTGATATTTCAGGATGATTTTGATATGAGACCTACCCTTAAAATAAGCCCTAGTTGAGAGGGTAGATAGACGAAAGAAATAGCATTCTACACAATCACTGCTTTAGAATACACCAGCTGCACCTCTGCAGAACTGTTTTCCCCGGTGGGGCAACCATTTAGCCATAGGTAGCAAACGTGATGCTTAAGGATGGAATCCTGGTGTCTGAGCAGAGTAGGGTAGGTCGATTTTTCACTTTTTAAAAAATATCAAATTGTCCATCTATGCGAAAGTTGTGTGTTTATATACTGAATACTGAGGCCAAAAATTAGATATTTTACTTGCACCATTGTTTGCTGAAATAGCATCAAAGATTGTCTACTAAAAGGCACTAGAATCCTCGTTTTCGCAAGATTTAACCTAGAAATTGTTAGAACATTTACCGTTTTAATATTTAAATCGGAAATGTTATTTCATTTTATAAAAATGAAACGAATTAATATATATAAATATTTATAATAAATATAATAATATATATATAAATATGAATAGAATTCAAATTGAAAATCGGTCAACTCTCATCACCACCAACACCTCTGATACGCTGCTTTTTACCTCATTAATTAAGCTGTAACAGACGATCTTTGTTGCTATTTCCTCAAACAATGGTACAAATAAAAGATCTAATTTTTTGTATCAATAGTAAGTATACTAACACACAACTTTTGCAAAGATGGACAATTTGATATTTTTTTTAAAGTGAAAAAGCGATTTACCCTAGTACAGAGTGTTTCAAAACTGGAACCTAACCATCAAATACAGATTTGTGCCAACCCCTTCTTACCACTCTCCGGGAATGTAGTTGATGCGTTCCAGACCCCACTGATAGTTTTATTTCAGGGATCTAGAGTTATTAACTTTGATGACGTTAATTGTTTTATATTTTTCTACAGAAGATGATAGATCTTAAGCTGTATAGCCTGGAATAGGTAGCAAGAGGCATTGGTCTCTACTGGAACTCAGATGAAACAGAGTTTGTGTGTTTTAATCCAGATCGGGTCTCTCTTTATTAAATGGCAAGACCCTGAAATTAATAGACCAGTTCATACATATACCTCGGTAGCTATATCACCTGAAAGCGATGCCAATATACGCATAGGTAAGAAAAATGGACTCTCTCGTCCAGGATTTGAACTCGGATCGACGAGTCTTTTTCCTACGACTCTAACCATTCTGCCACGCAACTCCATACGCATAGGTAAAAGTGAAGTGCAATTGAAAGATTATCGACCATATAGAAATCTAACTTCTCTGACAGAATAAAACAGGGATTTATCCGAGAATTGATTTACTTATTTGTAGCATGTTTTCTGTGCGGCTCTAAGTAAGTTTCACTGTGTTATTACTGAATGGTATAATGTATTTTTATAAATATTTTTGTCTATATTGGTTTTAACATTCTTATTGTATGGTGGGTTAAACCCAATTACTTTTCTAGATTTAATTGATTTTGGGTTTCTTATTGTTCTTCTAGGAGTCAACATTATATGTTCTTAAAACCCACTGTTTGTAATCTAAATTCTCTCTCTCTCTCACAACACACACACACACACACACGCGCGCGCGGGGCATATACATACACATATATGTATATATGCGCGCGTATGTGTGTATATGTGTGTGTATGTGAGTGTGTGTGTGTGTGTGTGAGTGTGTGAGTGGTGTGTGTGTGAGTATTTGTGTGAGTGTGTGAGGGTGTATGTGTGTGTGAGCGCGTGTGTGTGTAAGTGTGCGTGTGTGTGTGAGTGTGTGTATGTATGTGAATGTGTGTATGTGAGTGTGTGTGTGTGTGTGTGTGTGTGTGTGTATGTGTGTGTGTGTGATGTTTTTAGAAACGTTTCATATATAAGATAGAGAAAGGTCTTTATTCAGTTTATTCTTAAAAGTAAAAATTGTGACACGTTCGGTTTATCTTATATTCCGTGGAGTTCTCCCTAAAAATATATATATATATATATATATATATATATATATATATATATATATATATATATATATATATATATATGCTCATTGATGTGATATTACTATGCAAACATAGCGTAAGTAGTTAATCCTATAGGGGTCAATATATTGTAAATATAGAGCATCAATAGTTGTAGAAAAAGTTATATCCTGACCGCGGTTTCGGTGCTACTATTACACCTTCATCAGGGGGACTGAGTGGATATTTCCGGTTACTGAACTCTATATAGCTAGATTGATTTAGAAAATTTCTTCAATTACTCCTGAAATATAATCTATATTAAATTTCCTGAAATTTAATATATATATATATATATATATATATATATATATATATATTAAAAGTAGAACAAGATATTTAATAATTCTATTTATTATTTTTTATTCTTTCAGAGAATTATTTCAAAAAATATTAAACTGTGAATTTAATTCCAGCATCCATAATCGCTTATTTGTTGTTTTTTTGTTTTGTTGTTTTTTCCCCCCACAATCCTCCATTTAATATCCCATATTAAAAGCGAGTTTTACCTTCCGAGCGAATTCCTCGACCGAGTCAGAGGCGCGATCATTATTTTCTCCTTGATCTTTTTTTATCATTATTACTCGCAATAAATTATGACCTTTATGGCCAACCATATTTTAAAATGTTTTTTTTTCTTTCCCGGAATTATTGATCCCCCTTAAACACAATCAACATGAATGCAAATTGTATGAGCAGACGATAAATTTTCCCGCCAGTAACTATTTTTTGCGCTTGCTCTGCGTGAACAGTTATGAATTCTTCTATAATTTACTTGTGGGGAATGACCTGGCTTCTTGCAAGTGTCAAGTGGCTTTTGTTAGCAGC
This sequence comes from Doryteuthis pealeii, assembly GCA_023376005.1. Lineage (NCBI taxonomy): Eukaryota > Metazoa > Mollusca > Cephalopoda > Myopsida > Loliginidae > Doryteuthis > Doryteuthis pealeii. Next base: position 67,859,394 of record CM042164.1, on the reverse strand, counting down.
TCAATTTCAAATTTAAAGATTATTTCTCAACTTTTAAATTAATTAAATCATAATTAACTAAATAGGGTAATATGGATGCAATCGAGAATTTTACGCGTTTATATTGGAGGGGGGGAGGGGAGGCTAAAACTGATCTTAGTGTTTTTTGTTTTTGTTTTTATTTTTGCTAGTACCTCTGTTTCATTAAGAAAAAAATTACGGGAATTTTTATCGTCACACATCCGGGCTCTCATTTCTACGACAGCGAGAAACTGCAGGTATCGGATGAAATAATGAAGGAGAAGCTGTCGTTCTCTTTTCCAATGTAGAAGTCTGGTTGTCCGTATCAGCTACTTTACCAACTAAGCTACGAGGATTAATAGTGCCAGAAGAAGAAGAAGAAGAAGAAGAAGAAGAAGAAGAAGAATAAGAAGAAGAGCAACAACAACAACAACAACAACAACAACCATAAAACAACAAGATAGTGGAGAAAGAAGAGGAGTATTAGAAGAAGAACAATATGAACAAGAACAAGATGAAGGAAAACGGGAAGAAGAAGAAGAAGAAGAAAAGAAGAAGAAGAACAACAACAACAACAACAACAACAACAAGATAGAGGAGAAAGAAGAGGAGTGTTAGAGAAGAAAAGATGAACAAGAACAAGATGAAGGAAAACGGGAAGAAGAAGAAGAAGAAAAAGAAGAAGAAGAAGAAGAAGAAGAAGAAGAAGAACAACAACAACAACAACAACAACAACAACAAGATAGAGGAGAAAGAAGAGGAGTGTTAGAAGAAGAACAAGATGAACAAGAACAAGATGAAGGAAAACGGGAAAGAAGAAGAAGAAGAAGAAAAAGAAGAAGAAGAAGAAGAAGAAGAAGAAGAACAACAACAACAACAACAACAACAACTAATGGTGAGTGCGTGGATGCAAAACAGATGAAGAAGGAGAAGAAAGAAGAAAATGGATTAGGAATAATAATAATGATAATAATAATAATAATAATAATAATAATAATAATAATAAGAAGAAGAAGAAGAAGAAGAGGAACAACAACAACAACAACAACAACAACAAGATAGAGGAGAAAGAAGAGGAGTATTAGAAGAACAAGATGAATAAGAACAAGATGAAGGAAAATGGGAAAGAAGAAGAAGAAGAAGAAGAAGAAGAAGAAGAAGAAGAAGAAGAAGAAGAAGAAGAAGAAGAAGACAGTATACAAATGGTAATCAAAAGCACGCCATCTGCCGGTGGAAAAGAGATTCTTTTTAGTGCCAGGTCGCTCAATGTACCACGAGTATTATGTAATCCATTACTATCTGTTGTATTGTCAGATCATCGGTGACTAAACACAGATTTTTTCTTTTCTTTCTTTTTTTAAATTTTATCTTTATTTTTTTATTTTCCTTGGTTTTTCTTTGTTTGTATTTTTTATTTTCCTTCATTGTTTCTTTTTTTTCTTTTTTTCTTTTCTTTCGTTTCTCTTTTATTTCCTTTTTTTTCTTTTCGTTCGTTTTTCTTTTTCTTTTATCCTTCATTTTTCTTTTCCTTCATTTTACTTTCTTTCTTTTTGATTTTCTTCTTTTCCTTTGTTTTTCTTTCATTTTTCTTTATTCTTTTTTTCTTTTCCTTCATTTTTCTTTCTTTCTTTATCCATTTTTTCTTTTCCTTCGTTTCTCTTTTATTTCCTTTTTTTTCTTTTCGTTCGTTTTTCTTTTACTTTTATCCTTCATTTTTCTTTTCCTTCATTTTTCTTTCTTTCTTTTTCCATTTTTTTCTTTTCCTTCGTTTCTCTTTTATTTCCTTTTTTTTCTTTTCGTTCGTTTTTCTTTTTTCTTTTATCCTTCATTTTCTTTTCCTTCATTTTTCTTTCTTTCTTTATCCATTTTTTTCTTTTCCTTCGTTTCTCTTTTATTTCCTTTTTTTTTCTTTTCGTTCGTTTTTCTTTTTCTTTTATCCTTCATTTTTCTTTTTCTTCATTTTACTTTCTTTCTTTTTGATTTTCTTCTTTTCCTTTGTATTTCTTTCATTTTTTTCATTTTTCTTTTCCTTCATTTTTCTTTCTTTCTTTATCCATTTTTTCCCCTGTTTTTCTTTTTTTCTTATTTCTTTTCCTTCCTTTTCCTTCTCTTTCTTACTATTTTTCTTTCTTTCTCCTGATTATCTTCTTCAAAGCACAAGAATTAGTTTCAATTTAAAAGAAGTCTCTCATAATTTTTTTTACATAATTTAAAAATCATTTTTCCTAGACTAATTTATTTTTCAGAAAATTCAATAAAAAAGTTTTTAACCGACCGACAACCTCCTGATAATTCTCTCTTTTTCTTTTCTTTCTTTTCCTTCTCTTTTCTTTTTCTTTCTTTTTCTTTTTTCTTTTTTTTTATGAAAACATTTATTAAATAGTCAAATTAAGAATTAGTTCACCGCCAAAATAATCATGGCTGCAATTACCACGAGTTTGTCTTATTCAAAGAAAATGTCACATGACTTTTTCGATCCTTTTTTTTTCCAATCGTCCTTTCTTATTTGGCTAATGGATTGCAATTCAATTAAGAATGATTGCAATATAACCTAAATTTGATAGGTGCAATAAATTTATTGGATATAATCGAACAACTGTTTTTTGGAAAGATTCAATCTCTCGTTCACTTTTCAGAGGAATTATTTTTGTCGAAGAAAGAAATTGCTGTCGACCAACGCTACTATTTCTGTGAATCTGTTTTTTATTGATTTTTTTTATTGATTTTAACGACATACTAAACTGTCTGGGGGTATTTTATGTCTAAATGTGTTGTAATGGAATATTCCACACTCTCTCTCTCACCAATGAGCGATTTTATTTTTTATTTTTTTATCGAAGAAACAAATTCATTTTTTTATTTTTTTTATTTTTTCTTATTTTTTCTTTTCTCTGTTTTTTCTTTCTTTTCTTTTGTTTTTCTTGTTTTTTCTTTTTTTCCTTTGTTTTTTTTTTCTTTCTTCTTTTTTTCCTTTTTTTTTCCTTTTTCTTTTCCTTCGTTTTTCTTTATTTTTTATTTTTATTTTGCTTAATTTTTCTATGTATTTTTTCATTCTTTTAATCTTTTTCTTGGTTTCTCTTTATTTTTTATTTTTTCCTTCATTTTTCTTTCCATCTTTTATCTTTTTATCTTTTCCTTCGTTTTTCTTTCGTTTTTCTTTTCCTTCTTTTTTCTTTTTTTTCTCCTTTTGCCTTCATTTTTCTTTCTTTCTTTTTTCATTCTTTTTTTCTTTTCCTTAGTTTTTCTTTCTTTTTTTCATGAAGAAACAAATGGCTGTCGACCAACGCTACTATTTCTGTGAATCTTTTTTTAATTAATTATTTTGTTATTGATCTTAAAGACATATCAACCCGTCTCGGGATATTTTATGTCTATATGTGTTGTAATGGAATTTCCCCTCTCTCTCTCCTCTCTCTCTTCTCTCTTCTCTCTCTCTCTCTCTCTCTCTCTCTCTCTCTCTCTCTCTCTCTCTCTCACCCAATTGGTCTGACTGTATATATTGTGAGCACGGCATTATACTGGTCTGGCTTCGAGGATTAGTAGCTTGCCTCACTTTTCCTTGTCTGTCTTATTGTATCTCTCTGCAATAAAACCCTCTATCTTAAATCTAGAATGTGTTGACTGGTCCTTCCAGTCAACTACAACCTCGTCTGATTGTATCTTTTTATCGACTTTTTGTTATTGATTTTAACGGCATACCGATCCGTCTGGGGGTATTTTATGTCTATTTGTTAGCAATGGAGGCATGTGGTGTGAGGATTAGAGTCGTAGGAAATGGAATCGTCGATCAGAGATCAATTCCTGGGCACAGCTGTGTGCATTTCACATGGTACTAATACACTTGGGAAAGTAATGAATCCAATTCTCCCCCAGCTTTGGTAAATAGCAGGGCAGACTGGGCTCTTTAACCATGGCTAGGTAACGAGGAACGCATGCTCTCATTCGAAACTGGAACATTGCTATTGAGAGAAACGGTGACTATGTGGAAAGGTAAGGATGACCAGCTTCATTTTGATATGTTTGTAACTATACCTGTCCTAAACAAAATGGCAATAGTTTTTGACTCACCATCGTACAATATAAAGGCCAAATCGTTTTAAATAAGTTATCATTTTAAAATAGTTTAATTTAATTTTCTTTTAATGTCAAGAAATACATTAATTAAAGTTGCAGTCATCTAAATGAAAAGACATGTCCTGATTTACGTCGGTTTTGACGAACAGCGCCACCTACCCAAGGCAGTTAGTCACATTGGTCAAGCTACCACTATTATATAATATATATATATATATATATATAACACACACACACACACACACACCACATATATATATATATATATATATATATATATATATAATATATGAATTTAACATTTTGAAAAAACAATTAGTGATAATTATCTGCTGACAGAAATCTGTTTCGACGCGTTATAGAAGGGTCATCTTCAACGAGCAAAAAAATATATGAAAAAGAGACGGGATAAAACCGTTTGAAGAAAATAGGGGGTACAAACACACGCTGGAATGCTTGAATTTTTTCAAATGCGCATACTGTTTCAAAAATAAAATAAATTTTATTTTAAAATCAGAAGCATTTTTATTCAAAAAATAAACTAAAAAAGAAATTCTTTTACACACCTTGGATTATATATATATATATATATATATATATATATATATATATATTTATATATATATATATATAAGGTGTGTCAAAAAAGTATGAAGATTTTTGTTTTGTACACCTTGTATTCTGAAAAAATGAGATTCCATTCATTATTTTCTTTTTAATATGCGGTGTGTCAAAAAGTACAAAAAATCATGATACTTTTTGACACACAACGAACATTCTTTCAAGCTGTAGCCGTGTTAGTACTAGTGTATGGTTGCACCACTTGTAGTAGAATGAAACGGAATGTATTTGTAATGCTGATACCAAATCTGGTTAGAGTTCTTTAATTCTTTTAATCATCTATTAATTATCTATTTTGTATTTCATTAAAGTTTACGTAATTTTATGATAATAAGCGGGTGGAATGAATATTTCTTTCTTCCATTCTTTCTTGCATTTTACAGCATGTCATTCCTTTTGGGGTTATTTTATGCCGAAGACATTTTGGTTAATTCATTCCTGATGGATACTGAAAATACATTTTTGGACACAATTTTTTAAACAATTTTTTAAACATATTTTCTTCTATTTAACTTACAGATGGGAGCCTCACAGGTCCTACTATTCCACGTCAGAGTAGACCTGGGAATAATGCGGATAAAGGGGTAGTTCATACTCTCCAGAGCCTCAGAACAGGAACTTCATTCTTAGGTGCAGTCCCAGGACGCGGTGTTATTCTAATCTTTGCCTCTACTGCAGTGACAGTGGTAACAAACTTATACCAAGGAACGCCACACACACACGAGAGAAATAAGAAATTACAGTTATTCGCCCATTCATAAAGGAGAAGAAGAAAGAGAGGAAAAAAAAGGAGAGGAAAAGGAAATAAGAAGAGAAATTATAACCACACAAATAAAAAAACATAAGCACGTCATTTCTGAAATTAAACTCTGATGATAAAGCTTTGCTTTGAAATCGATTAGACATATAAAACATCTTTTTGTCTTTATTTTTTACGCATTGTATTGCCTTCGAATTTTATTATTTTATATATATATATATATATATATATATATATATATGTGTGTGTGTGTGTGTGTGTGTGTGTGTGTGTGTGTGTGTGTGTGTGGAATTAAACAAAAGACACATCTCCTGTTTAACAATTTTATTTTTGATCTTTTCGAGTTTTCTGGCCAACTTTTTAATATTTTGGGTGGAATTCGTGGATAAGTCCAGCAAAATTCAAGTCACGAGTACTTTCGGCACTTCGAAGTGCTACCATTGGTTTCATGCTATTTAAACTTTATCGTTTAAGTGTAGCAATCTTCGGGCAGCGAAAACGTTTGAAAATTTTATATATGTTCAAATCGATTGTGCGTTTGTGTAACTATATGCACGTGTCAATGATATATATATATATATATATATATATATATATATATATATATATATGGAAAATAATAGAAAAACAAATATTGAATATTATGGTAATAGATATCTGTTTCAATCTGTGGGGTTAATAGATTGTAATTCAATTGGAATCATTTTGAAATTAAATGAATACAATTGTAAAAGACACTTAATAAAGCCAGTCTTCGCCAGAGTACATATATTGTTGAATAAAAAGGAGGAACATTTAACCGTTTGGTACGAGAGGTTCAAAATTACAATAATTTTAAAGTCTGCTACCATTGGTTTCATGCTATTCAAACTTTATGGTTTCAGGGTAGCAATCTTCGGGCAGCGAAAGCTTTTGAAAATTTAAGATATGTTCAAATCAATTGTGCGTTTGTGCACCTGTATGCACGTGTCATGTATATATATATGTATATATATATATGATTGATTGCTTAGCTGGTGCATGAATAGTCACACCGATACATTATTACGTTCGATCTTTCTTGAGTCGATTGATAGTTGGTATTTGATTCTGCAATCAATGGATCACTAGATTGAAATTGATGGCGGTAGGGATCGATAATGCCCCCTTGTTGTTGATTGATATTAACCCATTGATCGCAATGAGAAGTTCTCATCAAAGCGCGCGGTGGTGCCATCAGCGTAAATCAAATTGTTTATTCCCCAAAACATCTTACGACTTTTGTTCAAAGGACGTTGCTGTCCCCCCCACAGCCTGTAGCAATAGCTTCTTTCCATCCCTCTCACCCCCACCCCCAGAGGTTACACTGCTGGAAGTTGACAGTTATGTCCTAAGTGAAATCAGATCTATAGTTCCGACTTTGTGTCAACGAACACATTGGTTTCCGTTCCGCGTGACAGTCTCCTTGAAGAAATGACAGTAAAAGTATAAAAGGAGCTTGCATAATTGCCGCCAGATAGGGTGGCTATTAAGATAGTTTATATATATATATATATATATATATATATATGATATAGAAAATCGAGAAGTAAATATTAAATAATATACTGACAGATATATTACTCAACCTATAACGATCTCGTTCTGGGCCATTCCGGCGCTATATATATATATATATATATATATCTTATTATAATGGAGATTGTGTGTTTTTCTGTCTGTAACCGAAACTATATTACTACTCAAGTCACAATTCCCTTAATTATTTACGTCAGATTCTCCATGATTTCATTCTTTTAAACCTTCAGTTATTAATAAAAATTGTTTTACATTATTAATACTGTTGACCATATCTACGTACTAATAACATGCAATTGTATTTATATATACAACAAAATAGCGGTTTACAATTTGAACGGGAAGGCTCATTTGCATATTGATATTTAAAATTTTATTTTAATAAATATGTGCTTGGTATTATTGATTTCTAATTGTTTGGTTTTATCTTAAGAAATATAAACAAAAATCTCGTGGATAAATCTTAAAAGAAATTTATTTACAAGAAGAAATAACTGTAATATTATCCTTTACTTCCTATTTTAACTAAATAGTTAAATTAGGAAAATTTACCAATGAAAGAGGGGAGTAATGGAACATGATGGAATAGTTAGTTTCAAAGTTGTTCTATTTTTCGATTATACCCCCTCTGTTGTAGATCTTTTTATCTGCATTCTTAGTCAGTTTCTAATTTAATATGATATTTTATTATATCAAAACTTAAATACTTGCACCCGGAGGGTGCATATATTTGCTAGTATATTTATATATACTTTTAACTATTAATACGACCCATATATACCTTTCATTAAATAATAATTGAAAAAATAATTCCCATAAATTAATCCAAATTTTTTATCCAATAAACAAAAACCGTTCCCGATCTTCGAAAATAAATAAGCGTTCCTCTACTAAAGATAAGTCCCATTCCAACGGGCATGTTTATAACATTTAAGATTAATCGAAAACTCGATTAATTTATCTAAAGTAACCCTGAAGGATCAATCGATGAAACTCGAGTAGGTTACTCCTTTCCATTGTTAAAATAAATTTTTGCTCTACATTGTATTGACCACTTTGTATTTATTTTTTCTCACTCTTAACCTCTGGATACTGTGCGCTTCCAACGATCGTACTCACACCTACCGGTAAGTTACTACTTATACATTTACAAATATATATATAAATATATATATATATAAAGTAAACTACAGACACGTGTTTCGAGGTATCACCTCTCATCAGTGCAGTTATACCGTTTTTAGCAGCTACCTATATATATATATATATATATATATATATATATATATATATATACAAAAGTAATGGTAATTTGCTTGAAGCATTGTTAAGTATGTTATAAAATATTAAAATTCGAAGGCAATACAATGCGTATAATGCGTAATACATATTAAAATATTTGTCTTTATTTTTTATACGCATTGTATTGCCTTCGAATTTTAATATTTTATAATATATATATATATATATATCCAAAATGGGCCTAAAATGCGTTTTTGACAAAATGACTTTAGAATTTACAGAAAATAATTTACCAAAAATCAAGGAATTATCGGATTTTAATAAAATTTTCATTGTTTATTCATCAATGAATGATCTTTATAATACATTATTTATTTTATTTCAAAACTTTCTCATTTTTTTTCAGGTCACTTAATTTTGACCCCCCTCCCTTTATGTTGGGGGCGTAACATTTTTTCGAGTTGGTCTTATAGTTTTCTAATTACAGTATAAATAAAGAGATAAAATACCGAAGTTATGAATAGAAACAAAAAATAATTTTTACGGTGGCTTTTCTATGAGAAAATAAGTACCGAAAATCGAAAAATAAAATGTAAAAAATAATAAATAATACATTTTTGGGAGATTTCTTTTTTACTCATTTCGATAATTACTTAATTGACTATTATCTCATAAAAGAAAAAAATTATACATCGATATTTTTCTCCTTAAAAAGGGTGGTACATTTTCAATCGAGTTTTTCTTCAAAAAGTTTACTTTGATGTAATAAAATAAGGTTTGCATTAAATAGATATTTATTTCTAGAATCTAAAAATATAACATTTTAAACTTAACATCGGGCTTTTCATATTTTAAATGAATTTTATATATTAATTTTTCATAGCAAAAATACTAAATTAAAGTTTTGAAATAAAATAACTGATGCATTATAAAATTCATTAATTGATAAATCAATACTAAAAATTTCATTAAAATCGGATAATTACCTGATTTTTGGTAATTTTTTTTGCAATCGCGAATGTTACGTTAAAATTGTAAACAAGCCAATAAAACCACTTAAAAAGAATCAAAAATGGCGTCGGCGAACAAAATTGACCAAAACAAATCGTTTTAAATATATTAAAAATAAATTGCTAATGTAATGTTACTACTGAACGTTTTAGACAAAAGTTTGACCTTAAATAATAGATTTAATTAATTTTAATTCGTTTTTAAAAACGTAGCCAACGATTTTTTGGGTATACCTAACATACCCATGCCCATATATGATTGATTGTTTTTGAGAATCATATATATATATATATATATATATATATATATATGGAGAGAGAGAGAGAGAGAGAGAGAGAGAGAGAAAGGGGGAGAGAGGGAGAGTGATGGAGGAAGAGAGAGAGGGGGGTCTTGACTTGTGCTCTAGTGCGTGTGTGTTTGTATGTTAGGTAAACGTTATATTGATCTACAACCAGTAATCAAATCTATTTTGATCATGTGATTCCACGTCATGAACTCTCATCTAATCACGTCATACACCGAATATGTCATTTGATCACGCAAGCCTTGAACTTTTTCTAGTACGGGATTTTTCTGAACATGAGTGTTAATATTTGTGTGCAATGATGTTGTGTGTGTGTGTGTGTGTGTGTGTATTATTCTGCTGTCTGAAGGCCACCTTCAGGATTATTTCCTTCTTTCTTTCTTATTATATTTTTTCTGTGTAGCATGTCCTTTTTCTCACTTTTCTTTCTTTATAATAAAAATGGGATGGTTCGTTATTTAGCTTAGGTGACGATACTTATTTGGACAGTGTCATTTTTTAACCGGAGAGTTTTGCAAGATCATAACGGTCGTACTTGAATTAGTCTAATGAAATTAGATACCAACACAAAATATTACACTTATTTTTATTCTATTCTAATTGATCTCAATATAAAATCATACATAGAATTATTTTTAATAAGTTTGAGAAAAAAAAACAATCTAATTAAAAATAAATAATATCAAGAAATTTATTAAACTTATTTTGTTAAAACCAGTATGCAAATTATTCACACCATACTATGAAAACATTTATTTCTTAATGATATATAACACACATTGCAGGATTTTAAACAAATTAATAATATGGGCTGTTTTGAGGCAAATCTATCTCAGCTGGACCTTAATATAGACATTGTTAATAAATAAGATGATAATTAAGATTAAATAATGGTTATCTGATAACCATTAAGAATATAAGATATAATAGATTAGGGAATTCTGACGTTGGTGCTGATGTAGTTTCCGTTACAGGCAGACACACACAATTTCCATTTTGATTAGATGTGCAGATATTGTTACATAATTCAAAGATAGCTTATGAATTATGTACGTAACTGAAGTAAGAATATTTTAAGAGTATGTTAAATTTAAAATCTGGGGGAGCTAAGAGTAAATCTCCATAACCACTTAGGTTATGATTGATTTGTTATGACCCCGGTTTTCCCCCGCCCAATAGTGCGTGATTACAGGCGTGAGTTTTTAATCAGACACGACCAGAGATTCAGGGCAAGTGGACATGAAAGTCTCTTGCTCTGAGAATCGTTCTCCACCGCGGCGGTTGAAGATGGGCTGGGTTGGTTAATAAAGGTTTATAAGAAAAACAAGTCTTATTGATTAAGTTATTTTAACAAAGAATAAACAGCAGAACCTGAGGAAGCAGCCCACTGGGAGAAGAGAAGATGACGGCCGATATAGAACCAGTAGAAGCGCGAGTAACAAGTAAGAGCCCCTCATCCTATCTCTAGTCTCTCTCTCTTCTCTCTCTCTCTCTCTCTCTCTCTCTCTCTCTCTCTCTCTCTCTCTCTCTCTCTCTCTCTCTCTCTCTCTGATTCAACGTTCATTGCTTTCTATTACTTGATATTATATAGTATATATTTATCTCTGTCCATCTCTCAATTTATATATCCAAGTCCTTCATATATAACACATGCTCTCTATCTATCTATCTATCTATCTCTATCTATATCGATCGATCTATCTATCTATCTATCTATCTATCTATCTATCAGTCTATCTATCAGTCAGTCTATATATCTCAGTATGTTCATATCTATCTACCTATCACACACTCTCTCCCTCTCTCTCTCCCTCTCTCTCTCTCTCTCTCCTCTCTCTCTATCTCTCTCTCTCTCAGATTGTCTAATGTTGAACGAGTATACAACAATATTAAGTATTTGAAACATAGACATTTTTATAAAAATTAAATATAGATATTTGAAACAGATATTTTTATGAAAATTAAATATTGAAAGTTGAAACAGATATTTTCATGAAAATTAAACATTGATATTTGAAACATAGATA
>CM042164.1:67835298-67842798 GCA_023376005.1 Doryteuthis pealeii | reverse complement strand
GGTCTGATCAGCCACTCACGCAGTTACAGATAAATAATAATGACAAATAATAATGAGTGAAAAATAGTGGACACTACGCCATCGTCTTCAGTAGACGGACGGATGCCAACCATATATATAAGCAATGATCGTTTGCTAGCAAACTAAATCTCTCTGTGATCGTAAAATATATAAACAAACCTATGCATTTAATAGTTTAAACACCAGCCCCACTATAGCAGCTGTCAGTGGCCGAGGGGATAAGATATCAGGCTGGCAAACAGTCAGCCTGAGTTCGATCCTAGCCAAAGATAGTTGTTGTGTCTAGCCACACCGAAGAGGCGTGAACCGCCGAAACACGTGCCTGTGGATGACTTACTAATATATATATATATATATATATATATATATATATATATATATATATATATAATGCATTTGAAACAACGTCACCTGACGAATGTTTGCGGTTACGCATGCATGAAACCAAACGGTCGTGACTGTTCCTTTGTCATCAAATAAACAGATATGTAAAACCATTATATATTTATTTTATTATATTATATAATAGCTCTATGTTTTATATTGAGCACTCTCCCAATAATATTGCACTTTGGCACACCGTTTCTGTAAAAGCTGAAGCAGTGACAATCCCACACTATAGTTATATATATATATATATATATATATATATATATAATGGATAAAAGTAACCTACTCGAGTTTCATCGTCTGATTCGTCAGGGTTACATCCGTTGAATTAATCGAGTTTTCGATTAATATCAGTTGGTACAATATTGTACCAACTCGATTAATTCAACGGGTGTAACCCTGACGAATCAGACGATGAAACTTGAGTAGGTTACTTTTATCCATTATATAAATAAAGTTTGCTCTACATTGTATTGAGCACTTTGTATTTGTTTTTTCTCAGTCTTAACCCCTGGATACTGTGCGCTTCCAACGATCGTGCTCGTACCCACCGGTAAGCTACTACTCATACCATAACATAATATATATATATATATATATATATATATATATATATAATGTTTTCATACAAATTCTTGTAATGATTCAGTTTCCAAACGTCTGTCAACACCCTTACTAAATATTAGTTGACTTTATCTGTTTTCCGACATTTTTTTCCTTAAAAAAAAACTGCCATTTTTTATTTACATTTTTACTTCTGATTCACTTATCTTCAAAGCACCATCCTTCGACGATCGACCCTTTGACATATATATATACGTCTCTATTTCCCTTTTCATTCTCATAACATATTTCTATCTACGAGCTATTTTCGGCGGATGTCTTATTCTTCAGATATCGAAAAACGACACTACGAAGAAGAAAATTACAAAATTTCTAAATAAACACAAATAATACAAAACAATCTACATTTATTTACCATTAACATGTTCTTTTATAGGTGATATAACCTATGGAAATAAATGGAATGCGCCGACGACTACTATAAGTAGCAGGAACAATTGTGGCTGGACACGAAGCAAATGCGAGTCAGCTCGTAACTGTATGGTCGGACGCAATCTACACTTCTTTGCTGTAATTTCTATTCCTTTTTTGTTCTATACATGTGTATCCATTGTTACCAGTCGCTTGTCTTATTTTTTGACCCTTAAAAACCCACACATGTTCTTTTATTCAAAAACTCATTAACAACAATTCATTCAAAAATAATCATATCATCATCCTCCGGAGTTCTATTTCTCTCAACTTTTCAAGAAAAATAATCTACTTCATAGGCATTCGATCCTTTGAACATTCAAGATTAAGGTTCATGCCTCTTTTCCCGGTTAAAACATGTTTATCAAAGGAAAATAAACGTGTGGATAAACGTGTAGATATATACACAAATTACAAGGTTCTAGTAGAATAGTTGATTTATCTTTAGAGGAAAATGTTAGCTCCTTTGATAAATAGAATTATTCACATTTCATGTATTTATGCAATCGTAAAATTAATTAAGAAATATTGCAACTTTTGTGTATCTATATAATATTAAATTGTTTGAATATATATATATATATATATATATATATATATATATATATATTATATATATATAGTAAATGAAGAAAAACTCTAAACTTGCTTCATTACAATAATTTATTTCAACCGTATTAATACGGCATCTTCAGGTAATCACAAGAACATGACTCTTACTGAGAATTTCCCAAAGTAACATCTCTTTTATATCTATCAATTTATGGGAGGGAGGGTTGGTGTCTTATTTTGGAATAGGTGGGGTTAGTTTCTTTGGATGAGGTGGGGAGGTCTATGTTTTGGATGAGGTGTGGCTTAGCTTGAGGCAGATTCCTTGGGGAAGTAGTTGTAAGAGTGTATATACAAAATGAGCAGAATTTAAAGGCTAAAAATAATAAAAAACGACCTATAAATAAAAACATAGACCTCCCCACCTCATCCAAAGAAACTAACCCCACCCATTCCAAAATAAGACACTAACCCTCCCTCCCCTAAATTGATAGATATAAAAGAGATGTTACTTTGGGAAATTCTCAGTAAGAGTCATGTTCTTGTGATTACCTGAAGATGCCGTATTAATACGGTTGAAATAAATTATTGTAATGAAGCAAGTTTAGAGTTTTTCTTCATTTACTAATTTCTTGCTCTGTCTTTTTACTCACTGGTATTAGGTACATTGAGCTCTCCTTATGGTCTACCTGCATCAGCTTGGTTAAACCACACATGGAAAGACCCTAACTACGAAATATTATATATATATATATATATATATATAATATAGTGTGTGGTGTGTGTGTGTGTGTGTGTGTGTGTGTTGTGTGTGCGTGCGCTTCAGACGTTTGCGCTGAATATCGTTTTCGAGTCGTGGCTAGTCTTATTTTAACGGAAGGGTTATATCAAATTATCCTGAAAATTTCACGCTATGTCTTATTTTGTAAGTAGATTTTATTTTCATTCATCTGTCGCTATACCACGTTGCCCCGAAAATAAGACATTTTCACTCCGAAATATAACACTAGGGCTTAGTTTCTGGGGATGTCTTATGGTTCATATATCGAAAAACGACATTAATAAGTAAAAAAATTACGAAAATTCTAAATAAACAGAAATTACGAAAAACGATCTATATTTATTTGCCATTAAAATTTTCTTTTATTCAAAAACACATTAAAAAATATTCATATCATCCTCCTCTGGGATGTTAACATTGACGAAGACAAGAGTTTGCATCGCATAATGTGATCGTGAAGAATGTTTATTTCTTTCGTCTGTCTGCCGCTCTCAACTAGGGCTTATTTTAAGGGGAAGGCTTATATCAAAATCGTCCTGAAAAATCATGCTATGTCCTATTTTGCAGGTAGGTCTTCTTTTCGTGGAAACGCGTTAGACACTACATTAGCAAGTACTCTTGATAAATTATATATCTTAGCTTTTATTGGTCAACAGCTACCTAGTTATATCAAAGAATAAAATCACAAGAGAGAGAGATAGATAGATAGATAGATAGAGAGAGAGAGAGAGAGAGAGAGAGAGAGAGGGGGAATGAGAGTGAGTGTGTTTGTGTTTGCGAGAGAGAGCGGGGAATGAGAGTGAGTGTGTGTTTGTATTTTAGAGAGAGGGGCGGGGAGTGAGTGTGTGTTTGTATTTGCAAGAGAGAGAGAGAAGAGAGAGAGTGTTTGTATTTGAGAGAGAGAGAGGGGGGAGTGAGTGTGTGTGTTTGTATTTGCGAGAGAAGAGAGAGAGAGAGAGAGAGAGAGAGAGAGAGAGAGAGAGAGAGGGGGGAGTGAGTGTGTGTGTGTTTGTATTTGCGAGAGAGAGAGAGACAGAGACAGAGAGACAGAGGGAGTGAGTGAGAGTGTGTGTTTGTATTTGCGGAGAGAGAGAGAGGGAGAGAGAGAGAGAGAGAGAGAGAGGCGGGGAGTGAGAGTTTGTGTGTTTGTATTTGAGAGAGAGAGAGAGGGGAGTGAGAGTGTGTGTTTGTATTTGCGACAGAGAGAGAGGGGGTGTTTTGTATTTGCGAGAGAGAGAGAGAGAGAGAGAGAGAGAGGGAGGTGTGTTATTTGCATTTGTGAGAGAGAAGAGAGAGGGGGGGGAGTGGTGGACAATACAGTGTTGAATTGATGAAATGCAATCATTTTAGCGGATGATTTTTTTTTCATGTAGAAATGTATACACGGGTAATAAAAGTCATCGGGGTAGCCTAAAGTCGTTATCAGCCAATTAGCGAGGGAGTATATCCCTTTTCATTAGCGCTAGACCAAGGAGATTGTTTTTGCGTCTGAGATGGAGCACCACACCTACAATCAGCTCCTTACTTTACCGCACAGATTCCTGAGTTGGAAAGGGTCGGTATTGTACCAAGGACATGGTGGTTTCTAGCCGAACATTCTACCGATTGAACTAATCTGGTCCCTATTACTATTAAAAGAATAGATAGATAGATAGATAGATAGATAGATAGTAGCACGTATTTTGTAGCTAGGTTGTATTTTCGGGGGAAAACGAATATATATACACACATATATATACATGATGCGGCATAAGTAACGCCCTCTGTTTAATTAACATAATTATTTAATTTGGGGCGTTACTTATGCCGCACCCTGTATGTATGTATGTATGTATGTATGTATGTATGTTGCACAATGGTATGAAAGCTAAAATTGTCATGAATGGTAGATTGTCGGATGAAATACCAGTGGATAACGGGGTTAAGCAGGGAGATGTCTTGGCCCCAACACTATTCTCAATATTCTTTTCTGTGATATTATCTCATGCATTCCAACATTGTGAGAAAGGCGTCCTCTTGGAATTTAGAACCACAGGAAGAGTTTTTGACTTGAGAAGATTTAACTTCAAGTCTAAGACATCTATGCACTTATCAGAGAGTTCCTTTACGCCGATGATGTTGACTTTCTGGCTCACACTGAGGAGGATGTTCAAGATATTGTGAACCTTTTTGCTGCCTCGTGCTCTGCTTTTGGATTAAAAAATAAGCTTGACAAAGACAAAGGTAATGTTCACCCCGTAAAGGGTGAACCATATATCAAACCAACAATAGCCATTCATGTACTTGTCTGGATGTTGTTGAGTCTTTTACATACTTAGGAAGTACACTAACTTGTGATGGATCTTTGGATGCTGAGATTCACCAGCGCATCCAGAAGGCATCTCTGTGGCCTATGGAACGCTCGAAAAACGGTTATGGTCTAGTACCGGCATTACCCATAAACAAAATTGAATGTTTATAGGTCCTGCGTGTTGAGTGTTTTATTGTACTCCTCGAGACATGGACATTGTTTAGAGGACATCTAAAAATTCTTGAGCGCTTTCATCAGAAATGTTTGAGACGTATTCTAGACATCAAGTGGAATTCCGAAACGCCTAACACAGAAGTCCTTGCAAGGGCAGGATGCTCAAGCATTGAAACTCTTATCATAACGGCTCAAATGCGTTGGGCAGGTCATGTTGTGCGTATGGGTGATGCTAGATTGCCAAAGCAACTTTTTTACGGTCAGCTGCGTGATGGCAAAAGGCCGCAGCATAAGCCTAAGAAGAGGTATAAGGATTGCTTAAAAACAACCTTATAAAATAAAAATAAGTCCTGACAACTGGGAAAAGCTGGCACTAAAGAGAACTGACTGGAGAGTTCATGTGGATGATGGCTGTACCAGTTATGAGAGTGAAAGAATCGTGCATGAAAACCTAAAGCGTCAACTTCGAAAGGGTTACACCTGTCATATTGGAGAGAACATGGCGGTTGGAAGTGTCTGACATGTGGTCGAGTTTGCTTTCGAGGGCTGGCTATGTCAATCATAGGAAATCTCACCTGGGTCAATCCATGCAGATTCCAGGAGTAAATAATGTGTCTTGTGCTATATGTGGCAAGGTCTGTAAGTCGGCTTCTGGTCTTAAGAGACATATGGTGGTGCATAAGCATCAAATTTTATCATCTGACTCATCCGATTCATCTGAATCATCTCATTCAACGGGGAAGAAGTCTTTTCAATGTCATATTTGCGTCAAACTTTGTAGATCTGCAGCAGGTTTGATGAGTCATTTGAGGGCTCATGCAAGGAAGGGTTCTGGTGGTGGAGTTGTGGGATTGTGAGGGACGGCAATGATCTGTAAAGATTATGCTATTGCCATGTTTATATATATATATTATATATATATATATATATATATATACTTACACACACTTATGTATGCGCACACAAACATTTATATGTATACATATATGGTCATATACATAACTCTTAAGAACCCCCCCCCCTAGCATATATAAGAGCATTCAAAAAGATCTCACCTCAAAGAGTTTTTTTTTCACGGAACAGATCGACTTGTTACTACTTACACAACTCCTCTACCCGGATTTTAATAGCATGTCAAACCTTCAAAAAATATTTCTATTTCTATAATTCTTTAATAATGCTCCCTTTTTAAAAAAAACTATCTAAAAAGAATTTCTTCAAACAAGAAATCTTCTCCTGACGATGACTTAAGCTCGAAACTAGTTGAGAATAAATAACATATAAGAAATATTCCTGTTTGTCTTATCCCTTTTTGTACCCACACACACACACACACACACACACACACACACATATATATATATATATATATATAATATATATATATGCTTCTGTGTGTGGGTTATATACATATATGTATAACCCACACACAGAAGCATATATATATATGCTTCTGTGTGTGGGTTATACACATACATACATTATAATTATACAAATTTAATTATCCTTTCATACATATATAATATATATATATATATATATATATATATATATAATATATACAAATTTATATATATATATATATATATATGTATATATATATATATATGTATATATATATATATATATATATATATATATGTTTATAAATGTATTTATCCTTTCAACATATTGTCGGATTTATTTCCATTTCCAACTGACACAGACACACACACAACCACACACACATATTTATATATATGAAAGAGTGTGGCCGAAAAAACAAAAAAATATATATGGGTTCCCTTTTTTTTAAAAGAAATTCAATATTTTAAAATGCATACGCTATTTCAATCTATAATTAAGTTCTGTACCCACAAATAAAAGAAAAGAAAAAAAAAAAAAGAAAAAAAAGAAAAAAAGAAGAAAAAGAAAAAAGAGAGAATGAGGGAAAGTTTAAATAAACAAAAAAGGAAGATGAAAAGAAGGAGGGAAGACGATAATTTTTTTTTCAGAATACAAGGTGTGTCAAAAAGTAAAAAAATCTCGATACTTTTTTGACGCACCTTGTATGTAATATATATATATATATATTATATATATATATATATTTTATTTTTTTTTTTTTTGAATATGTAATCATTCAGTTTCCAAACTGCTGTCAACACCTTCACTAAATATTAGTTGACCTCATCAGTTTTTCGACATCTTTTTTTCTCCTTTAAGCGACTGCCATTTTTTATTTGCGACTTTCTATTCCACTTACCTTCAAATCTCTCTC
>CM042164.1:67822798-67832798 GCA_023376005.1 Doryteuthis pealeii | reverse complement strand
CTCTCTCTCTCTCCTCTCTCTCTCTCTCTCTCTCTCTCTCCTCTCTCTCTCTCCTCTCTCTCTCTTCTCAATGATAATTTCCTCGGAAATTTGATCTCTCAGTGACCGTAAAATACATAACAATTCCTATGTACACAATAGAGTTTAAAACACCAGTGCATCCGCAGCTGTCATGCGGTCATCGTCGAGTTACACTACCATCAGGATAGTAGGCACTGTCACATGAAGAGCTGAAAGCGCCGAAACCTGCTGGCGCAGAATCTTATTCACGTATAACGATGAAGAATACTTATATGATAATATAAATGATTGTTGTGGTTTATTTGTGTGCTGTTGTGTATGTGTTTGCGTTTGTCTGTATAGTATCGTTCATATATTACAATATATACTTTCATCTACACCTATTCTTGAATGTCAATATCAGTATATGAACTATGGCTGTCACACCATCCTCACCAAATTTGACGATCTCATCAGTTTCCGCCATCTTTTTTTTCGTTTAAGCGCCGAGATCTCTAAATTTTTCTTCTCCTTCTTTATCTTCAAATCTCTCTCCTTCGACGATCAACCCCATGACTTATATTAACGTTTTTATTCTTTTTATTCTCAGAGAAACTTCTATCTATGAGTGTATACACGAGTCACATCACAAAGTGAGAGTGTTTTTATTGATTTGGTTTATTTTGGTTTGTTGTTTTGTTTTACGGCATATCAACCTCAGTGGGTCATTTAATGCCGAAAAGTTTTAATCAACTTTAATGGATAATACAATTTTTAAATATATTTTTCTATTTAATCCATAGATGGGACCTAACACGTTACTACCATTCCGGTCAGAGTGGACCAGGGAGCAATGGTTATGAAGGGGTGCTCCACATTCCCCAAACCTCCAGAACTGGAACCTCACCATCAGATAGAGTTTAACGTCATTCCCAGACATGTAAACCCGCAGCCACCGGCCTTCTAGCACCCATATGATAAAAAGGGGTTGGGGCTTGCCATAAGGGCAATAGGGTTGAGAAAATCATATAGGTGCTAGGGCTTGACGTGACCAGCCGATTGATTGGAGGGGGCCTCTCCGACCGCTCGTCTAGCCAGATAGGGCCAAAGTGGAGTATTGCAGGTCATGAACTGCTCATTCCACCCGGCTCTATCCTTAAGCATCACGGTCAACATCCACGGCCAACAGGTGGCCCCATTGGGGGAGTCTTACCCCTCTGCAGAGATGCAGTCGTGGCATTCTAACACCCCAGCCGACAGGGCGGATTCTGGTTTGTTTGGTTTCTTTGTTTAAAGTCGTATCAACCAACATGGTTATTTAATGCCAAGCTGTTGTTAAAGGAGAACCATAGTCGTACTATTTAATGCATAACTGGGGTGATGAGCCGCTTTTTTCTATTTCCCTAGGTCGTGGATCACTAAAGGTTTTTTTTTACGGTGGGTCGGATAAATTGAAAAAATAACGTGCACGGGCCACATTATTATTGTGTTCAATACTTGCTAGCCAGAACGAGAGTTCTGAGAAAAAAAATGTAAAACAAAAATGTAACCTTTTCAGATTAATATTCATTGGATGAGTGGCGTAAAATGCCCCAAAACAAATTTAACCAACATATTCATTTTCAAAATATTATCAAAGAACGCAACATTAGCAGAAAGGTTTAGTTGAGATTTTATAAATTGAAGTTTGCCTTTCAAGATATCGTCAATGTTTTTTGTTTGTTTTTTTTTTTTGTTTTGTTTTTTAGTATTGACTACATCCAATCAACAGAATTTTCTTTCAAATGTCATCAGTCAATTTCGTTCGATGGGCGTTGATCCGTAATCAAGTCCATGAGGAATTGTAAGCTTAACATAATGCTTTAAATTCAAATCGGTTTTACCAGCGTTCCGTACGTTTTACAAACCAAAATTCAAGTCGACCGGCCTTGATTAGATGCATTCGCGGACCGGATCCGGCCCAGCGGACCGTAGTTTGGTGACACCTCGCTCTCGGTTATTAGGAAAAGTGAACTCGATAAGCGACTGGCGTTAGAACTTCGCTATAATACGATCTCACAGTCCATGTAAACACGCTTGAAATGAATTCTATATTAAAAAAAAATATTTTGAATCTTTTAGATATTAGTTTTGAGAACAATTCAAAATGGTTTGCTACCCAGCGACACAAATGTGTGGCCAATTGGGGGTTCTTTACTCCCTCTCCAGAGTGGTAGTCGCGTGTGTTGATATTGACAAAACGGAAAATAGAATTTCCGCTTTAAATTAAACAAAGCGAAAGAAAAGACGACAACAATGCAAAGGACTTTTTTCCCGGTAAAGCGAACAAAAGAGATGGGAAAAATAAGTTTCGGAAATAGTTATCAGATAAAAAGATAAAGGATGCGTAGGCGGTCGTCAAAATACAAAAGCCAGAGGGTTAAGCACGTCAGGGTTAGTAGTGAACAGACCCCAGGAGAGACAGCGAACCGGAGAACAAGTGAGAGACCTCACTCACGGTCACCAGGTCGATGGGGCTGTGAGCCGTCACGCTAGCCCACCTTCCCCTGACCAACGCATTGTCAACCCTTGCGGCAGATCCCATTGTCAAGCTCGCCACCCACACGCCCCACGAGAGAATGTAAAGAAATACAACTAAAGTTTGTACAATGCCATCTGTTGAATCTCTACGCCGACTATAACTACCCGATTTAGCAAGTGGAAGAGAATATAGAAATTTGATGGCTAGGTAAACAGGTGTGTCTAAAGCTCAATCGACAGGGCTGCAGGTTTTATGGGCTCCATCAGCTCATTGAGACAGAAATTAGATTTTTTTTATTTTTAGTTTTATTAGTTGAGACTTTAAAACATTTTGAACAACCTCGGTATATTGATCTTAGGATATTTACAAAAAAGCAGTAAATATATTTCTTTTTTTGTGTCCCTTAGTCAAGTCATCCACGAAGAGATATTGATCCCTGTTATTGGCACCAAAGACCTTGAGCCTAAGTATTTGATTTCTTCATTACCCCTAACTCTAAAGAAAAGAAAAAAAGAAATTCAGAATTGAGATTTAATCCGAGTCTTTAAAACAATCTTTAGTTCAGCGTTCTACGTCGAACTTTCTTTTTTAAAATGACCCTTCCGGCACCTCCTGTCTTCTGTGGAGGGGTTGCGGTACTATTTGCTTACAGATGTGCGACCAGGATTTTTCATAAATGTTCTAAACCTCCCCCAAGATATGTTTATGACTGCTCTGGCCGCTGTTTTTTTTTTTATTCATTATTCTTAGTTTCGCTCAACTACTTACATTTGTTGGGGGTATCGGGGCAGCACAAGTCTTGAGACAGAAATGTAATTTTTTTTCAAATTTTTTTTTGTTTTATAAGTTGAGACATAGAACCTTTTGAACGGACTCCCGTATACTGATCTTAGGTCAGTTAATATATTGAAAAAAAAAAGTTTTCATTTTGGCGTCTTTAGTCAACGTCTCCCCGAAGTGATGATCCCTGGTTATTGGAGCTAAACCTGAGCCGAAGTATTTGATTTCTGATTTCCTTAACACTGAAGAAAAAAGAAAAAGAAACAGAATTGTGATTTGATCCGGAAGTCTTTTAAAACAACTCTAGTTCCAGTATTCCACTCTCAGCTCTTTTCTTTCTTTCTTTCTTTTTTCATTCTCATGTATTTATTTTTTTCTAGTTCAAGATTACCTGAGCTTGGGTTCTGAGGATTTCAGGCGCCCAGGACAGTAGAAAATCGATAATCAGAGAGATAGAAAAAAAGGAGATATCACATAGTCTTAAAGCACACAAGCGAACTCTGCTAAACTGCGCACCGACAGGGCGCCGAAGAATTATTTTAAACTTTCTTTACGTCCGGCCTAAGTACAAAAATCTATTAGAACATCGACTCTTATATTAGACAGATCTATTTTACTAACTTTAGGCTAAGAATGGGATGATCAAATCGATATGTATTGGTCAACAAACCACATCTTATTTAAGGAGAATCAGTGTGCTACTGTGTCAGTAACCGAAAATTACGGTCACTACTTGCCATCACAATACCCTCAAGGATTCCGGAAGTTTACAATGACATTTTAATTTATTAGTCACATGCAAAACATTAATTCGTAAATCCTAAATCCTAATCGATAACGCTATGATCAACAACATACGTATTTATAGCGGAGATTCAGTGTTTATTGTCGGTAACCGAAGCTACGTCACTACCTGTATCACAATACCCTCAATGTTTCCGGAAGTTTATTCAATGAATTATTTAATTTATAGTCACAGTCAAATCATTATTTCGTAAATCAAAATCATGAATCGATAACGTCTTGTCACAAACACATCTATTATAACGGAGATTCAGGTGTCTATCTGTCGTATCCGAAACTATGTCACTGCTTACATCCAATACCCTCAAGCATTTGCGGACGTTACAAATGAATATTAATTCATTATTCACAGTCAAATCATTAATTTGTTGAATCATAAATCATAAACCGTAAACGGTCATCGGTCAATAAACCACATTTCTTTCTATAATGGAGATTCAGTGTCTATTCTGTCGGTATCCGAAACTATGTCACTGCTTTACATCACAATACCCTCAGGATTGCAGAAGGGTTTACTCAATGATATCTACTAGGAGTTCCACATCAAAAATCACTTATTCATACGAATGAATCTATTCATGAACGGTAGTCTCATATGAAAATCTGAGTAAGATTTGCCCTTCAAAACTGCCCATGTTATTACGTACGTTAAAAACCTGCTATGTGTCTTATATTCACTAAGAAATACACAGAATTACAAAATATATACTGGACCGATTAATTTGCATACGGGTTTAAACAAAACTGATTTAATTAAATAATTATTGTTGTTACTTGATACTCTACTTAAGTTGTATATAGGGTCAAGTAATATAATTGAATACTTAATACAATACTGACCAAGTCACATTTTTTAAAAAAATCAATCCTTAGGGATTATGAATACATCCCATATAGATAATAATGCTTACCCTTTGTTTATTTATTACTGAAACCAAATTAAATAACATTAATTAAAATCAAGTTTAATTAATATTGATGTACAAAATTATCCTTATTATACATCGTTAACTTATAAATATATAATGCGTTATAATTCATTTAGATTAAAACTTAATACTTACGCTCTCATGAGGAGTATCTCTCTGGTCTGTCAACACATTGAAATCCTTTTCTTTCAAACGTCTCTAAAATAAATAAGTTTCGTTGTTTATTAATAGAATTATTTTGTATCTTGAACCCGTCCATTGAAACCTAACGTCAGAACTAATGTTAGAGAGAACTAACTTTCAAAAATTAAGTAAGCTATAAATAATATTAAAAAAATATCCTTGTTTGTAATTATAACTTTCTTGGATATCATTCTGGTATCTATCCTTATTCTATTTCTAATCTTATCTGTCTGTCATCTGGTCCATCTAACGTAAACACAAACACACAACTACGCACACGCCGCCGCGCACTACACCACACCAAATTAATATATATATATATATTATATATAATATAATTATATATATATTTTACCAACCCATCCTCACAGAGCAGATGCGACACCACAGGTCAATTTTCATAAGCGGATTGCTTTAACAGGTTTTGAATTCCACGAGTTTTCCTTCTCCTATACCAGTTTGCCTAACAAGCGTTAAAGAGCACACGTCTGCACCTACTATTTGCCATAGCTGGAGGGAGAGTAGGGATTCATACCTTGTCCCCAAGGGTATTAGCGCTATATATATATATATATATTATAATATATCATTAATTATATTTATATTACATACAGAACGCAAACGTGATGGCGTATTAAACGCAGATAATACGGAATGTGCCTGTTATTACAATAGTTCTACAAACGCTGCTCACTGTCAGAAACAACAGAAGACAAAGAAACCGTTGAACCAGTAAACATGTTACAAAGGCGTATCTAACGAACCTGAAAATTTATGTGAAAAAAATAATTAAAAAGTAAGTGGATCCCAATACTCCATAATATCGAGTTCATTCATTTAAATTATTTAATGCTTCACAAATCGCGCCTAGATTTAAAACAAAACATTTCTTTTAATATTATATAATATACTACTAATATAGATAGATAGAAGATTAGATAGGATTTTCAAAGTAATTTTGTTTGATACGACATTACCCAAATTGTTTGTATTTTTCCCTAATTTTGAACCCAATATCAAGCTCGTTTTAAGAGTACTTATATTGTTTGTATAAGATATGTTATACCACATAATAGTCCTTGTTTAAGTATATCATGTCTCTTCAGTGCGGCATAGACTTAGCCGGCTACCTCCAGCCGGGATTATCATACTTACCAATCAGGTAGATTACATTACCCACACACACACACAAACAGACACACAAACAAACACACACATAGGACAGACAGACAGACAGACACATAGTATATTTATATATATATTCATATATCTTATTAATAATGGAGGATTGGTGTTGTTTCTAGTCTGTAATCCGAAACTATATTTCACTACTCAAGTCACACATTCTTTCTTAGCTTATTGAACATCACATTCTCCATGATTTTATTTTAATCTAAACCTCAATTATCAATAAAAATTGATCTACATTCATTAATACTGTTAACTATGTCTACATACTACAAACATGGCAATTATATTTGATATATACAACAAAGAGTGCTTTACAATGTGAACGGGAAGGCATAATTGATTTATATTTAAAAAAATCGAAATTATAATAAATATGTGCATATGACTTTTAGTATGTTATTGATTTCTTAACTTGTCTTGTTTTATTTTAATGAAATATAAGTTGCACAAAATCTCTTCAATGAATCTTAAATTAATCCATTAACAAGAAAAAATAACTGTCCATTTATTCTTTACTTCCTCTTGTATAACTAAATACTTTTAAATTAGAAAAAATAAAACATAATGAATGGATGAGGTAGTGATGAAAGAGTAAGTTTCAATTGTTGCCATTTATTATTTATACTCCCTCTGTTTTCCAAATCGTTTGTTTATTATACTTCCCTCGTGTTTCAAATCTTTTTTATCTGATATTCTTATTTAGTCTGTTCATAGCCTTTCTAAAATAATCGATATTTATCTACATTTAAACTTAAATCTTGCATTCCGGTAGGGTGCATATATTTGCTTAGTATATATAAATGATAAAAATGAGGATAACCTCTATATTTGTCAATTAAATGCTATTAGATAAAGTCACGAAAATGTATTTACATTCTAAGTACCATCGGAATTTAAAGCAGTACAAACAAATTATGAAATTTAGAATATGGATAGTATACCTATCCATTCGCCGGTTTGACTTCATTCTTAAAAAATCAGGGAATTAATTATTGCCTCTTGCGAGTAAAGGGACACATCAATGCTACTTTATGTGACCAGGATTGGCACTCCTGTTTAGAATTCACTGAAGTCTTAGTGTAGGAAACATTTCTGCATTCAAGTATCTTTTTACCACCACTCCCAGAACCCAATGGATGGAGCTCAGCAGCATAAGTCTGCCGCAACACATCTAGTTTTGCACTTTGTACTTCATTGAATGATTAATGGTTTGTACTTTGCATATTGTTTGTTGAGTCCTTCTTGAACGGTCTGAATGTGAACGCCCAGATCTAGTTTCTACATGTATGGAAGAAATCATGTATGCGGACACTAGTAAAAAAAACAAAAAAAAAACAGAAAGACCATAAAGAAAAACAGGATTGGTGCCTTAAACGGAAATGTAATTACGGGTTCAGTTGCTGATGTATATAAATTTTGTTCTCTTCGATTTTTGTGTCCCTTAAGGAAATATGAATCGATATGTGTATTAAGTCTTTTTTGTTTGAGTATAATTTGAGGAATACCTTTGTTATTGTTTATATATTGTAGGTAATATATTACGTGAGGAGCATTAGGTTATTATTTTATATAGTATCGGTTTCCAGGATATGCCTTTGAAAAGTCCAGTATCATGAATAGTCTACGTCTTGTACGGTGTGTAATTTGTGTAATAAATATTTAATCTCTGTTAAATGCATATTTATAGCTATATATAGATTACAATACACACACACACACACAAACCACACCACATATATAGTATATATAATACATATATATATACTATATATATATGTATTTATATATATATATCAAAACCCTCTGCAAAGCACGTCGTGTGACACACGTCAATTCCTCTTAAGTCGGAGACTTTTCCTTCTCCTAGACGCTAGGTTGCCTAACCAATGGTTAACGAGCCCAGTCGCCCTACTATTTTAGCATAGCTGGAGGGAGAGTAGGATTCATACCTTTCCCAAGGTATTAGCGCAAAGTGAAATGCAATTACCACATCCAGGATTTTGAACTCGGGCGACGAATCCCTTTCCAATACTTAACCTTTACACACGCGCTTCTTCATATACGTTTCGTGTTGTGTGTGCATGTGTGTGTGCTTTGTTGCCCCCCCCTCTCTCTCTCTTCTCTCGCTTCTCTCTCTTCCTCTCTCTCATCTCCTCTGTGGGTGGTGTCATTTGTAGTGACTCTCATGGCTCTACATTTGTAACATCATCTATATTATGACCTATTTATCTAATATCCCACATTACAACTTCACATAAGCACTAAACTATGCCACATGTTCTTAGAATGTAACTGGAAGATACACCTGCATATATACTATATATATTTAAATATATCATACCATATGAACAACACTTATCCTACTCATCTTAACCTACTTCTACTTCTCATGAGCTGCATCACTTAAAATCATTATCTTTAGTATCCTTTAATAAACCACAAATCTCTTGACATTGGTTCTCTATATGTCTTACTCACCTTGCTTCACTTTTACTATCTTCCTATCAAAAGATTACTTATCGGCGTCGACTCTAACTATTATATATACTATTCTATAATAATAGATTAGTTGATAGAAGATTTACATCATAAACATAATTATAATTCTTTCTAATGATGTACAATTATCTATATTTTATAATTACATCTCAATTCTTTATATCGGTAAGGTTTTCCTTGTCAATTATATTAATTACCCGAGAATTAGCTAATACTTGTTCCCCCGCATTTGCAGACATCATGTTAGTTCCTCAAGTTTAAGCAGTGGTTTTTTTGAAAACAGCCTGTACTATCTATTTATAATATATATATTAATATAATATAATATATATATATATATATTAATATATATATATGTAAGTATATATATGATATATATATATGGGTGTGTATCATATGTATATAGATATATATATGTATGTATATTATGTATACTATATATATATGTATTGTAATGTATATATTATATAATATATATATGTATATATATTGTATTATATATGTATATATTTATATTATATAATATGATGTATATATATTATAATATATATATATGTATGTATATATGTATTATATATATTATGTATATATTATATATAGTATTATAATGTATAAATATATTGTATGTATATATTATATATTATAATATATGTATTATGTATATATGTATATATATATATATATATATATATATATATATGTATATATGTATATTATATATATTATAATATATATATATACATAGTTATATATATATATATATATATGTATGTATATATGTATTATATATATATATTAAATGTATATATGATATATATATATTATATGATGTATATATGATATATATATATATATATGTATGTATATATATTATATATATATATATGATGTATATTTTTTTCATTTCATTTTTTTTGTAAACAGCCTGTATCTTTTATAATGTATATATAATATATATATATATATATATATATATATATATATATATATATATATTATATATAATGGAGATTTGTGTGTTTCTGTCTGTGTTGTATACCTCTTTCTTTACTTTCTTACTTCTATTCTTCTAGCGTCTCTTCTAGCGTCTGGA
>CM042164.1:67805298-67817798 GCA_023376005.1 Doryteuthis pealeii | reverse complement strand
TTATTAAAAATTGGTAAAAGGCACATAGATAGAGTTTAAATTTGTTAAATTTCTGGACTTTTATTGGATGAAATCTAAGTTGGAATATCATCTCAGAGAACTTTCAAGAATTGGCAAGAACATGTGGCATGTTTTCCAAAAAATTTTTCTACCCCCTAAAGTTCTTATTTGTCTGTATAATGCTATATTCGCATCTTTCTTGTGTGGGGCCAAGCCTTTTCATCGTATACTGAACTTGTCTCTAGATTGCAGGAAGAGTGATTAACGCTATATTCAATCCACCCAATTTCTCAAACTCTCCCCCCCATTTCAAAAATAATAATTCTACTAAGACTACCAGCAATTATTTAAACTCATATTGCTGACTTTTGTTTATGAATCCATAACAAAATATCACCGACTTGTTTTCACAATTTCTTTTCTTTCAGTTTTTTCTGTTCATCAATATCAAACACGCAATCATCTGGTGGATGTTTGTTTTTGCTTCAATGCAATAGTCAGCTTTATGGAATTAAATCAATTCGCTATCATGGTGCAAAACTATGGAATACATTACCCATGGACATTAAAAATTCTCCAACTAAATACTCATTAAAAAGAAACTAAAAAAACACTTAATAATTTCAAATAACATTATGTAGAGATCGTCTTCCGCGCTTAAAGTATTATTATTACAGTATTTGCTGCTATCTCTTTTTCTTTTTTTTTTCTTTTTTTATGATTTGAAATATTACACATATTAAAATTGATATTTAAGTTAATTTGATTATTATTAGAAATGTTCTTTTTTGTTTTGTTTTTTAACTTTAAGGGGCTCTCCTCTCGTTAGTTAAACTACTTAGAGAGCTCCACCTAACAAATGCAATATACTAATTTTTATTAATGTAATTACACTACATTTTCGTGACATACATTTTTTTCATGAATGTCATACTAATTTTATGGATGTAATAACTATATTTTTGGTTGTATTCTATATATCTGTAAATAAATATTTCTATTCTATTCTATTCTATTCTAAAACTGCATTTGATGAGGAAACTCTATTCTGGGAATCTGATGAGTGGGGAGTAGCCGTTATTTGTGATTACACATACAAAAAGATGATATGTGGAGTGTGGAGTATCATTTATTGTCATTACTCCCAGGTCCACTCTGACTTGATGTAGTTACACCTGTTATGATCCCATTTACAGATTAAATAGGTTTGTTTGAAAATTATTACTATTGGATTGGAAAGCTTGAAACCATTTAACTGTGAATTATTTGTATTAGAAAGGAATACTTGAAACAAAATAACTGTGCAAACAAATCATTATTATTGTTAGGGGAGATAACCCTCTCCTATCGAACGATATCCCTACAAGCAGTACAAAGAAGAAACAACAGCCAGTATGAACAAGAAGAAAGTACACAAGTTGTTGCATGATCACGCACCCTTGATAATCAAATCCATATCAATCCTCCTGTACCATTTTCCCGCTTCTTCGTTCCACTGGCGCAAAAACAATCCCAATGCATTAACGGTGGATGGCATGAAAATCCCGAATATCTCCATTGCCGATTCTGTTTTTGATCCGTGTGGCCATTTTGCTAACCGTTTTCTGCGAAATTTGCCAATTGTTTTTATACGTTTGTTTGGGTATGCTTTATTTCGTTTTCTTTTTTCATTGCACTCCTATTCGTATTTTCTTCGGGCCTTCCGCCCAAGTTCAGGGTAGACACTGTAGCCAGTCTTTTTGTAAAAAATGTAGACGGCAGATTTTAAAAGGAGGTCGGTTACAGTTGTGCAGGCAACAGCCAAATAAACTCCCATTCGGAATTTCTTTTCTTTTCTTTTTTTCTTTCTTATTATTCTTTTTTTCAGCGTTAGAAGTCTTCATTATGTTGCCTAGAATCCTAAAATAGACATTGTCATTATTCAATGAATTATTCAAATGTGTATTTCAATCTAGCTATCTAGCTATCTAGCTATCTAACTAGCTAGCTCTCTGAAAATGTTCATATATACATATCTTAAAGAATTGTATCCATCTATGTCTGTTTATAATCAATTATAATTTAATCAATAAACCAATTAACCAATCCATCCATCTATTTTATCTGTCTGAAATATCTATATACGAGGTATGTCAGAAAAGCCACAAAAAGATTATTTCAAATCCATACTACAAAATACTAGTTACCTCCTTCAAAGTAATCCCCCTGGAGTCCCATCCTTCTCTGCCACGCTTGCATGCACTCCTGGAAGAATTCTTCCGGGATTCTCCGTAGCTCTGTCCTCACAGCCTTTTTGATGTCGTGAATATCCTCAAAACGGGTTTCCATGATGACGCCCTTGAGTTTGGGGAAGAGGAAAATCACATGGAGACAGGTCGAACGAGTAGGGGCTTTGCTCCAGTATAGTGATGCTTTTTTTGAGCCAGGCACTCTCGGATACTCAGGGCAGTGGGCAGGTGCGTTGTCATGGTGAAGCACACACGAGATTTCCTGCCACATCTCTCGCCTCTTCTCACGCACTGAACGAGGCAAACGCCGCAGTATCTCTTTGTAGACATGCTGGTTGATCGTCTGACCCTGTGCCAAGAACTCGCAGTGGACGATGCCCCTCACATCGAAAATTCTGACATACTGGATCGTATCTCACATACCTCGTATTTTTCCCTTTTTTGCTAAGTCTTTTAAAAAGAAATTTAAATGCATTCTTTTAATAGATGGTTTCTTCGAATGGTAACTTTTGCGAATATATAACGATATATCGAGGTGTAATTGTTATGTTTGTACGAAATAGATACGGTGGCCCGAGATCAAATCCGGAACAAGACTGTTTGCATTTCACAATGCACTAATAACCTTGGTAAAGGTATGAATCCAGTCATTCTACGTCCAGCTATGGGTAAAATAGTAGGGCATACGCTGGCAGTTAGTCAAGCAGATGAAAAACTTTTAATTTAATCCTGTCAAGCCCCACTTTACAAATTGACCTTGCGTCACATCCTCCTCCAACGGAGGAGTTAAGTAAACACACACACACACACACACACACACACACAATATATATATATATATATATATATATATATATATATATATATATATGCATATAATACTAATTCTATTAGTAAACCCTAGCGGTAAGAAAAAAAAGGGCAAATAATGTGTGAGTAAAAATATACTAACAAACTTAGGAAAAATGAAAAAAAAGAAAAACAAAGAGAGTCACACCAACCGAAAATAATTGATAAACACTTGGCTAAAAGAAGAAAAACATATAAAAATATATATACATACATACATACCTACGTGTATATATATTATATATATATATATATATATATATATGAGCAACTAATCGAAACTATGAGTAGGTATATCTGACTCATTAGGATTAATTTATGAATTTTCTTTTTTTTAAACTCAAGTTTTTTAAACTCGGTTTTTTTTCTATTTAATCTATAGATGGGACCCTAATAGGTCCAACCACTCCGGGCCACATTCCCCTGAGCTCCAGAATTGGAACATAATTAGATGCATTTTAACCCCAGACCCTCAATCAGCGCCTTCTAGCACATATATAATAAAAAGCATTGGGGGCTTACCAAAAAGGAAATAGGGTTGGGACAATCATAAAGGTGCTAGGGCTTGACGGAGGGGCCTCTAAGATTGTCCGTCTAGCCTAAGTAAAGGCCAAAGTGGAGTAATACATGGCATGTATTAAGTATCACAGTTCGCTACCCATGGCCAACAGGTGGTCCTAGGGGGCTCGTTCTACCCCTCTATGGAGGTGCTGTCGGTGTATTCTACAGCCCCATCCGATAGGCGCGTTACTTTGTTTAATGTTATATAAACCTTCGTGGGCTATTTGATACCATAGCCATCCTTGTAGAATAACGGTAATGGTATTATTTAGTACATAGTTGGGGGATGAGGCGGTTATACCTTTCCCAAGGGTATTAGTTTAATATATACACAATTGATTTTTCATAGAATTTTAAAAGATTTATGTATTAATGATACTGACTATAAATTAAATATTGATAAACTTACTTAATTCCTGAAATGACTGTGACTTAAGTAGAGACGTAGTTTCGGTTACAGATAAATAGAGACCGAATCTCTATTATTAATAGATGCGAGATAACGTTACTAAATAATCGTTTTAATATTGAAACATTAAAAACTGTAAACATATTGCGACACAGGCTCAAAAAGGACACAAGTCAGAAAATCAAAGAGATGTAAATAAATAGATAAATAATTTGGTTTTGGTTTGTTTTACGGCATATCAACCTCAGTGGGTCATTTAATGCCGATAAAGTTTTGAAATAAATCAATTCTTAATGGATAATACAATTTTTTTATAAATACATTTTTCTATTTAACCCATAGATGGGACACAAACAGGTACTACCACTCCGGATCAGAGTGGACCAGGGAGCAATGGTGATGAAGGGGTGCTCCACATTCCCCAAACCTCCAAAATGGAATCTCACCATCAGATAGAGTTTAACGTCATTCCCAGGACATGTAGACCCGCAGCCACAGCCTTCTAGCACCCATATGATAAAAAGGGGTTGGGGCTTGCCATAAAGACAATAGGGTTGGGAAAATCATATAAGTGCTATAGGGCTTGACGTGACCAGCCTATTGATCGGAGGAGGCCTCTCCGACCGCCCGTCTAGCCTAAGAAAGGGTCAAAGTGGAGTATTGCAAGTCATGAACTGCTCATCCACCTGGGCTCTATCCTTAAGCATCACGGGTCGCCACCTACGGCCAACAGGTGGTCCCATTGGGGGAGTCTTACCCCTCTGCAGAGGTGCAGTCGGTGCATTCTAACGCACCAGCCGACAGGGCGGTAAATAAATAAATAAACAAACAAACAGTAGAGTTACTTACCTACCAGGGGTCGGGCAGGGTAGTGAGGATTAGAAGTGCCTGCTGTTGTATATTGTACAAACGAAAATAGGAATTTCTGGTTAAATTAAACAAAGAAAAGACCAAAAAAATAACAAAGGACTTTTTCCCCGGTAAAAGCGAAAAGATGTTAAAAAACGGGAGAGAGGCTTTCCGGTCAGGGAAGCAGGGTGAAGATAAAAAAAATATATAACAAACGTCCGTTATCAGATCAAAAGATAAAGATGCGTAGGCGTGTCGTCAATACAAAAAGCCAGAGGTTCGGACCGACAGCAGTTAGACGCCAACCGGCAGCCGAAAGGACACTTCACGTCTCCCGTCAGCAACCACCCCTCGTGCACTCATTGTAAGCTCTGGCGCCTACACCACCCACACACCGAAGAAAATAAAGAAGGGTCCTCTCTTTGTACATACGTATCTGTTGTTTATTGAAGTCCAGTAGTCGGTAGTAGCTGACTACTAACATACATCGCTTTGGGTACAGTGAAAACCCCAGTACTAACGTACACGATTTAGAGTAAAGAAGAAGGCCGATGTATAACACTGCCTTATGTTGGTTACTTTCTTTACATGTTTATTTGCATTAAAAGTCACACGTCACACCCTGGCCTATGATATATATATTTACCAACCCCTCCGCACGAGCAGGATGTGACACAAGGTCTATTTCTTAAGCGGAGTTCAACAGGTTTGAATTCAGAGTTTTCCTTCTCCTAGACCAGTTGCTTAACCAAGGTTAAAGAGCCTAGTCTGCCCTACTATTTATCCATAGCTGGAGGGAGAGTAGACTTCATACCTTTCCCAAGGGTATTAGCGCTAAGTGCAATGCAATTACCACGTCCAGGATTTGAACTCGGGGCGACGAGTCCATTCCCCATGACTTTAACCATTACACCACGCGCTTGGCCTATGATATAAGGGGCTTGTTTTGACGCAGATTACGCTGGCTTTTATTACCCTTCTACCTACCGTCAATCGGGGCTTATAGACCTACTGAGGGCTGGCCACTTAAAAAGTCTTGGAGATGAAAGACTGCCAAAGCAGATTCTGTATTCTCAACTGAGATATATATATATATATATATATATATATATATATATATATATATATATATATATATATATCACGGGGGGTCGGTAGACCAAAGTTCAGGTACAAAGAAAACATCAAGAGACAACTAGAGGACTTTAACATCCCCATAGGCAGTTGGCAAGACGCAACCAGAGGCCGAACAGTTTGGAGGAAACGGGTTCGCGTAGTGTCATCATCGTATTCGATGGACCGCAAAAGTAAGTGTAGTAGTACCTACGTTGGCTTTTATTTAGTCCGAAAATATATGTAATAGAGTGACTAATAGTTTAAACTCACTTACTATCATGTCACAGTCCAGCACGTTAGCCACTATGCCCCCTCCCCATTTGCTAAGGATTAATATCATTAGTTACTTGAAACTCACTTACAAGAAGGTATGAGTATTTATATCTTTCTATCTCCCTCTAATCATCCATTTACGAGATCAGCAATGTTACTTGCGACTGACTGTTTTCTGACTTTGAATTCTTACTCTTTCTTTCTCACTTCAAAAACTTATAACATGTTATAATGAACTTTACAAAAATTACATTTTGTACAACAGACTGATGGAAGAACTTTGCTCGGTATTCTGCATTACCTTTTTGTAAACCTTTTCTCAATACAATTTGTTTGTTTTAAAATTGAGTTTTGTTCTTTATGCCATGTGCCTATGTTATTGAATGTTCTTATGGTATCTTTCATGTTTTGAATAATATTTCATGAAGTTCAACTTTAAACTGGTGACCTCACAATATATATAATATATATATATATATATATATATATTATATATCAAACAATCATACAACCATCCACCATAAAACCATTGAAGACATACCACAACAGCACCAATACATGGAGATTGGTCAAGAAAACCGAGCGAGCTGCCGCTTCTTTGTCAAACAAGGTACGTAAAGGAGTGAAAAGGAGAGGACAGAAGTCACCACAGAAAAGAGGGCCGAAAGGAAGGAGAGATAATAGCAACTCCAGCATGCATCACTGTTTGTTTGCAGTCACTGCACCAGAGATTGCCATTCAAAAATTGGCCTGTTCAGTCACTTGCGCAGATGCAGTTAATAAAAAAAGAAAGGAAAATATTGGACACTACGCCATCATCTCTAACAGACGGGAGGATGCCAACAACTTGAAACCATATAACTTAGTGTGAATAAATGATTATCATTAACTATTTGCCTACTTTAAACCGTTCACAGCGGCTCTTCCAGCACTGCAAGAACTGATGGTTAGTTCATTATTATTGAGCAGAAGGACTCAGATAATAATAATAAAAGGGCTTTATTTGAATAGAATGAGTTCTGGGGTGAATAGATAGTGAACTTTGTAACCTCCCATCATACAGGTAAAAAAAACAACAAATACCAAGAAAGTTTGGAACAGTTATAAGGAAATTTTGGCTGGCAAAAAAGTTAAATAAAAAATAATTCAAATCATGTAAGGTTTAATATTAGATAACATATAAGAATTGATATTAGATAGGAATAATTGAAACCATACAACTGTATGAAAATATATATTATATATACACACACACACACTCTCTCTCTCTCTCTCTCTCTCTCTCTCTCTCTCCCTCTCTCAGTCTCTTCCTTTCTCTCCCACGATTACTTTCATACACATTCCTCTCTCTCTCTCTCCTCTCTCTCTCTCTCTCTCTCTATCTATCTAGCTATCTATCAATCTATCTATCTATCTTTTTTTCTCTCTCTCTCTCACTCTCTCTCTATCTCTCTCTCTCTCAGTCTCTCTCTCTCTTAGTCTCTTCCTTTCTCTCCCACGATTACTTACATACACATTCTCTCTCTCTCTTTCTCTCTCTCTCTCTCTCTCTCTCTCTCTCTCTCTCTCTCTCTCTCTCCTAACCAGACACATACTCACACTCGCTCTATTACATGCAGACACATAAACACACACACACACACACACACTCTCTTCCTTTATCTCCCACAATTCTCTCTTTCTCTTTCTCTCTCTCTCTCTCTTTCTCTCTCTCTCTCTCTGTATTTTTTACTCTTTCTCTCTCTCCCCCTCTCTCTCTCTCCTAACTAGACGCATACACACAGTTGCTCTATTACATGCAGACACATAAACACACACTCTCTCTTCCTTTCTCTCCCACAGTTACATACACACACATTCTTTCTCGTTGTCTCACTGTCTCAAGAACACACCTACACGCACTACTTCTATTACATATAGACATATACACACTTTCTCTTTATCTTTCTCACTCTGTCTGTCTTCATTTCTGCCCAACATTTACTAACACATATTCTCTCTCTTTCCCTCCCCCTTCTCTCTCTCTCTCTCTTCTCTCTCTCTCTCTCTCTCTCTTCTCTTTCTCTTCCTCTCTCTCCTGCAACAAACACACACACACATATACTCACTCTATTCTTCTTCACTCTCTCAAGCACACACATACACACACTATCTCTATTACATACAGAAATATACACACTTTCTCTCTATCTTTCTCCCTCTGTCTCTGTCCCGCCCTGTCGGCTGAGGCGTTAGAATGCACCAACTGCACCTCTGCAGAGGGGTAAGACTCCCCCAATGGGGCCACCTGTTGGCCGTGGGTGGCGACCCGTGATGCTTAAGGATAGAACCCAGGTGGATGAGCAGTTCATGACATGCAATACTCCACTTTGGCCCTATCTTGGGCTAGATGGGCGGTCGGAGAGGCCCTCCGATCAATCGGCTGGTCACGTCAAGCCCTAGCACCTATATGATTTTCCCAACCCTATTGCCCTTATGGCAAGCCCCAACCCCTTTTTATCATATGGGTGCTAGAAGGCGGTGGCTGCGGGTCTACATGTCCTGGGAATGACGTTAAACTCTATCTGATGGTGAGGTTCCAGTTTTGGAGGTTTGGGGAATGTAAAGCACCCCTTCATCACCATTGCTCCCTGGTCCACTCTGGCCCGGAGTGGTAGTACCTGTTGGGGTCCCATCTATGGCTTAAATAGAAAACACGAATTGATAAACAAAATTGTATTATCCATTAAGAATTGATTTATTTCAAAACTTTATCGGCATTAAATGACCCACTGAGGTTGATATGCCGTAAAACAAAACAAACCAAACCAAATCTGTCTCTGTCTCTCTCGCATACACACATATGCACACATTTTCTCTCTTTTTCTTACACAAACACATACACACACATCTCTCGCTCTCTCCTCCCCCTCTCTCTCTCTCTCTCTCTCTCTCTCTCTCTCCTCTTCTCTCTCTCTCTCTTGTAAAGACACACACACACACACTTCATCTCTCTTAAATACACACAGAAACAATGTATCTCTTTCTGTTCTATATCTGTATGTCTGTCGTTCTGTCTCTTTATTTCACCCTCTCTCTCTCTCTCTCTCTCTCTCTCTCTCTCTCTCTCTCTCTCTCTCTCTCTCTCTCTCGCTTGCTCGCTCGCTCAGGTATACATATACCTGGACACCCTCATCCTTTCTCTCTCCTTCACTCTTTAAACACACACATACAAATACTTTATCTAGCTTACACACAAACTCATAGACACACACTTTTTCTGTATCTCTTTCTGTTTCTATGTCTGTGTGTGTGTCTGTTTGTCTATCTGCCTCTCTCTCTCTCTCTCTCTCTCTCTCTCTCTCTCTCTCTCTCTCTCTCTCTCTTACTATCACAGATACAGTAATACATAGACACACACCCTCCGAGCTTCCATTTCTCTATTAAACACACAAACACACAAACTATATCTCCCTTAAATACATTCATATGCACACACATTTTCTCTGTCTGTCTGTCTGTCTCTCTCTCTCTCTGTTTATCTCTCTCCCACCCCCTCTCTCTCTCTCTCTCTCTCTCTCTCTATATATATATATATAATATATATATATATATATATATATATATTAATATATATATATATACAGCCAACCTCCCAAGCAGGCATTGTATGGTGAGCTCTTTCACAGAAAGCGCTTGCAATGCAAGCCTGGAGAAAGGTACCGACATTGCCTGAAGGACACGCCGAAGAAAGCCAATATCCAGGTCGACACCTGGGACAGACCTAGCATCAGCAAAAAGTCGACAGAGGAACATCATTGCTTCAGGTGTTTACATCTTTGAAAACCAAACGCATATAACACTGGCAAATATAACGCACTGCAAAATTCATGGAAAATCTAGAACCCCCTGCCGGTGAGAAGATCAAACATATCCCTGGTGTGCGAGGAGGGGTGTTCGTGTGGGGTCGCACGAGTCACGACCACCGGCGTTACCACGAGTGAGGGCATCGAATACTCGTACAGCATGTCTGTCTACACTGTGTGTGGCTTATATGAGAGGTTGTATTGATCGACTGGTGAGTAGAAGTGTCGGTTGAAATCATGCCGCTCAAATGAAGTAGTGCCAGTAGGAGGGCTTGAATACGATACTTGTGGTGTGGTGTGGATGTCATGAGTCGGATTGAGAAGTCACCGTACATGTCATCTGTGACAATGTAATATTTGAGGACGTCTTTCCGTTTACATCTGAGAGTCGATCATACTCTGACACTCGTTGAATCCACAATCAATTATAATATATATATATATATATATATATATATATATATATAATTGATAATTTGAATCACATACCACGACCAGACAACTCGGCAAACACCATTTGCGACATCCGGAGCACTGGACAAGCTGTTTCGACCTCCTTGGTCTCATCAGCAGTGCATACCACAATCTCCGCCACTAGAGATTGAACTCGTGGACCACAGCGTGAAGAGCGGACTTAAACACACTGGGCTACCAGCCCATGCCAGAAACGGAGAATGCCAATCATCTAGTCAATGGTAATGTTAATTCAAATGCGCAGTCGCCGCCTAACCTAATATATTATATATATATATATATATATAATATATATATATATATAAAATTGTAAGTCCAATCTGTTGTAAGCGTAATTATTATGGCCTACAGAGAATTTGGGTATTGACAGGGAAAGAGAGGAAAAAGAAATAAAAACAAACAAAGTTAAAATTTGAAAAGTAAACACTAAGCGGGGGTGCTAGCAATGTGACCACGAGATGACCCTGGAATTAGACTTAAAAATAAACAAAGGACAAACTCTGCCTCTTTTCCTTTCGGCCCTAGTAGAGTCAGACGCTGGTCCCGGTCCCTCGTGTGGTGTGGGACAGCGGTACAGCGCATATACTATGAATATAGAATAATTTGACGATTCTCTCTCTCTCTCTCTCTCTCTCTCTCTCTCTCTCTCTCTCTCTCTCTCTTTCTCTCTCTCTCTCTCTCTCTCTGTCTTTCTCTCTTCTTTCCTCCTCTCTGAAAAAGAACCACGAGCCAAGAAATAAATACACATCACCTTTGGACTATACAACTTGCGTGTATGTTGTTTCTGAACTAACGACTATTACTACTACTAACGGCGACTACTACTGCAACTTGAGTTGGCTTCTGTGACAAACACCGTTCTTGTACCGTGACCATCGTTATGCTACACTGTTTGTTCACGAACTCCTAGAATTATGAAGATAGACCCCCATAAACATATAAATTCTGAAACTACACGCCAGCAATTTCAATAATATCATGATACCCTAATAGTGAGTACCCCCTCCCAATTATTGAAAATTCGCGCTTTCTGATTAGGTTTTCGAGAGAGACACAATAACCATATGTACTTATGAAACCCTATTATCCAGGGTAATTGGATACATATATTTCATTTAATCAAGGGATGATCTGGGGGGGGGGCATAAACCCCTGTTGAAATTATTTCCCTTCGATTTAAATGAAATTTAAACTATAGGCAAATAACAAGAAATCACGCCAGTTAAACAAGATATCAGCAAATTCCAATAATATTAAGACACCCTTAAACTCTCCTATATTGAAAATAGTGGTGTAATTGAAGCGCGTGGTGTAATGGTTAAAGTCATGGGAAATGGACTCGTCGCCCCGAGTTCAAATCCTGGACGTGGTAATTGCATTTCACTTAGCGCTAATACCATTGGGAAAGGTATGAATCATACTCTCCCTCCAGCTATGGGTAAATAGCAGGGCAGACTGGGTTCTTTAACCATGGCTAGGTAACCAGTTATGAGAAGGAAAACTCTGAATTCAAACCTGTTGAACTCCGCTTAAGAAATTGACCTTGAGTCGTATCCTGCTCGTGCGGAGGAGTTGGTAAATATGTATATTGAAAATAGTTTATTTCTATGATCAGTGTTTTTGGAGATAGAGGCACGTGGGCTAATGGTTAGAGTAATGAAAAATGGACCCGTCGACCCGAGTACAAATCCAGGAAGAAGCCACTGTTCACATAGCGCTAATACTCTTAGGAAAGGTATGAATCCAACTACTCTCCCTCCGGGTTATAGATATAACTTACCTTCGGTCATTCCGTCTCCCAATAAGGGGAGA
Source organism: Doryteuthis pealeii (assembly GCA_023376005.1). Taxonomy (NCBI): domain Eukaryota; kingdom Metazoa; phylum Mollusca; class Cephalopoda; order Myopsida; family Loliginidae; genus Doryteuthis; species Doryteuthis pealeii. The sequence continues at coordinate 67,805,382 of CM042164.1, read as the reverse complement.
CACGTGTCCAAAAAGAGAATGATATAATATTCACCCTTAACTTTTCGGATCTGAGAAAACCTCCTCCCAAAATTACATGGTGGT
>CM042164.1:67797798-67800298 GCA_023376005.1 Doryteuthis pealeii | reverse complement strand
CTCTCTCTCTCTCTCTCACTCTATCTATCTATCTATCTATCTATACGTGTGAGCCTGTGTTCTTATTTACATAAGAATAGTACGCGTGCCCGAGTGTCTCGTGTGAAAATACCTACCTTTTGCTGCGACAACTGAATACCGCCCTTTCATCTCGGCTTTTCTGAATAGGTTCACGTTGGTTGTGACAAATTTCCATTTTTCCCCTTCTGAAAGAGCGGATGCACAACACGAAAAGCCGTTTTGTTTGAAATGCCTTTTCATATCTGCCTCTGTGTTGGCTCGTATCATTGTGTCGACAATTTCGAGCCTCATTCGTAAAAATGGAGCGAAAATGCTTTTCGACAAGCGAGGATTGTACGCCTTCGCGTGTAAGCGAACAGATAGCGATTATTTCATTTATTTTTGGGTGTTTTTTTTTGGTTGTTTATTAATTTTGTTTATTTGTATTTATTTATTTATTTATTTATATACTTATTTATTTTTGGCTTTTGGAACTCGCGCAGGTGCGTCGACTGTCAAAAGATTGAAATTGGTAAACGAAGAATAAAGAGTGAAGTCAGACATCTTTCTTTATTAACTTTTTCATCAAATATAGGCATACATGCATATATATATATATATATATATATAGAGAGAGAGAGAGAGAGAGACAGACAGAGAGACAGAGACAGAGAGAGACAGAGACAGAGAGACAGAAAGAGAAGAAACAGAAAAGAGAGGAAGAGAGAGAGAGAGAGAAACAGGAGAGAGAGAGAAACGGGATATATAGCGGGAGAGAGATAAAGAGAGAGGGGTACAGAGAGAGCGAGAAATAGAGAAATATATGTTTATATATATGTATGTATATATATATATATATATATATATATATATATATATATATATAGAGAGAGAGAGAGAGAGAGAGCGAGAAACAGAAAGAGAGAGAGAAAGAGAAAGGAGAGGGATAGAGATATATAGAGAAAGAGAGGGGTTATAAACAGAAGGGGAGATATAGAGCGAGGAGAAAGAGAGAGAGAAAGAGAGAGATAGAAAGAGAGGGTACAGAGAGAGCGAGAAATAGAAAATATATATGCTTATATATATATATATATATATATATATATATATAGAGAGAGAGAGAGAGAGAGAGAGAGAGAGAAAACAGAGAAACAGAAAGAGAGAGGAGAGGGATAGAAATATATAGAGAAAAGAGGGGGCGATAAACAGAGGAATATATAGAGTGAGGGGAGAGATAGAGAGAGAGAGGGTTACAAAGAGTGAGAAAAAAAGAATATATATGTTTATATATATATATATATATATATATATATATATTATAGAGAGAGAGAGAGAGAGAGAGGGGGGGTTGGAGAGGGGATGAGAAATAGAGAAATAAAGAATGGGTGAGAATTAGGGAGAAGGGATATAGAGAGAGAGGGGGCAGAGATAGAGAAGGGTGATACAGAGAGAGGGAGGAATAGAGAGAAAGAGGGTGAGGGAAAGAGAGAGTGAGGGACGGAGAGAGATATATATATAGAGAGGGGGACAGAGTTGTCTATGACAAAAGACAGAGGAAATAATAGTTTCGGTAGGCTTTTAAAAAAATTCATATGCAATATTGCAGATCGATATGTTCGATTTCTTTTTGTTTTTTATTTATTATTCTATAAGTAACAACTATATATATATATATATATATATATATATATATATATATATATATATATATATAGGAGAGGAGAGAGAGAGAGAAGAGAGAGAGAAATAACTTAGGTAAGTTCAAAAAATCACATTTGCAATATCGCAGGTCGATGCGTTAGGTTTTTTTATTAAATCTCATGCAAGGTTCATGGATCGCTAAAACATTTTATTCGTAATATATATATATATATATATATATATATATATATATATATATACGTATGTATGTATATATAATATGTTATTATTTCTTGTAGAACTTCCCATTATAAAATATGTATTATTATAAATACAAATCTCGGTGCACTGAAACTGTCTAATCAAAAATATGAATATATAACAATCCAAAACTAAGTTTGTGACTTTCATATGTAATTTACTCTTAATTACATTCTGTGGGGTTTGGTAAGAAATAATGTACAATGATATTCGTTTCGACTGTATAATCTTCCAAAAGGAATGATAAGATCTGAGTGTAATATATTATATATATATATATATATATATATATAATAATATATATCATTCGGTTAATTATATATATAATGTATATAGGTATATGTAAAAACAATTTTTTTTTTTTTTGCGATGAAACAAAGAAAATACAGTGCTCAATCACAGTTTGTAAGAGCTAATATTTATTTATTTTACAATGTTTTCACAGATCAATGTTCATTATTAACAGCGACCACGGTTTCATGCTAAATAGCAATCATCAGGCTGTGGAGCAAGATCCTATGGTGTTTGTTGGAGTTCTTTACTCAATGTCACATTTTGGATTGTAAATAACGTCAGTTAGTTCCGCGGACGCTGTTAT
>CM042164.1:67777798-67792798 GCA_023376005.1 Doryteuthis pealeii | reverse complement strand
AAGCAATTCTCCCATGGTCCTAGCACTAGTGCAAAGGAGTGCTTCTTTGCCCTGTCTGGCGTGCCATCCATCTCGCACTTAGCCGGTAACAAATAGATGTCCGTCATTGGCGCAACATATCATGATAATTTTTATATAGAATTCATGTTGCTGGTATAATGTTAATAGTATCATCAATTCATCATCATGTCGCGCTGCCGTCAGCACGGCATTAGTACTATTGACGGATATGTGTCGTCGCTCCATCTGTCTCTATCGCTCATCATTTTCAGACCCGCCTAATATTCTCTCCCCTTGGTCGCTTGCCGCTGTGAGGGGATAGCTTGAGAGGTCCTCTGCTTCGCTCGCTCAGCCGCTTGACACTTGCGGTGTATCACGCAAGTGCATTCACACACACACATAATTATATATATATATATATATATATATATATACATACAACACACACAGCACCATCCCTCCCTGGCACACCGTAGTTATGTGACAACAACGTCAATTTCTTAAGTGGAGTTGTACAGAGTTTGAGTTCAGTAGTTTTTCCCCATCTAAACTGGTTAACCTAACAAGGTTAAAGAGTCCAGTCCTGCTCTACTATTTACACCATACCTAAGGGAAGTAAAGTTGGGATGCATATCATTAGTGCATATGTGAAAATGCAAACAGCGTTGTCCAGTTTATTTACTATGATTGATAAGCAATCTACCGACACTACGAGATATATAATACATATTTAAGGTATAATATATTAAAATTTATTATTATCTTTCAAGATAATATTACTGATCAAATTAAAAAGAAAATTTTCTGTTTTTCCGAACTTTTTCTCTTTAAATTTTTTCCCCGCCCCCCTTTAACTTTTTCCATTCTCATTTCTTTCACATTTTTCCCCATTTTTCCTCTAAACTCTTTCTTATTAAGATTATTCCTTGAGTAATATCTACATTATTATTTAATATTATTTCATATAATATAGATATGTTATATATAAATAATATAATGATATATAATTATCCATTTAAGAAATATATTATCATGAAATGACCCGACAGACCCACTTGTCCTACCGGGAAGAAGAAGAACCCAAAAATTACTTGAATTTTCAAATCTTTTAAAAACCTTTGTGGTTATGACCCATATCTACTAATATATAAAATTGACCTTAATGTCAGCTTATATTTCTGCGCCACTATGCAGTAGGCAGTTAAGGTAAATTATTAAAAAATAATACACCTGTGTCTTTATGAAAAAAAATGAAAAATGAATAAAAGAAAGGGTAATAAATGAAACTCTCTTTTTTTATTTTTTATTTCATTTTTATTTATTTAATTTATCAAACCCTCAAGTTCTGGAAATGGTTAATATCATAAATGGTAGATTTTTATTTGTAACAAAATCCAATCTATTTATGTTTTATAGAGCGTTTTGCGAGTCTAAAATCCTGAGATCTTCTAAATGACGATGACCACAAGAAAGCCACATTTCCATCATAGGTTAATTGGCGCGCCGCACATGTCAACATTGGTAGCAGAGAAAACCCTCCGCCTGCACCACTCTGCACCATTACCCCAGCACCATTGCTTGGGGCATAACAAGATAATTTCAAACCTAAATGATTCCGATATTCATATACTTTAGAATATTTAACTACTAACAGAGATTGCCTTTAGGAGTATATCTGTCCGTCCTGCTTTAATATCCAACTGACAATTACATTAAAAATGACTAAAAAAGGACACAAATAAAATCGTATCCCATATTGACATACTGGATATTATATAGCGTCCCACAAATGTGTTTTCTCTTATCCCACCATTTCATAAGCTCAACTGTGTAAATGATGCATTTCAAATATTTTCTTGGAAACAGATTACAACTGTATGGGGTAGTACACAGGTAAGGTTAGATGGCTTTAGTTGTTTCATGATTAAAATAACTCTCAATTTAAATTTAAGAAACTTAAAAGTTGGAAACCATCAGAATTTTTAACCCGGTGACGAAAGTACATCATTCAAATAGCAAATCTATAGCGTCTACAGGAACATAACACAATTGTTCTAATTAAAAAGCTAGTCATGCATCACACTGCTATGAAAAGTTTTGAATGTTTTAAGTAATAATCTTGCTTAGTTTTGTTGGGCGATGGTAATCAAAAATATACTCAGTTCGAAAAATGCCATGAGAAACTAGTGGTTGGTAGTCAAATGTGGTAGTTGGCCTGAGCTTGGTCAGCAATGGCATTAACTATTTTGTGCATTGCTCTTTTGTATCCGGCATTGAATTCACATGAGCCGCTATGTGTTTTGGGATGTCGACACAATTAGGTTTGAATATGAATGGTATGATTCACGGCTTGCCGCCTGAGGTTTTCTGGCCGATAGAGATGAAGTATATATTAGGCGAGAGTGTTAACTTTTTGTTACGGGAAGTTCCTGATGCCTTTCTCTCAAGTCCAGCAACCATTTGCCAACATTGGTTAGGGGCGCTTTGGTGCCAGTTTGAACCGCTTGACGTGGGGGCTTTGCCCCCAGCAAAACTAAAGATCGTGACTACAGGAATATTTACTACAATTATTTAAATAGAAGATAAATACCATGAAAGAACCGTAGACAAAGCACTTACTCAACTTCTTTAGGGAACTTTAGTCCTACCCATCCTTTTATTGTATGTTTATGTAATCTGTTCTCTTATATAATTCTTACTGTCCTTTGTCAATGAGTATTGGTGTATACCATCCGAACGCTGTTAAAATCCATGTATGTATTTTCCTTCTCCACGTGCTATCAAAGCTGGTTTAACATTCTATTAAATACAAAGTCTGTTAATTAATATAGTTAACTTTCTTTGGTCAGGGATAATAATTATTCGTCACATATGTCCGTGAAAAACAAAAAAAAACCACCATGTTGGGAAGGGTTACTTGTTTGAACTCTTTCATAACATCATAAAATAGAAAACATTCTTATTCATACTAATCACTTAACCAAAATGTGGGATTTGAAAAGCACTGAGGTAAAAATAAATTTCAAATGTACAACACACAAGTGTCCTTAAAAATTGGGGGCTAACAAAATAAAAGCAATAAGCTTGCTGGTACTACTTGAGTATGTTATTATAAAAATAAAAAAATCTGTGCATAAATGACGCGACTTGGGTGGCTCCGCTGTATTGTGATTCTGCTTCCAAGGTATACAAAGTGGATTCCTTCCTATGAATTAGAACTATGGCTTTTGGCATCTGACTTGGGGAGCGGCCAGGTCTGTGTTATTTTATGGCAAATATAATCATGGATGTAATCTGGGTTTGTTTTTATAACATACGCAAGTATGTGGTGTCAATGTGATTCTTTTAAACAACCTGTTTGTCTTCTCTGGCAAAACGGAAAAGGGGGGGAATGCAAATCGACACCACTAGATAACACAGTCACATGTGTGCTTGTGTGCTTGTGTGTGTGTGTGTGATGTAGATCACAGAGAGCGACAATAGACTGTGGCCAATTATAAACAATAAAGCAGGGCCTGGTGAACCTTGGTTTATGTACCATAAAAAAAACAGTTGCCTAGAAGATGGTAGGGCTTAGTAGGACTAGTGTGTGAGAAATATTAATATAGGGTTTAAATGAAAGACTTTCCATGCAATGGAGAGTCGAGTGAAGGGCACACATTTTTCAAAGAACAATTGATCTGATGTTAACGCATGACGCGTCGTGTGTCGCCAACCTTCTCTCGCATAACACAAGCAGGATGGTGATGGCTATAAGGATGGTTGATTTATGTTAAAGTAGAAGTTTGAACCATTAGGACGCACGCATAGAGAGAGAGATGGGAATTGATGTTTTGAGATATTTTCGTTAGTTTACCATAAAGAAAAAAGGGGGGATGGCCAATAAACGCACAACAGAGAGAAAAGCAAACGCTAGACACACACAGAGATATCAGATTGCGTCCCAATTATATAAAAAAAGAGAGCCTAGGAGCTTGTTTTAAAAAAAAAAGATTGATGAGTAAAGCATAGAGGACAGAAATTAAATAACTACATTACCAAGTTTTAACCCTTTTCCATGTACAAGTCACAGTTGGAGGCAACAAAATTTTAACGAATGTGTTTACCCCCTATCCAACCCCATTCTAACACAAGTAGGGGATGGAACGAAGCAGGTTCATCAATAGGTGGGAGTTGTTTTAAGTGAAATTTAACAGGTTTGCCTATAGGGTAGAAACCCCAAACATTAAATAGATGGCACACCTGGCGATAATGGTTAAACGATTTGTAGGAAATAGACATGGATAAAACGAAGTTCAAACTCTGGAGCGAAAGCTGTTTGCAAATTTCACAGTGAGCCTAATACCATTGGTAGAAGGTTATTGAAATCCAACTTTTTCTCCCATCCAGCTATGGAATTTTAAAAATCTGAGTTTAAAAAATACCATTGAAGTGCCCAAATAATAAGTAATGAATAAACAAAAATGGTCTTCAAAGTATAAAAAATTAACCCAATCAAGGTGTATGGAACAATGGCCATAAAATCCAAACGTAACCAACCAATCTCTTTTCGCCAAGGTTTTCAATCAAGACTCGCACTAATTATTTAAATTATGGGCGAAAAAACAGATAATTTTCCAATTTCTCATTCAATTAATATGATATTAAATGATTGATAATAAATTTAAATATATAACATAATTATATTTTACAAAATAATAATAGTATGTGGAACATTTAGGAATAGCGAACTCGACAAGGTAACTGGGAGAAGGCAAAAACTCTGTATTTACAAATTAGCTATTAAATCCAAAGCTTAAATAAATATGACCTTGTATCAATATTTTGCACTGTGGCAAAGAGGTATTGAAGTAAATATATAGAGAAAATTATTTTTTTTTTTCATTTTTTCAGCAGTATGTAACTTCATACCGTTTGGCCTATGTGTATATAATTTTATCGCACCAACTCAGTAGCAGCCATAATTAATACAAGTTAACACATGCCTGCATGCCGGCACGTCCTTGTAAAAAAAAAAAAACTGCCCATGGCACTTTCCTTCTTTCCTTTCCCCTTTTTCCTCTTCCAGATTCCTCTGATTATTTGTTTTCTTTCTTCACTTAAAATTCCATTTTTACCGTCTTTCTTTTATTATTACTTGCTTTATCTTTCAATTTATTGTCTTCTTAGGATTTGAACGCATGCTTATTATTCTATTTTTAAGTTTGAATTCCTGTTTGTTTCAATATTGCTTTTTTTCTTTTTTTTACATATAGTCTTCTACACTACTATTTGGGCCTAATGTTATTTATTTAATCAACAGTACAAAAGGCCATAAACAAATAAACCAATAGCACACATTTGACTGTCATGCTCGGCACGAAAAAAATTTTTAGAGAGATAAAATAAAAAAAAATCCAATCCTGCGGCCTGGCAATTGTTGGAGCCAGACTACATACACATTTTCAAACAGTATAGTGATCGGAGTATGGTCATTAAAAGGGGTTTGTTCCACGAGAAAATTGTCGTTCACATAACTGGATTAGTCCATATTTTCATTTACCAGGCTCCTATTCGACATGGATAGAGGCCTTGATATTGAAACCACCTCTTGATTTTGTGCGTTGATAGTTGTGGTGAATGTGGCTTGTAAGTAACTTCGCCCTATGCAGCAACAGCTGCTTGAAGGTGCCAGTTATCCGCGTACGGCCCACGCACTGGTGTGTTGTCACGACCCATTGTTTTGATCTTGATTGTGAAAATGTTGCAGGAGGGGGGCTCAAGGAATGATTGAAATGTCATGGGGGGTGGTAGTTTGTTTTTTTTTTCTGAAGGAAGTATCTTATAAAATAATAAAGCAATCCTTTGCTTTCCAATGTGTCAGATTAGCTATTTATCCCATTGGCCTACTGCGCTGGCTAATCCTGTAAGAAAGAAAGAAAAAAAAATTACTGGGGTATTGGCAAAAGGGGTTCAAACAGCTTACTGCCTATATCACCACGACCACTTCCTTGAAGTTGTGGCCTAAAACAGTAGAATTAATGTTAGAATTAGTGTTTGCAAAGATCAAGTATCGGGGACCATTGGCGATAATCCCTGCACAACTATTTTACTCCATAGCTGGAGGAAGAAAAGAATAGTTGGATTTTCCGCAAGGGTATTAGTGCATGTGAAATAATCAAAACAGTCTCGTCCAGAATTGAACTCTGGTTGTTTTAGTCCATTTTTCCTATGATGAATATACCATTGACAAGCACATGCATCTCCACAAACAGTAGAATTTATAGAGAAAAAAAAAATCTATACAAAACCATGTGTTCTGGAAGAAAAAACACAATAAAGCATCTAAGAGATTTCAGGGGTTTATCAAACCTTTATTAAGTCCGTAGACCTAACAAATATTTTTGATTGACCCTAAAAGATCATGGATCCCCCCTTCCTTATATTACCCCAGTCCACCTTTGCCCCCCGCAGTTGATTTTGTTGCAGTCCGACAATTATGTAATTAATGAATTCTGCACAAACATTTATGAAAAAGCTGTTTAATAAATTGTAAAATAAACAGTAAAACTGAACATAACAATGTAAAAAGAAACTGCAAATAATTTTAATATTAACTATAACTTTACCCAAGGAAGCAAACAAATTTCCTCGCTAATGTATTTATGGAAATAAGATAAGCTGATTACCTTTTGATAAGTTCATGAATATGAAACTTTTGAAAATATATCACACGAGCATGTTCTACATGATTCTTAGTGGAATTGCATTTCTTTTCTAATTACTAAGAAAGGCTTAAGTAGTTTCCATAGAACCTTTTGTAGACCCCCATAACTTACAGACCTCCTGAGTTGTTGTATAGGACCGCCCAGGGAGGGTTTATGTAGACCACACTTTGAGGAAACACCCCTGATCTAGATTTATTATAGGTACATTGACAATATCCTTGGAAAAATTAAAAGAATGAATGACCAAATTCTGTTAAAACCACTCTAAAGACTCTAGAGAAGAGACATGTAGCAGGTGAGTACGCAGCCGCAAGCTGGGAGAGGGCACCTAAACGTAAAGGAGCAAAGCACCGCGCAATCTAAACTGAAAACTATATCAAAGATGTTGTTATTTGCAAACACAAAGGGCTGGCAAAATAGTTGAGCCGAATTTATGTGCGGTAAGAGTCGCGCTTGCTCCACATATGTCAAAAATCACAAATACGTTGTGTAAGGGAACGCACTGGGCACCCTTGAGCGAAAGAGGGTTTCCTCTTAAAAAGTAGAACGAGAAAACTTCATCCTTTAAAGTGAAAAGTATACTTAATGTTATCTTTGCTTTGTTTACACGCATGAAACGAGTCGTGATTATCGAACAAAAGATCTCTTATGTATTGTTGCACAAAAGGAGAATATGTGAAGAAGAGTAAGGAGACCGAGAGTAGAAGAGAAAGCAGAGACGCCCAGAGAGAGAGAGAGAGAGTGTGTGTGTTGGCAATTATGTGTGTTGATGATGAGAAAGAGAGGTGTCAAAAAAAAGTTTCTCATCTGATGTGGTGAAGATATTAAGTCAAGTTCTGGGCTTCCGGCTGGGGCTGTCTACCGATCTGATATAAATGGTTGCTAAAGCAGAAGGAGATCAGGAATGTACGTATGGAGCGTGGGTACTCGCGCGATTCCCATAGACTTTAGAACCTATATTATTGTGTGTGTGTGTGAGAGCGAGAGAAAAGAGAGAGAAAGTGTGTGTTTGTGTGTGTGTGTGTGTGTGTGTGGCATGAATGAGCTGTAATGTGTGAAGAGAGCCTGTATAGGTTGCACTAAGACGTAGCTTAGTAAGCAAAAAAGCGAAAGTAAGATGAGTTTTGTGATATAATGGCTAAAGATTGAGTAAAGAGAAAAGGACATTTGGCTAAGGATACTGTGCTTGAGTAATCAGATATGCCACGCTGTGGCTGTGATATGAACTAAATGTGGAGGATAAAAACTCCTATTGTTAATATGCCCGAGAGAGGCATAGCCACACACCCTTGTCTGTGTGTGTTGTGTGTGTAGATAGAGAGAGAAGAGAGAGTGAGTAGTGTGATTGTGTGTGGTGCATAATGTATGTGTGTGGGAGAAAAAGTTGGTGTGTGTGGTGTACATGTATATGTATGTGATAGAGAGAGAGTGGTCTGTCTGTGCTTGTGCTGGGTTGCATGTGTGTGACAGGGGAGAAGAGGGGGAAGTGAGAAGGGGTCTGTGTGTGTGTGTGCATGAGTTATGTGTGTGTGTAAATAAGAGAGAGAGAATGAGAGGATAGGGATGAGTGCATGTAATTGTTGTGAATGATTAGAGAGAGTAGAGTCTTGTGTTAGTGTGTGTGTGCATGTGGTGTGTGAGAGACGATCAAATTCCATAAACCTGTATAAAAGACTGTCTCTGTTGCCATGTAGGGTCAGTGAGCTCGGCCCAGGAGAAGTTTATAGCCTAAAGGAATATAGTAACTAAACAGAGTAGAAAGTCAGTCAGTGCTAGTGGTGGATGGCGATGGTTGGGGTGATGTGCTTTGGCCACATTTATTAGTTGTGGTCCGTGATAGATGAGATGATGGTGCATTGTGGTGTCTTTCAATAATTATGTCGTCGAAGTATAAGTTGTGTTATGTTGTGATTTTGAATCAGGACAGTAAATGCGCAGAGAGTCAGAGAGAGCTAGACGCAGAGAGAGAGCAGCGCGCAGCAGAGAAGAGGAAACCAAGATTTATAGGAGGAAAAGTCCAATTAAGTTTAACAAAAGCCAAAAATTCATTTACATTTTTTTTTTCTTCCCCTGTTCACTTCTATTAAAACCAAAACAACCCCCCCATCCAATTACTACGTCGCCTCCACAAGCTGGATGAGGACACACCCGTCGGGTGAGCATAATATGGTCAATTTATTGATTTTTGTGCATCAAATATTCGCCACAAAGATACAAGAACACAACTGATGGGAGGCCAAACAGGATAATATTACTATACAGTTTCATCTCCCAGCCTGGATGTGTCTTTTTCAACAGGTCTCCTCGTTCCTTCACGCAGGTAGCCGCTGTCTCATATGTTAACATGATATATTACATCCGATCTCACCATCCAACTACGAGTAATGGTATTATGTGATATCATATCGAACTCTCTCAGAGCGCTCTCTTCTTAAAGCAGGTTTGCAGATAGTTAAAATCTGGGATAATTAACTAAATCACAATCAGGTTTTTAAATTATTGTATAAAGAGGTTATTCATCTGAGTTGCTTCTTCTAGACAGGTTTGTGCCAATTCACCCTTAAAGTTAAGTTAGAGCCCCTCAGTCCCCGTCTAAAAGTCAAGTTTATTTCATCCTGTACCCATAAGCCTATTGAAGGGGTACTAAAATTTAGTTCTGTGGCATTACATAAAATTTCCTAAGGGTATTAGTGCTAATAATCTGAAAATGCAACTGCCATCATCCTCTAAGAATTTTGAAACTAATCACGCGAGTCTAACTTATGTCTCATTTCCTACAATGCCGGAATCAAGGTATCGCGTTACACAGGCATTCATAGGGACTTTCCCAACTATTTAAACTATCTTAGCTTAGGAGGCACCCCGCTATTAGTGTAATGGTTATAAATTCATGGAATGGAAAAAAGTGTAGGGGACATGTGAACCCTGGAGATGTCAAAAAATTTTGATGGCAGGTAATCAATGTCCGTGTGTTTTGCACTATTGTTTCCACCTCTCATAATATGCTAATTTGGTTTGTCTTTGGGTACAATTTCGTGCATGACTGCTTACCATCCTGAATCGTCCATTTCTTTTTTTTCAATTTCCTTCCGCAGTTCAACTATGGGTAACAGTAATAGTAGGTCGTTGTTAATGGGCAAGGTTCTTGAGCTGGTTTCCGCTTTTAGGCGTTCTGGCCGGAAGAGGATTGCATCTCTCCAAATCAAGATTTATTAATTTACATTAAAGTTAAAACTCACTTCTTCGCACGATGTTTGCATAGTTATCTTCTAATGTCCTTGTGTTGCAATGCCTCTGCCGAATACTCTTCCTGCTCAAACAAGAGCTGTCGTACAAGGGGTTGGTAAAAATACAAATGCTAATAGTACGTTAAGTAAGAAATACCTAGATAATATAGCATATACACTGTGGTTTATTACCTAAAACCACTATTTTCATAGGCTGCTTATCCCAAAATAATTCAAATTCGCCACAATAGATCAAATTATATATATATATATATATATATATATATATATATAATATATATGTATTAACTAGTAAATGGACGATTTCAAGTTCCTCCTGTGATACTTCTTGAAAAAGAGATTTTAATCTCCGAAAATTTCAAGAATAAAATACAGGTTTAACTTAGCCGCCACGCATTGAATCCTGCAGTTTGGGAACACCTCCGATATGTTACACCAGGATTATTAGTACGGGTTTAAATTGCGCACTTAAGTTTAAAGGTAACTAACGTCACAAACCACCTCCTTGCCATAGCTTAAATGGACTCTTCCTGGCAAGGCAGTTGTGCAGAAGATATATTTTCCATATTAAGCTTGTTAATACTCCAGATATAGGCGACATAATATATATAGAGTATATGCATTATATATAGAATCTAGTAACATTATTCATTGTTAGGGTATCTTGGTTCAGTCATAACTAACCTAAATTTGTTAGACTGTCTAACTTAGACCTGACTTATTCAAATACAATGATGTAATATAAAATATAAATTTGAAGCATTTAACATAATGCATAAGTTAAATAAGGTGTTAAATGATGTTATTTTTACACCAGTAAAATTATAATATAAATTATATATATTATTATAATATAAATATGATATATATTATATATATATTAATAACATCATTATTAAACATCCATAATTACATATTGCATTGTAAATTGGTGCCTCAAAATTTTTATATTTTTATATTGACTTCCAAAAATTTATCTTCTATAAAAAAAAAAAAAATAAAACCCACTTAATACACATGGCATACTATATATGTGTTTCAGTAAATTTAGTCTGAAATGTAACAATATAAAACTCTATTGATTTAGGAGAAGATAAAGATGTCCCTTTCTAAATATTAAAAAATATCACATTTGTTTGCTCTCCCGAACACTTTACAATATCAATGGGGTGAATATATAAGTATATAGTCTCTGGGTTTCCTTTAGGAGTACCTCAATTTGGATTTAAGGGCAACGCAGTGGAAGGAGGAAGGAAAAAACTCAGAATAATTTTTTCGAGGTATAAACCTATAGTTAGTTAATAACTTCCACTATTAAAAATTGACATCATATATATATACTTATAATATAGTGGTCATTGACACGGAAGCGCCGCTGGACGTGTGGGGTCGCTCTATGAGACAGTCACCGGGTGGTTGGATGATAATCTGATATGATACAAGTAACTAGATTACTTGTATCCCACGACCAATATTTCATCCATTCTACCTTAGTCTGTGGTGGATCCTCTATAGACTACATTAGATACCCCACACGTTCGCTTCTCCTGGTCATAATCACAATCGAGACATCACAGACAAATTTTGAACACTGGCACTGCACCTTGAACACTCTGCCGCGCGCCTTCGCTCACATACTGCCGAGTCCACCAATTTGTTTAAAACGTATGCTTTGCTTTGTATTATTTAAGTAATTATAAAATGTGTATCTGGAACAAGACGGCTGTTGAACACTTATTGGATCACGTACAACTGTTTCACCCTGTGACCTTGTTTTGAGTTGGTTTCAATTTTAACTCTTATTGAGGTCACTCACTTTGTATCTCCATCTCTATCCCATGTACATTTTAGAGAGCATATTTAAAGATATGATAAATAGTATATGATATATATTATGATTACTAATAATATATAGCCTTATTATTATTTAACGTCCACTATATTACTAACATATATATATATATAATCGTTGTAACTATATATATATATATATATGAATGAATATATATTTATCTATATATTTCTACACACGAAGTTGTTAAGCGTGATTGTTATTTATCATATCACCGGAAATGGACCCTTGGTGACGCACAGCACAGGTTCAAAATTCAGGATGAGGTCTGTTTGCAATTTCATTTCATTTCGCTAATATCCTTCGGGAAAGCATGAATCTATATCTCTATCTATTCGATCACAATCTCTCTTCTGCCCCCATCAAGTTACCTTAGTGAGTTATATAAAATGGTAGTATTATATAAGGTATATATAATAAGAACAAAATTTGAAGACAATAAAGGTTCATTTAGAGAAGAACCTCTCAAGAGGTAAGTGGGTTTGCACACGCCTGCAAATAATAAGGAGAAAAGGAAAACAAAACTGAATTCAACCTGTTGTAATGAGATTGAAAACTCTTTAAACTGTTATAAATAATCAAGCAGCTTGTAATTAGTCATCATATCCATAACATTCGTCACACGTCGTTCTTTACAGGCTTATTTTGGGTACATATTGAACCTACCTTCTGTGGTATAATCAGGATGATTAATTGTCGATGAATGTCCTCGGAATATTTGGGTTGACGGAAGAAACAATGATGGAATGTTTTCATGGGAGATATAATTAAATGTACAAGCGTTCTAAGTATCTTTTTGTGGACAATTAATAGCTGTTTGCATTTCACAATAGCACTAAATATTCTAAACTTATTTAATTATATTTTTAGCTAAAATAGTGTTAAATAATTACAAAATACCAGGCTTCATTTAATTATTTATTTAGTTATCATTCTCACTTTGTTCCCTAAATAACCCGACCATGTAATTATTTATTATATCCTCCGGTTTCTAGTTAAATAGTGTTAAATATATTACTAAATACCAGGCTTCATTTAATTATTTATTAGTTATCATTCCACTTTGTTTCCCTATGTTCTCTTAAAAATAATCAGTCCATTAATACTTTTTTCTCGTCTTTATGCATTTTCTTCGAGTGGCGTCACGCGTCATGACACCTTCGCGTGGTTTGATCGCGACTTGACTGAGTTGAATTCGCGACTGATCAAAATACAGTTTACTTAACTAAAAAGATTTCATCTCCTGTCACATATAAAAACATCCATCATTTTCTTCAACCCAAGAGACATCCTGATGAAGGTTCAATATACCGAATGTTTAAAAATCGATTATTAAATTCATCCCATTTCGGAATACTTGTTTTTCAAAATTTTCTTTATATTGTCGGATTTAATTCCATATTTACTCCCATATATATATATATATATATATATATTATATTATATATATATATATATATATATATATATATATATATATATTATCAAGGTGTGTCAAAAATGTGTCGAGTCTTGTATACTTTTACCAAATCTTGTATTCTGAAAGAATTAATGAAATGGAACTTTGTTTTTCTCAGAATACAAGTTGTTTAAAACGTACTGGTCCTTTAAAAAACAAACCTACTTAGATAATATATATATATATATATATATATATATATTAATAACTGTCTCTCTCTCTCTCTTCTCTCTTCTCTCTCCTCTTCTCCTCTCATCTCTCCTCCTCACATCTCTCTTCCTGCTCTCTCTGTCCTCCATCTGTGTGTGTGTGTGTGCAAGGTGTGTTAAGCAATTTGAGTCCAAANGTAGCATTTTAGTCCAACCGAATTAACACCAAAATTAAAGCGGACTATTAGAAGGGGTTATGTTCAACCCCAGCAACATTCAAAGTGGAGAAGTTCCAACATGTAGTTTATGTAGATTAGTATGTCTCTCCAGGGCTGGCCTGGTGAGTTATCTGAGAAAACACAAGGATACAGTGTCAAATGCTACCGGCACTCAACTATGAGGGGGAAAAAAAGACAGGAAATGGTCTTACTCGAACAACAAACAATATATATATATATATATATTATATATATATATATATATATGGGTGTTGGAGATTGGTGGGTGTGAATGTTGGGATATGGTAAACCTAGTCACCGGCACTTGTTAGCTGTCAATTTCTCGCCTATGCGATCTACAGATCAAGAGCATATCATGTTGTGTAGCTCTTTTCATATACATTCCTGTCGTGATCAAATCTAACCGCCCTGTCGGTGAGGCGTTAGAATGCACCGACTGCACCTCTGAAGAGGTGTAAGACTCCCCCAATGGGGCCACCTGTTGGCGTGGGTGGCGACCCGTGATGCTTAAGGATAGAACCCAGGTGGCTGAGCAGTCTATAACTTGCAATATTCTACTTCTGGCTTTTCTTGGGCTAGACAGGCGGTCGGAGAGGCCCCCTCCAATCAATCGGCTAGCCACATCAAGTCCTAGCACCTATACGATTGCCCCAACCCTATTGACCTTATGGCAACCCCCAATCCTTCTGATCATATGGGTGCTAGAAGGCGGTGGCTGAGGGTCTACATGTCTTGGGAATGACGTTAAACTCTATCTGATGGTGAGGTTCCAGTTCTGGAGGTTTGGGGAATGTGGAACACCCGTTCATCACCAGTGCTCCCTGGTCTACTCTGATCCGGAGTGGTAGTACCTGTTAGTGTCCCATCTATGGGTTGAATAGAAAAACATGAGTTGATAAACATAATTGTATTATGCATAAAGAATGAATTTATTTCACAACTTTGTCAGCATTAAATGACCCACCGAGGTTGATATGCCGCAAACCAAACCAAACCAAACCAAACCAATCATATCTAAATGGGTTAAGAAATTGTTCATTTTACCTCTCCGCCTGTGTATATTATCAATATGTCATCATTTTTTTTTTGCGTAAAAGAGCCAGCCTTTTTTATTTTTATTTTAGGGTTGGTTCGATATCGGCTGAGTCGCTATTGTAAATTCGCTTCTTTTTTTATTTTTAGAAAAGTGTTATGTGATTTGGTGATATTTTAACTAAAATATTATATATATATTATATATATATATATATATATATATATATACGTTGAAAGGATAAATAAATAAAGGAGGGAAAATGTTGAATGGATAAAATTGATTTAATATGAGTTTACTAACACGTGTTTCG
>CM042164.1:67757798-67760298 GCA_023376005.1 Doryteuthis pealeii | reverse complement strand
ACATATCTTTTTATCTGCATTCTTATTAGACTTTCTAATTTAATACGATATTTTATTACATTAAAACTTAAATACTTGCACCCGGAGGGCGCATATATTTGCTAGTAATAATAATAATAATAATAATAATAGATATATGCACAAGCCTGAACCTCTCCTGCAGAATGAGAGACATAATATTCTCTGTGACTTCGAGGAGACTGGACCTAGTATTGATCGACAAAAGAAAGAGAACCTATCATCGGCCGACCAACGAGTGAAAATGAAAGAAATGAAAGAAAGCGAAAACTTGGACTTTGCCAGAGAACTGAGAAAATTATGGAACATGAAGGTGAAGGTCGTACCAATTGTAATTGGTGCCCTTGAAACGGTCCCCAAATCTCTGGAAAAGAATTTGGGTGAACTGGAAATCAGAGAAAGAATCGAGACCATCCAAACTACAGCAATGTTAAGATCGGCTAGCATACTCAGAAGAGTCCCGAGGACCCGAGGTGATTTGCTGTCACCCAGCCCCCAGTGAAGCACCGGCTACGGCAGGTTTAAAAACCTCATAATAATAATAATAAAATAATAATAATAATAGTAATAATGCTGTAGTCTGGATGGTCTCGATCCTTCCTCTGATTTCCAATTCATCCAGACTCTTTTTCCAAACCCTTGTGGATCGTTCCAAGGGCCCCTATTACAATTGGTACGACCTTCACCCTCATGTTTGAACTGCGTAAACTGTGGAACATGAGGGTGAAGGTCGTACTAATTGTAATTGGGACCCTTGGAACAATCCCCAGGGGTTGGGAAAAGAGTCTGGGTGAATTGGAAATCAGAGGAAGGATCGAGACCATCCAGACTACAGTATTATTAAGATCGGCTGGAATACTCAGAAAAGTCCTGGAGACCTGAGGAGACTTGCTGTTACTCAGCCTCCAGTGAACCACCGGCTAAGGAAGGCGTGAAAAACTCGAATGGAGTGAAATAATATAAAAGAAAACTAAAAGGATAGATAAATACCTGGACCTTGCCGGAGAATTGAAAAGACTGTGGAATATATGAGGGGTGAAAGTGATACCAATTGTAGTTGGTGCACTTCGGACTTGAAACGTTTAGAAAACTGAATCGAGGAATTGGAAATCAGAGGAAGAATTGAGAGCATCCCGTCAACAGCATTGTAAATATGACCTAGAATACCCAGGAGAGTCCTGGAGACCTGAGGAGATTGTTGTCCCTCAGACTCTAGTGAAAGACTATGGAGAGGTAATACATATTAAAGTCCCATCTATGGGTTAAATAGATTTTTAAAAATAAGTTTAAAAATGTATTAAAAAGGAAGTTTGAAAAATAGAATACCTAACAAACATGAACCAAACAAACGTCTTCAGCATAAAATACCTCAAGAAAGTGTGTTGTATCGAGAAGTGGAAAGATACTCAGAAGAATGGTATGCTAAATACATTTATTAAGCACCAGCATCCAGTGCTAAACGGATACATACAAACACAGAACAAATACGTACAAACAAGTAACAGGACAAACTTACACTAAATAGAGGAGGATCAATCTGATATAGCCAACGCAGCAAAGTCAGTCTGAATATTATTCAGCCAGTTAATCAACTTTAATCGTAGGGGATTTTATGGCTATGGGCCAGTCCATCTGGTCGAATGCTAAAGGGGTGTTAGCTACAACAGGGTGACATGTTGTAAATCGAACCAACCAACCAAACCAATCAGTACGCGCCAAACTAGTACACTGCCTAGTACACTACGCACAAATGAGATGGAAAGTTGAACATCTGGAAATTATGCAAGAAATTAAAATTGCATGAAGGACAGCCATAGCCTATCATCTATTGATAATAGAGATTTGGTCTCTATTTGTCTGTAACGAAAACTACGTCACTGCTTACGTCACTATCATTTGAAGAATTAAATAAGTTAATCAATGAGTATCTAATTTATCGTCAGTATTATTACTGCATAAAAGTATTAAAATTCTATAAAAAAATCAATTAATTGTCAAATACTTATTCACCTTTATGTTTGAAATATTTTTTTCCTAAAACATATTTGTGATTAGTATTATCTGCGTTATTCGGACTCTTGTCCCCATCTTCATTGTTATTTGTACAACGTTTCGGCCGATATACCCTCCGGCCTTCTTCAGCTATTTCTTAGTATTCATGAGTCCGACAAGAAATAGCTGAAGAAGGCCGGAGGGTATATCGGCCGAAACGTTGTACAAATAACAATGAAGATGGGGACAATAGTCCGAATAACGCAGATAATACTAATCTTCAAGCCTCATCTCAAACATTCAGAGAAATAATATTTGGTGAAATATCTATTTTACTAGGTTGACCTTTTATATACATTTGATTTTATGAAATCGAATGAAACATATTTTACTCGTACGATTTTTAAAGTTTTTTCTAAAGTTAAGAGTCTGAATAATAAATAGACATTTTTAGAAAATATTTTTTTGGAGGCCCTTATCTCTCCCTTGT
>CM042164.1:67724410-67757698 GCA_023376005.1 Doryteuthis pealeii | reverse complement strand
AAAGAAGAGAGGAGATGGATGTAGTACTTAATTGTAATTGGGGCCCTTGGAACAATCCCAGGGGTTTGGAAAAGAGTCTGGATGAATTGGAAATCAGAGGATGGATCGTGACCATCCAGACTACGGTATTATTGAGATCGGCTGGAATGCTCAGAAGAGTCCTGTAGACCTGAGGAGACTTGCTGTTATTCAGCCTCCAGTGAACCACCGGCTAAGGAAGGCGTGAAAAACTTAAATTGAGTGAAATAATATAAAAGAAAACAAAAGGATAGACAAATACCTGGACCTTGCCGGAGAATTGAAAAGACTGTGGAATATATGAGGGGTGAAAGTAATAACAGTTGTAGTTGGTGCACTTAGGACTTGAAACATTTAGAAAACCGAATTGAGGAATTGGAAATCAGAGGAAGAATTGAGAGCATCCCGTCAACAGCATTGTAAAGATGACCTAGAATACCCAGAGGAGATTGTTTAATCAAGATCATTAGTATTAATACAATGAATAAATCTTTATTAGCGATTTCTCTATGGAAATCCCTCCCAGTCGGCTGGGGCCTTAGAACGCACCGAGTGCACCTCTGCAAAGGGGTAAGACTCCCCCAATTGGGCCAGCTGTTAGCCGTAGAAGGCGACCCGTGATGCTTAAGGATAGAACCCAGGTGGATGAACAGTTCATGACTTGCAATACACCACTTTGGCCCTATCTTGGGCTAGACAGGCGGTCGGAGAGGCCCCCTCCGATCAATCTGATGGTCACGTCAAGCCCTAGCACCTATATGATTGCCCCAACCCTATTGCCCTTATGTATACAGACTCCAGTGAAAGACTATGGAGAGGTAATACATATTAAAGTCCCATCTATGAGTTAAACAGATTTTTTTAAATAAGTTTAAAAATGTATTAAGAAGGAAGTTTGAAAAATAGAATACCTAACAAACATGAACCAAACAAACGTCTTCAGCATAAAATACCTCAAGAAAGTGTGTTGTATCGAGAAGTGGAAAGATACTCAGAAGAATGGTGTGCTAAATACATTTATTAAGCACCAGCATCCAGTGCTAAACGGATACATACAAACACAGAACAAATACGTACAAACAAGTAACAGGACAAACTTACACTGAATAGAGGAGGGTCAATTTGGTATAGCCAACGCAGCAAAGCCAGTCTGAATATTATTCAGCCAGTTAATCAACTTTAATCGTAGGGGATTTTATGGCTATGAGCCAGTCCATCTGGTAGAATGTTGAAGGGGTGTTAGCTACAACAAGGTGACGTGTCGTAAATCGAACCAACCAACCAACCAACCAAACCAAACAGTACGCGCCAAACTAGTACTCTGCCTAGTACACTAGGCACAAATGAGATGGAAAGTTGAGCATCTGGGAATTAGGCAAGATATTAAAATTGCATGAAGGATAGCCATAGTCTATCATCTATTAATAATAGAGATTTGGTCTCTATTTGTCTGTAACGAAAACTACGTCTCTGCTTACGTCACAGTCATTTGATGAATTAAGTAAGTTTATCAAAGAGTATCTAATTTATCGTCAGTATCATTACTACATAAAAATATTAAAATTCTATAAAAAAATCAATTAATTGTCAAATTTTCTTGAAAGTTTCGATACTTATTCACCTTTTAGATGAATTTATGTTTGAAATATTTTTTTCCTAAAACATATTTGGTGAATTAGTATTATCTGCGTTATTCGGACTATTGTCCCCATCTTCATTGTTATTTGTACATCGTTTCGACCGATATACCCTCCGGCCTTCTTTAGGTATTTCTTAGTATTTATGAGTCCGACAAGAAATACCTGAAGAAGGCCGGAGGGTATATCGGCCGAAACGTTGTACAAATAGCAATAAAGATGGGGACAATAGTCCGAATAACGCAGATAATACTAATCTTCAAGCCTCATCTCAAACATTCAGAGAAAGAATATTTGGTGAAATATTTTCTAGGTTGACCTTTTATACATTTGATTTTATGAAATCCGAATGAAACATATTTTACTCGTACGATTTTTAAAGTTTTTTCTAAAGTTAAGAGTCTGAATAATTAAATAAGACATTTTTAGAAATGTTTTGGAGGCCCTTACAGTCGTAAAACAAAACAAATATCTCAGTGAAGTAGAGTGAATATGATGCTTTTTAAGTAAGTAATTTTTTTTTAGAAATATTAAATGTTTCATGGGTGCTAGAAGGCGGTGGCTGCGGGTCTACATGTCCTGGAAATGACGTTAAACTTTATCTGATGGTGAGGTTCCAGTTTTGGAGGTTTGGGGAATTTGGAGCACCCCTTCATCACCATTGCTCCCTGGTCCACTCTGACCCGAAGTGATAGTACCTGTTAGTATCCCATCTATGGGTTAAATAGAAAAATGTATTTATAAAAAAATTGCATTATCCATTAAGAATTGATTTATTTCAAAACTTTATCGGCATTAAATGACCCACTGAGGTTGATATGCCGTAAAACAAAACAAACCAAACAAACCAAAATTAATTGTCAAATTTTCTTGAAAGTTTCGATACTTATTCACCTTTTAGATGAATTTATGTTTGAAATATTTTTTTCCTAAAAACATATTTGGTGAAATATCTATTTTACTAGATTGACACCCCCCCATTTAACCCCCCCCATTTAACCCCCCCCCCATTTGACCCCCCCCCATTTGACCCCCCCCCATTTGACCCCTCATTTGATTTTATGAAATCCGAATGAAACATATTTTACTCGTACGATTTTAAAAGTTTTTTTCTAAAGTTAAGAGCCTGAATAATTAATTAGAATTTTTAGAAATGTTTTGGAGGCCCTTACAGTCGTAAAACAAAACAAATATCTCAGTGAAGTAGAGTGAATATGATGCTTTTTTAAGTAATTAATTTTTTTTTAGAAATATTAAATGTTTTATTTCATTTATCTAATTCCTCCCACTCAGACTATTATCATTTGATATTATTGTTTTCCCCTTCCCTTCTTTCTTTATTTCTTTCTTTCTTTCTTTTTTTCTTTCTTATTATTTTTGCTTTCTTTTTCTTTCTGACGTTTAGCCTGTTTTTCTTCCCTTTTATTCCTCGCAATCAAAATGGAATGGTCCATTATTTATCTGAGTTGATGACAGAGCGTAACATTCGAACATTCATGTCTTATTCTATTATTATCACTAGCAAATATATGCACCCTCCGTATGGTGCAAGTATTTAAGTTTTGATATAATAAAATATCATATTAAATTAAAAAGGCTAATGAAACTGACTAAGAATGCAGATAAAAGATCTGCAACAGAGGGGGTATAATCGAAAAATAGAACAACTTTGAAACTAACTATTCCATCATTTTCCATTACTCCCCTCTTTCATTGGTAAATTTTCCTAATTTAACTATTTAGTTAAAATAGGAAGTAAAGGATAATATTACAGTTATTTCTTCTTGTAAATAAATTTCTTTTAAGATTTATCCACGAGATTTTTGTTTATATTTCTTAAGATAAAACCAAACAATTAGAAATCAATAATACCAAGCACATATTTATTAAAATAAAATTTTAAATATCAATATGCAAATTAGCCTTCTCGTTCAAACTGTAAACCGCTTTTTTGTTGTATATATAAATACAATTGCATGTTATTAGTACGTAGATATGGTCAACAGTATTAATAATGTAAAACAATTTTTATTAATAACTGAAGGTTTAAAAGAATGAAATCATGGAGAATTTGACGTAAATAATTAAGGGAATTGTGACTCGAGTAGTAATATAGTTTCGGTTACAGACAGAAAAACACACTATCTCCATTATAATAAGATTATAGATTGTTAGTAGCTTTGAATTAACCTTCTCCAGACGAAGCGGCTAGAATGCAGTATCAGCCAAACACAAAGGATTATTTACAACGATTCTATTTGGTTGTGTTGGGAAATTAATGGCTGATTTTACTTTTACAGATGCGATAAATAAAATCAACCATTACTTTTCAAATAAGTAAATACCAATAGCAAGTTTTCTTTTACACCACCCGGAGGTCGTTTTTTTTTCTTTTTTTTAACTTTTTATAAAGAGGTGTAGCATAGATTTTGTAATTAACGGTTATTCATTTGAAAATCACTGGGAATTGGTTTGACAGGTCTTAACCTCAAGTTCAACTGGGATCTTTGAATTGTCTTAGAAATCACGTCACCAGGTGGCTCTTGGGAAAGTCAAATTTATTCAGAGTTTTACCCATGTGGCTCTTTCGTGCAAACGTATATTTCTTCGCTGTAGATTTCTCCATACCCCTCCAAAATCTTAATTTAGATTGGATACCTTAATAACGTTTCCATGTCTCATTTACATGAGAGAGTTTTCTGTAATGGTTATGAAGTTGAACAAATATGTGAGTATGTCTAAAAAAATTTCAGATATTGTTGGAATAATTTGTATTATACTTATATCACTAAGCTTTGCTTAGATGTGGCACAAGGCCAATTTATGGGGCGTCCAGTGAGAATCGAACTCACTAACAATGGTCTGCGAATCCTGCTTGCTAACCATTACACCATATGAGGTGCACATAATTTTGTATTATAGTTATTTACTAAGCTTCGCTTAGATTTGACACAAGGACGAATGTAAGGGTACCCAGTGAGGCACGAACTCACCAGTCATGATTTGCCAGTCTAACTTGCTAACCATTACACCACGAGAGGTGCCCATAATTGTGTATTATAAGGTGTGCTGAATCCCACCACTTAAACTTATAACGTGTCTGACTCATGTAGGTCTTATATATATATATATATATATATATATATATATATATATATATATATATATCGTGTAAAAATAAAAAGTGGAATATAAATAAGTTTCAAAACGAACGAAGAATATGGAAATGGCAAGCTAGTGTAACGGTTAGAGACTTCGTCTGTCAGCTTAACAGTCAAGGTTTCGAGTAACACACGGAGCAGTCTCCCATGTCTATAACCTTGCTGATGAGACCTAATAGGTCGAAATGTACATTCAGGGATTGACATTTTCTCGATTCGTTTAGCCTTACATTTGAACATGCCCGCCTAAATTTCATTAACTATTAACTAATTAATTTTCAAAAATTAGGTACGACTTCAATTAAGCACGTATCCTCCAAATATATATATATATATATATATATATATATATATATAGAGAGAGAGAGAGAGAGAGAGAGAGAGAGAGAGAGGGAGAGAGTGAGAGGGGAGAGAGAGAATGAATGAATGAATGCGAAAAGTATTGCATATGATATTTTAGTTACGGGATATTAAATCCATGATATCTAATATTTGATTATATATATATATATATATATATATATATATATATATATATATATATATATATATATATATATGTCTGTGTCTGTGTATAAGATAAAGAAGATGACTTACAGAGGATTAAAATATCGAGTTAATCGCAATATTGACGGTCGATACAAATATTAACCGAATAAGTCAGTGTTACCAGTTTATCTCAGTTGGTAGAGTGTTCGGCTGTGAACATTAAGGCTCCTAGTTCGATAACGGCTCTCACCAACCCAGCGTATGAGTAGCACAGGCATCTGTGCAGCAATGTGAGGAGCTGATCGTAGGTGTGGCGCTCTGCCTCAGTCACCAAAACAATCTCCTTGGTCTAGCCCTAGTGAAAACGGGATAGAATCCTTGCTGTCTAGCTGATACCGACTTTAGGCCACCCTGATGAATTTTATAACGAATATAAAGTGCTCAATACGTTAGTAAAGCGGATTTAGTATTTAGATGTATATAGAAATAACCTACTCAAGTTTCTGAAGATCCTTTATGGTGAAACTTGTGTCGGTTATTTCTATATACAACTTAATACTAAATCCGCTCTACTTAATAATATATATATATATATAAGTGCTTAATTGGAGTCGTACCTAATTTTGAAAATTAATTAATTAATAATGAATTAGGCGGGAATACCTGTTAAATGTATGGCTAAACAAATCGAGAAAAATCAATCTCTGTATGTACATTTCGGCCTATTAGGCCTCATCATTATTAATTAATTAATTTTCAAAATTAGGTACGACTCCAATTAAGCACTTATTCTCCAAAAAATTATCGGCAAAAAGCCATTCTAAACAAACCTTGTTTACAACTTAATATATATATATATATATATATATATATATATATATCTTCTATAAAACATCCATCAATTTCTTCACCCCATAATACATCCTGGTGAAGGTTTAAAGAAACCGAAACGTTTAAGTGTCGATAAATAAATTCATCTTATTTTTGGAACACTTGTTTTTTCAAATTTCTTTATATATATATATATATATATATATATATTATATATATATATATATATAGAGAGAGAGAGAGAGAGAGAGAGAGAGAGAGAGAGTCATCCACAGACACGTGTTTCGACTTAAGTCTCTTCAGTGCGGCTAGACATTTTTTGAGCAACCTACAGTCGGGATAGAACACCGATCGATTCAGCATCAGTCACATATCTTAACTGCTAGGCTATCGTCACCCACAGAATGCGAAGGGGATTTTAACTGTTTTAATACACATACATATTGTGTGTGTGTGTGTGTGTGTGTGTGTGTGTATGGATATTAAAGCGTAAATCGTTATTGTTGTGCGTCGTCGGTGTATTTGTAAGAGACGTGTTTTTTTTCTAAAATGGAAGCATTTGAGTAAGTAACGTTGGATTCACGATGGCTTCGGGTTAAGTGAATCATGTCGACTTTGACGATGCGAAAATCAATTTGAAAGATTTTCGAGAAAAGAGCAAAACAAAAGAGAAAGAAGAATGTAAACAGATTGGCATATATACGCGTGCAGTTTTGATTTTAATGGAAGAGACGACAAAAAAATAAACGCCTGAAAATACACACATCTGTTTGCATATTCAGATAGGACTTCCGTTTTGTATATAAGCGAATGTGAAATCAGAAATCGTGCGCTCGTGTATGCGCCACACGTATCTAGGATATATATATATATATATATATATATATTATATATATATATATATGAGGAAGAATGAATAAAGAAAAGAAAGAAATAGAATGGATAACAAAAGATGAATTTAATCAATATCACTTACACATGTGTTTCGGTCAGTTCATCTGTGTGAAAATATTCCGCACACAGACAAGATTCGACCTTCACCAGAGTGAAATTTTATTTTTTCATTCAAAATAAAATTTCACTCTGATGAAGGTCGAATCTTCTCTGTGTGCGAAATATTTTCACACAGATGAACTGACCGAAACACATGTGTAAGTGATATTGATTAAATTCATCTTTTGTTATCCATTCTATTTCTTTTTTTTTCTTTATTCATTCTTCCTCATATTGTCGGATTCATTTCCAATTTCCATTTTTTACACACACATATATATATATATATATATATATATGTATATTATAAAATGGGTACAAGAGATAACCTACTCGAGTTTCACCATAAAGATCTTCAAGATTAAATCGACTGAATTAATCGAGACACCGATTAATAGCAGTCGATTTCACGTGTGTGGTCATCATGCAATGACCACACACGTGAAATCGACTGCTATTAATTGGTGTCTCGATTAATTCAGTGGATTTGACTCTGAAGATCCTTATGGTGAAACTCGAGTAGGTTATCTCTTGTACCCATTTTATAATAAATTTACTGTACTTAGTATTGAGCACTTTGTATTTGTTATATCGCTGACTTACCCCTCTGAATTCTACACTTACTAACCATCGTGACCAAATTCACCGGTAAGTCAAATTTTCCTTTATATATATATATATATATATATATATATATATATATATATAGCGCTCGGGATATAAGTATGGGAAATATTATATACCAATTGGATCCAGACTCAAGAAAGATCGCAAGAAGTCTGGGAAAAATACAAATCCAAAAAATGAAGAAAGGGGTAGTGTTGTTCAATAGCACATGCCTAGAATATATATATATATATATTATATATATATATATATATGGAGATGGATGGATGTAGTAGAATCCGACAGTATGAGGTAGGTAGAAGGATGGTGAACAAGAAAACTCAAAACAAATCTGAGAGTTGAAACGTTTCGTCCGAATTCATACGGACAACTTCAGTCATATGATTTTTATTGAAAGCAAAATTTCGTGCGAGTATAAGTGAACTTGGTGGGGGGGGGGGTTAGTAGCGGAAGTGAAGGGAGGGAGGTTAGGAGTAGACATGAAGGAAGTGAGGGTAGTATACAGGAAGTGGAGAGAGGATGGGAGTGGATGGGCACAGGGGTGCGTTAAGGAAGGGGTGTAAAGTTCTAGTGTGTTTGATATCAGCAGAAGATAAGGAGTAGAGAGTTGAGTGACCTTATCTTCTTCTGAATACTTTGTTGCATACCTTTCCCAAGGGTATTAGTGCTATGTGAATGCAATGAACACACACGTGAAATCGACTGCTATTAATCGGTGTCCCGATTAATTCAGTGGATTTAACCCTGAAGAACCTTATGGTGAAACTCGAGTAGGTTAATTCTTATACCCATTTTATAATATATATATCTATATGTGTGTGTGTGTGCGTGTGTGTGTGTGTGCGTGTGTGTGTGTGTGCGTGCGTGTGTGTGTGTGTCCAAATAACCTATTTTGATATGCAAAGATTATTTTGTAAGAAAAAATAAGGAAGTGACTTTTAAGTAAGTCATTTATTTAATTTATGAAATATATATAATATCTTATTTATTTAATTAAATGTATATCCATAAAATATGTACATTCCATAAATATAATTGCCTGAAGAAATAAATGGTTCATATTTTATTCAGAACATCTAGTCGCAGATGAAGACAATTTACCCTAAATCAAAAAGAAAGAAAATTGCAATAAAACTAGAACAGTTTTTGACTTGATTTGTATTTAAATATATTGTTGCCTTTGGGGTTGCGTGAATAATATTCGCTAAAGAGTAATTTTGAAAATATTTATTTCCACATAACTTAATTTTGGAATACATTTTCTTTAAATATTTTGTAAAAGATTTATCTATTCAAGTTGAGACTGTTAGGAATGGTCGATTGATTGATTTTAAAGGTATTTCAACCCGTCTAGGATTATTTTATGCCTATGTATTCTATATTTGTTTATATAAAGAAAACCTAATGAGAACAGGATACGCCCCGTGGACTGAATAAAGGGTTAGGTTCAAAGTTCCGTATTCCCGATTACGACAAGAAGTTTCCCGACTACGACAAGAAAGTTCCCGAGTTCGACAAAAAATACCTGAAGAAGGTCGGAGGGCAGATCGGCCGAAACGTTGTACAGATAACAATGAAGATGAGGACAATAGTCCGAATAACGCAGGTAATACTACTAATAAAGCCTCATTTCAAACATTCAGAGAAAAAAAAAACTAATTTTGGAATAAATTATCTTTTAATATTTAAAAATGATTTCTCTGTTAAACTTGAGGTTCCAAGTAAAATTATAGACCCCATTCTCGTTCCACCCATTCTTATATTCATCAGGCTTTTATTGATGTTACACAAAAAATAGGGCATGTCTTTACCAACCCCTCCGCTCGAGCAGGATGTGGCTCAAGGTCAATTTTTCAACGGAGTTTAACAGTTTTGAATTCAGCGTCTTACTTCTAGATCGGTTTCCATTCTAAGGTTAAAAAGAACAGTTTGTCCTAATATCTATCCATAGCTGTAGTGGAGAAAAATACTTTAATGCATACCTTTCCCAAAGGTTATTAGCAATGCATTTGGAAGGCAATTGACAATGGGAATATTATTCCGAAAATATTTAGAATTAAAAAAAAAAAGTAAATAAATATAATTTTCAACACATATTTCATTGTCAATTGCCTTCAAAAATTTCTATATTACACATACGCATAATGCTTCAAACATACTACTAAAAAAAAACTTTATATATATATATATATATATATATATATATATATAAAGGGGCGGTTTGGATACAAACTCATATGAGAATTGACAACGTGAAACTCTTAGTCGTGAGATTTATATTATTCTATTATCTTATATGTTCATACATAAAAACTATTGTGATATTACTCTGCATTTTCGTGCATAGGGCATTGTACTGATTTTAGCGAGTAAAATCGCTTTTACTGTTGAATTTTAATCATAATTGTATATATAAATATATATATATATATATATATATATATATATATATATATATATATATATGTGTGTGTGTGTGTGTGTGTGTGTGTGTGTGTGTTGGTTGCTTTTCTTCTTCATTCCTTTCATTCGCGTATGAAATTGTGTGATCTCAAAGGATTCGTCCTCAATAGTCCTTCTTCTTCCCGCTGCGTTGCACTCCGAAACGGAAATCCCCACCCGCTGACGTCACGCAAACAGTGACCTCCAGCAGAAACTATGACGTGTCACTCGCTAAGCTATTTGCAACTATTCACACAACTTTATTTAAAACTTGCTGAACGCCTGGAAAATCTGTAGTTACTTAGAAATCAAAACCAAGAATTAAAGATTTACACTGACATATTGATCCTTTATTAATACTAGCAAATATATACACCCTTCGAGTGCAAGTATTTAGGTTTTGATGTAATAAAATATTGTATTAGATTAGAAACTATTTAGAAAATTAGAAACTGAGGGGGTATAATTGAAAAATAGAACAGCTTTAAATCTAACTCTTCCATCATTTTCCATCACTCCCATTTTTCATTTTTCCTAATTTATCTATTTAGTTAAATTATGAAGTATCTAATAAAATCTCAGTTCTTTCGTCTTGTTTATGGATTTCTTTTAAGATTTATCCCCAAGATTTTTGCTCAGATTCGTTAAGAGAAAACCAAACAATTAGAAATCAATAATACTAAGCATATATATATTAAAATCAAATTCTTAATATCAATATGCAAATTAGCCTTCTTGTTCATACTGTCAACCGTTATTTTTTTAAATATATAAATATACTTGCATGTTATTAGTATGTAGATTAATCCAACAGTATTAATAAGGTATAAGAATTTTATCAATAATTGAGGTTTAAATAAAAATAAATTCATGGTGAATGTGACGTCAATAACTAAGGGAATTATGACTTGAGTAGTGATTTAGTTTCGGTTACAGACAGACAAATACACTATCTCCATTATAATAAGATTATACTAAAATAGAATAAAACTTTCGTCTTTCATTGCTAAATTCTCCTGATTTAACTATTAATTTAAAATAGGAAGTAAAGAATAAAATTACATTTATTTCTTCTTGTTAATGGATTCCTTTTAAGATTTATCCCCGAGATTTTTGCTCATATTCATTAAGATAAAACCAAACAATTAGAAATCAATAATACCAAGCACATATTTATTAAAATCAAAATTTTAATATCAATATGCAAATTAGCCTTCCCATTCACACTGTAATCCGCTATTTTGTTTTATATAAAAATATAATTGTATGTTATTAGTATGTAGATATGGTCAACAGTGGCTTCGGCCTCTGGACCATTGATATAGTTAACAGCGTCGATCCCAGGGGGCCGTCCCCCAGGCAACGCCTGCCCCTCGATTTAAAGGGGCAGGGCTGGGTTTGTTGCCCAGCGCCTAAGGGCGCCCCCTTGAGGGGAACTGCCGACGGGATCGACGCAATTTTTTCACCTGCCACTCCATGAGCTTCGGCTTGTGGGTGGTCCCACGTTAATAGGGACTTTGTGCCTGACCCGTACAAGTGGGGTACGCGGTAAATACAGTATGTAGATATAGTCAACAGTCTTATTGATGTAAAACAATTTTATTAATAATTGAGGTTTAAATAAAAACTAAAATCATGGAGAATGTGATGTAAATAACGAACGGAATTGTGACTTGTATACTAATATAGTTTCGGTTACAGACAGACAAACACACTATCTCCATTATAATAAGATTATATTAAAATAGAAAGAAACTTTCGTCTTTCATTGCTAAAATTTCCTAATTTAACTATTAATTTAAAATAGGAAGTAAAGAATAAAATTACAGTTATTTCTTCTTGTTAATGGATTCCTTTTAAGATTCATCCCTGAGATTTTTGCTCATATTCATTAAGATAAAACCAAACAATTAGAAATCAATAATACTTAGCACATATTTATTAAAATCAATATTTTAATCTCAATATGCAAATTAGCCTTCCCATTCACACTGTAAATCGCTATTTTAATGTGTATATAAATATAATTGCATGTTATTAGTATGTAGATATGGCGAACAATATTAATAATGTAAAACAATTTTATTAATAATTAATAATTTAGGCTTAAATAAAAATAAAATAATGGAGAATGTGACGTAAATAACAAAGGGAATTGTGACTCTAGTAGTGATATAGTTTCGGTTACAGACAAACACACAATTTCCATTATAATAAGATTTACAAGGGTATTAGATCGAAGTTAACATCCGAATTCCTACAATGCATTAGGTTATTAAAAAGCGTAACTCAACATTGAATATTCGGTAGGAATAAGACAAAGTCACTTTACACTGGATAACAACATTTGATAAATAAAAAAAACGTTGTGGTCTGTCAAACACATTGAAATCCTTTTCTTTCAAACGTTCTAAAAACAATTTCGTTTATAAGAAATTTTATCTTGACGATGAACTAACGTCAAAACTAATGGAGAACAATTCAAAAATAAATAATATAAAAAAATATTCCTGTTTGTATTATAACTTTTTGTGCATCTTATCTATCTATCTATCTATCTATCTGTCTGTCTATCTGCCGATCTAACTAAACACAAACACACACACGCACGCGCGCGCACACACACACAAATATATATATATATATATATATATATATATATATATATATATATATATTTACCAACCCATCCTCACGAGCAGGATGCGACACAAGGTCAATTTCATAAGCGGAGTTTAACAGGTTTGAATTCAGAGTTTTCCTTCTCCTATACCGGTTGCCTAACCAAGGTTAAAGAGCACAGTCTGCCCTACTATTTGCCCATAGCTGGAGGGAGAGTAGGATTCATACCTTTCCCAAGGGTATTAGCGCTATATATATATATATATATATATATATATATATATATATATACATACAAACGCACGTGATGGGATTAAACGCAGATATCGGAATTGTCCGTTATTACAAATATTTCACAAACGCTGCCACTGTCGATAACAACAGAGACAAAGAAACCGTTGAACAGTAACATTTGACAAAGGGTATCTAACGAACCTGAAAATTTATGTAAAAAATAATTAAAAAGTAAGTGAATCCAATACTCCATAATATCGAGTTCATTCATTTATTTATTTTTAATGCTTCACAATATCGCCTAATTTAAAAAAAACATTTCTTTAAATATATATATATATATATATATATAGATAGATAGATAGATAGATAGATTTTCAAGTAATTTTGTTGAATACGACATACTCCAAATTGTTTTGTATTTTTCCCTATTTGAACCAATATCAAGCTTGTTTTAAAGTACTTATAATTGTTTGTATAATATGTTATCCACATATAGTCCTGTTTAGATATATCATGTCTCTTCAGTGCGGCTAGACTTAGCCGGCTACCTCCAGCCGGGATTATCCATTACTTACCAATCAGGTAGATTACATTACACACACACACACACAAACAGACACACAAACAGACACACACATAGACAGACAGACAGACAGACACATATATATATATATATATATATATATCTTATTATAATGGAGATTGTGTGTTTTTCTGTCTGTAACCGAAACTATATTCCTACTCAAGTCACAATTCTCTTAGTTATTGACATCACATTCTCCATGATTTTATTTTTATCTAAACCTCAATTATCAATAAAATTGTCTTACATTATTAATACTGTTAACTATGTCTACATACTAACAACATGCAATTATATTATATATACAACAAAATAGTGCTTTACAATGTGAACGGGAAGGCTAATTTGCATATTAATATTAAAAAATCGAATTTAATAAATATGTGCTAAGTATTATTGATTTCTAACTGTTTGGTTTTATTTTAATGAATATAAGCAAAAATCTCTTCAATGAATCTTAAATGAAATCCATTAACAAGATAAAATAACTGTCATTTTATTCTTTACTTCCTCTTATAACTAAATACTTAAATTAGAAAAAATAACAATGAATGATGAGAGTGATGAAAGAGTAAGTTTCAATTGTTCCATTTTTTATTATACTCCCTCTGTTTCAAATCTTTTATTATACTCCCTCTGTTTCAAATCTTTTTATCTGTATTCTTATTTAGTTTCATTAGCCTTTCTAAAATTTAATACGATATTTTATTACATTAAAACTTAAATACTTGCATCCGGAGGGTGCATATATTTGCTAGTATATATAAATGATAAAAATGAGATGACCTTATATTTGTCAATAATGCTATTAGATTAAAGACGAAATGTATTTACATCTAAGACCATCGGAATTAAAGCATACAAAACAAATGTATGATTTAGAAATATGGATATATACCTATCCTATTCGCCCGGTGATATCATTCTTAAAAATAGGGATTAATTATCTGCCCTTGGCAGTAAAGGGGACAATCAATGCACTATTGTAGATTGGCACTCCTTTTAGATTCACTTAAGTCATTAGTGAGGAACATTCCTGCATCAAGACTTTTTACCCACTCACTCCCAGAACCAAGATGGAGTTCAGCAGATAAGTCTGGCCGCAACACCATTAAGTTTGCAACTTTTGTACTTCTTGAATATAATGTTTGTACTTTCATATTGTTTGTTGAGTCTTCTTCGTCTGAATGTGAACGCCAATCTGTTAATGTGGAAAATATATGGGACACAGTAAAAAAAAAAAAAAAAAAGAAAGACCATAAATAAAACAGGATTGGTGCCTTAAACGGAATGTAATTACGGGTTCAGTTGCTGATGTATATAAATTTTTGTCTCTTCGATTTTTGTGTCCCTTTAAGGAAATATGAATCGATATGTGTATTAAGTCTGTGTTTGTTTGAGTATAATTTGAGAATACGCTTTGTTATTTGTTTATATATTGTAGGTAATATATTACGTGAGGAGCATTAGGTTATTTATTTATATAGTATCGGTTGCCTTTGAAAAGTCCATATCTGAATTAAGTCTACGTTTGTACGTGTGTAATTTGTGTATAAATTTGATCTCTTGTTTATATGCATATTATATATATATATTACAATACACACACACACACACACACACACACACATATATATATATATATATACATATATATATATATATATATATGTATATATATATATATCAAACCCTCTGCAAAAGCAGTGTGTGACACAAGGTCAATTTCTTAAGTGGAGTTTTTCCTTCTCCTAGACCGGTTGCCTAACCAAGGTTAACGAGCCCAGTCTGCCCTACTATTTATGCATAGCTGGAGGGAGAGTAGGATTCATACCTTCCCCAAGGGTATTAGCGCAAAGTGAAATGCAATTACCACATCCAGGATTTGAACTCGGGGCGACGAATCCATTTCCCATGACTTTAACCATTACACCACGCGCTTCTTATATACGTTTGTGTGTGTGTGCATGTGTGTGTGCTTGTGCCCCCCCCCTCTCTCTCTCTCTCTCTCTCTCTCTCTCTCTCTCTCTCTCTCTCTCTGTGTGTGTATGTGTGTGTTTTCAGAACAATTTGTATAATTTCGTTATCGATTAACTTGACCAATACTTATTCTGATGATCTCAAATTTATATAGAATCTTTAATGTTTAATGTAATATGTTTTTTTTTCTTTTGATGTATGGAAATGATATTCACGGTGGGGGGAAGTGTTTACATAAAACATTAATTATAAGTT
Organism: Doryteuthis pealeii; assembly: GCA_023376005.1. NCBI lineage: Eukaryota > Metazoa > Mollusca > Cephalopoda > Myopsida > Loliginidae > Doryteuthis > Doryteuthis pealeii. The sequence goes on along the minus strand of CM042164.1, from coordinate 67,741,823 downwards.
CTTTCTATTCATGCTGTTCAAATTTTAGATCATTTAAACGGAAGTTGGTCAAGATATTAGATTACGAAATTAGCTAAACTTTTCGGAGACATCATGTAGATCTCAAGTTATATCATTTTTTTGAAAACAGCCTGTATCTTATTATAATATATATATATATATATATATATATATATATATATATATATATATATATGTATGTATATATGTATATATATATTGTGTGTGTGTATATATGTATATATATATATATGTATGTATATATGTATATATATATATATGTATGTATGTATATATATATATATATATATGTATATATATATGTATGTATATATGTATATTTATATATATATATATGTATGTATATATGTATATATATATATATATGTATATATGTATATATATATATATATATATATGTATATATGTATGTATATATGTATATATATGTATGTATATATGTATATATTATATATATATGTATGTATATATGTATATATATATATGTATGTATATATATATATATATATATATATATATATGTATGTATATATGTATATATATGTATGTATATATATATATATATATGTATATATATATATATGTATGTATATATATGTATATATTTATATATATATATGTATGTATATATGTATATATATATATATGTATATATATATATATATATGTATATATATATATATATATATATATATATATATATATATATATGTATATTTTTTCATTTCATTTTTTTGTAAACAGCCTGTATCTTATTATAATGTATATATATATATATATATATATATATATATATATATATATATATATATATATATAATGGAGATTGTGTGTTACTCTGTCTGTGTTGTATACCTCTTTCTTTACTTTCTTACTTCTATTCTTCTAGCGTCTCTTCTAGCGTCTGGACATCGTCTTGGGGACTTCGTGTCTGGACTTCCATTGGGGATTTCTCTTTATCAGAAACCATGTGTCATTGGTAGTTTTTAGATAATAACACAAGACTTCGATTTAACTTAGATCATATTTTATTCTGAAATCACCACCAGACTACCTGCGCAGATTGAGTCGGCACCGTGCATAACACGACTTATCACCGTCGTGGTCTTTGGCCGATCTGACTAAAATCTCTTTCTAATCTAAACCGGAAGAGGGTCTTCTCCACCGATTCTCACGGTATCCACTGGAAGGATCAGGACTGAGGTCAAGCCTTGTCATTCAATCCTTCAAGGCCGTGGGCTGCAACTTATAACAGCCATTTTGGTTTCTACACTACTGTACACAAATATTAGGAATCTAATAATTATGTAACAACTGTAACAGAAACGATATTACTACTCAAGTCACAATCCCCTTAACTATTTAAGTCAAATTCTCCATGATTTTGATTTATTTAAACCTCAATTAATTTAAAATTGTTTTACATTATTAATACTGTTGACCATATCAACATACTAGGATATTTACCACATACCCCACGAGAACGGGTAAGGCACAAGGCCCTATTAATGTGGAACCACCCACGAGCCGATGCTCAGGGGGGGGGGCGGTTGCAAAAAATGCATTGATACCGTCGACATTCCCCTTCAAGGGGGCGCCTTAGGCACTGGGCAATAAACGGTTTCAGCAGCTCTAAATCGAGGATCAGGTTTTGCCTGGGGGGATGGCCCCCGGGGATCAACGATGTTAACCTGTACGGTCCAGGGCCGAAGCCACGGGACCCCCGATCGAAACCGAAGTTAGTTTGTTGACAATATCTACATCTTATTATAATGGAGATTGTGGGTTTGTCTGTCTGTAACCGAAACTATATTACTATACAAGTCACAATTCCTTTAGTTATTTACATCATATTCTCCAATATGTTATTTTTATTTAAACCTTAATTATTAATAAAATTGTTTTACATTACTTAGACTGTTGACCATATCTACATACTAATAACATGCAATTGTATTTATATATACAACAAAATAGAGGTTTACAGTATGAATGGGAAGGCTAATTTGCATATTGATCTTAAAAAATTGATTTTAATCAATATATGCTTAGCATTTTTGATTTCTAATTGTTTGGTTTTATCTTATTGAATATGAGCAAAAATCTCTTCAATAAATCTTAAAAGAAATCCCTTAACAAGAAGAAATAACTGTAATATTACTCTTTACTTCCTATTTTAACTAAATAGTTAAATTAGGAAAATTTACCAATGAAAGACAGGAGTAACGGAAAATGATGGAAGAGTTAGTTTCAAAGTTGTTATATTTTTCAATCATACCCCCTCTGTTCAAAATCTTTTTATCTGCATTCTTATTCAGTTTCATTAGCCTTTCTAATTTAGTATCATATTTTATTATAAAATTTAACTAAAATACTTGCAACCAGAGGGTGCATATATTTGCTAGTATATATAATATACATATAAACAAGAGATCAAATTTATACACAAATTACACACGTACAAACGTAGACCCGGAGGGTGCATATATTTGCTAGTACTAATAACATAGAATTGTATTTTTATATACAACAAGATAGCAGTTTACAGTGTGAACGGGAAGGCTGATTTGCAGGTTGATATTAAAAAAAATTATTTTAATAAATATGTGCTTAGTATATGATATATCTGGGTAAAAAAGAATATAACGCTTAACAAATACAGTTACACAACAAAAAAATTTTATAAAGATTTTTTTATAGTGCATTGCCAGGATTTAATGTTTGCAGGGGAATCAAAGGAATATCTCCCTTCTCTCTTCTCTCTCTCTCTCTCTCTCTCTGTCATTCTCACACTCACACGCACATACTGTCTCTCTCTCTCTCTCTCTCTCTCTCTCTCTCTCTCTCTCTCTCTCTCTTCTCTATCTATCTATCTATCTATCTATCTCATTCTCACACTCACACACACATACACACACACTCTCTCTCTTTCTATCTCTCTCTCACACACTCTCTCTCTCTCTCTCTTACTCTCTCTCTCTACCTATCTATCTCATTCTTACACACACACCACAATCTCTCGTTATCGCCCCTTTTCTCTCTTTCTCTCTCTCCCCCTCTCTCTCTCTCTCTATATATATATATATATATATATGTATATATATATAATGAACCCAGAACATCTCCCCCTCACTCTCTCTATGCATATGTATATACATACATGTATATATATATGTATATACATACATTTATATATATGTATATACATAAATACATATGTATGTAAATACATATGCACATACATACATACATATATTCATATTGTCTTGAGGGCATCTCTCTCTCTCTCTCTCTCTCTCTCTCTCTCTCTCTCTCTCTCTCTCTCTCTCTCTCTCTCTCCATATATATATATATATTGAAGCGAAGACATTTCTCTAATAACAATGCCCGTGCACCGGAAATAAATATTTCTTGCAGCATATTTTTCTATCCATCGTGAAGTGTGAAGAGGATTTGTTGTGTGCATCCACCTGTGTCATCGCTGTTCAGCGGACCGTGACAAATGCTGGAGAACAGGTGGCCGGAGAAGGAAGCGAAGCAGTGACCCGTGAACAGCGGCCATTTTCCCGCTTCTTCGTTCCGTTGGCGCGAAAACAATCCCAATGCGTTAATGGCGGATGGCATGAAAATCACGAAGATTTCTATTGCCGATTTCTGTTTCTGATCCGCAACCCCTCTTCTGTAAAATGTGCTATCTTGTTTTTACACATTTGTTGCGGTCCGTTTCTCTCTATGTATATGTATAGACGTATATTCATATATATGCATATACATAAATACATAGGTATATATATATATATATATATATATATATATATATATATATATATATATATTGACTTGAGGGCATTTCTCCATATCTGTCTCTCTCTCTCTCTCTTTTTAGTTTCTCTCTTTCACACACACACACACACTCTCTCTCTCTCTCTCTCTCTCTCTCTATATATATATATATATATATATATATATATATATATTGACTTGCGGACATATCTTCTTCTTCTTCTTCTTCTTCTTCTTCTTCTTCTTCTTCTTCTTCTTCTCTCTCTCTCTCTCTCTCTCTCTCTCTCTCTCTCTCTCTCTCTCTCTCTCACACACACACTCTCTCTCTCTATATATATATACATATATAGTTTCTCTCACTCTCTCTCTCTCTCTCGCTATATATATATATATATATATATATATATATATATATATATATAGTTTCTCTCTGTCTCTCACTCTCTCTCTCTCTCTCTCTCTATATATATATATATATATATATATTATATATATATATATATATATATATATATATATATATATATATATATATATTGACTTGAGGGCATTACTCTATATCCTTCTTCTCTCTCTCCCCTCTCTCTCTCTCTCTCTCTCTCTCTCTCTCTCTCTATATATATATATATATATATATATATATATATATATATTGAAAAGAAGACATTTCCCTAATAACAATGCCTGTGCACTGTTTATTTATTTATTTATTTTTTCATTCTCCTCCCACTCGTTCTTTCTCCGGGGTTCTGTCCAGGTTCGCGTTACTATCACTGTAGCCGCTCTTTTTCTAAATAAATGCTGACGGCAGATTTTATGGGGGGGTGGGAATGGTTCAGCCAAAAATCAAATAAACTCCCATCCGTGTTTTTTTTTTTCTTTTTTCAGTTCGTTCGTGTCAAGATTAAGAAGTGAATAATATTTATTCCTCCTCGACTGTGGATTTAAAACTGAGGATTTTACGAAGATGTGACGACAGAGTCAAGTGTGGGATAGAGTGGTGATTGTGGGATGGGGGGAAGATGGCTGACATATTGTTGTCTGCCTCTTTCAAATGCAAAACGACAATATTAGAGAAAAAGGTTCTTTTTTTTTATTCACAATGTCGAGTTTTGCAATATTTTTCAAAAATCCTCTCTTAAATACTTTTTCATAGCATTATTTCTTAAATCATCAAAATAAATCTTAAAGATTTTTACATTACTAATTTTATTATTAGACAATTCTTTTCCTTTTCCAGCGTTTTTTTTAAATTCTTTACTTGTAATGTTGTTTTTTATTATTATTACCTTTTCAGGTGGGGCTTAGATACGATTGCTCTATCCCACGCAGAGGCGTAACACTCGACCCCGCTAAAAAATAGGATATCCTAAGTACGACACTAAAACTAAATTACTTGCGGTGTACCACAGGGTTCCGTCATTGGCTAAGTTTTTTCCTGACTGTTTCATCTTTACTTCTAAGGGCTTCTTCTGGGCTGACTCTTTAGTCATGCAAATTAAACAACTCACAAGACTTTTATTTTCTTGGCCAAGTTTTATTTCTGTTCATTATTTACTGCGCGGGAGTTAACAACCCCAGCAGAGAGATAGGCATTGTCGCTTTTCAGTAAGATCGGATTTCCATATGATTGACGGCTCTTGATATCTGCTTAGATTAGTACACCACAAAGATAACTAGAAGTGAAAAATAAAGGCGAAAAAAAGATTGTGGTTCTCAAGTTCTCCTACTGAATAGGGTTGTACCTGCTATGAAAATAAGTATTCGAGATATATACTAGATTAAGTCTCGTACCCCACAATACTAAACGTGCAGAATTGTTTGAGCTAAAACCCTTCTTTTTATTATTTACATAAATGACCTTCCTAATTTATCAAAGAAGTTGATTTTTTATCTATTTGCTGATGAGACTAATATTTATTGTGAATCTGATTCTTTAAAAACCTTTTTTTAAACTGTCAACACGGAGTTCAAAGTTGTTAAAAGATGGCTTGATACCAATAAATTATCATTAAATATAGATAAAACAAATTACATTATATTCCACTCAACACGCACTGACCCCCACCCCCCTGGTAATATTATTAAAATTGGTAAAAGGCACATAGATAGAGTTAAATTTGTTAAATTTCTGGGACTTTTATTGGATGAAAATCTAAGTTGGAAATATCATCTCAGAGAACTTTCAAAGAAATTGGCAAGAACATGTGGCATGTTTTCCAAAATAAGATTTTTTCTACCCCCTAAAGTTCTTATTTGTCTGTATAATGCTATATTCGCATCTTTTCTGTGTGGGGCCAAGCCTTTTCATCGTATACTGAACTTGTCTCTAGATTGCAGGAAAGAGTGATTAACGCTATATTCAATCCACCCAATTTCTCAAACTCTCCCCCCATTTTCAAAAATAATAATCTACTAAGACTACCAGCAATATTTAAACTCATATTGCTGACTTTTGTTTATGAATCCATTAACAAAATATCACCGACTTGTTTTCACAATTTCTTTTCTTTCAGTTTTTCTGTTCATCAATATCAAACACGGCAATCATCTGGTGGATGTTTGTTTTTGCTTCAATGCAATAGTCAGCTTTATGGAATTAAATCAATTCGCTATCATGGTGCAAAACTATGGAATACATTACCCATGGACATTAAAAATTCTCCAACTAAATACTCATTTAAAAAGAAACTAAAAAAACACTTAATAATTTCAAATAACATTATGTAGAGATCGTCTTCCGCGCTTAAAGTAATTATTATTACAGTATTTGCTGCTATCTCTTTTTCTTTTTTTTTCTTTTTTTTTATGATTTGAAATATTACACATATTAAATTGATATTTAAGTTAATTTGATTATTATTAGAAATGTTCTTTTTTGTTTTGTTTTTTTAACTTTAAGGGGCTCTCCTCTCGTTAGTTAAACTACTTAGAGAGCTCCACCTAACAAATGCAATATACTAATTTTTATTAATGTAATTACACTACATTTTCGTGACATACATTTTTTTCATGAATGTCATACTAATTTTTATGGATGTAATATACTAATATTCATGAATTTGGTTGTAATTCTATATATCTGTAAATAAATATTTCTATTCTATTCTATTCTATTCTAAAACTGCATTTGATGAGGAAACTCTAGTTCTGGGAATCTGATGAGTGGGGAGTAGCCGTTATTTGTGATTACACATACAAAAAGATGATATGTGGAGTGTGGAGTATCATTTTATTGTCATTACTCCCAGGTCCACTCTGACTTGATGTAGTTACACCTGTTATGATCCCATTTACAGATTAAATAGGTTTGTTTGAAAATTATTACTATTGGATTGGAAAGCTTGAAACCATTTAACTGTGAATTATTTGTATTAGAAAGGAATACTTGAAACAAAATAACTGTGCAAACAAATCATTATTATTGTTAGGGGAGATAACCCTCTCCTATCGAACGATATCCCTACAAGCAGTACAAAGAAGAAACAACAGCCAGTATGAACAAGAAGAAAGTACACAAGTTGTTTGCATGATCACGCACCCTTGATAATCAAATCCATATCAATCCTCCTGTACCATTTTCCCGCTTCTTCGTTCCACTGGCGCAAAAACAATCCCAATGCATTAACGGTGGATGGCATGAAAATCCCGAATATCTCCATTGCCGATTCTGTTTTTGATCCGTGTGGCCATTTTGCTAACCGTTTTCTGCGAAATTTGCCAACTTGTTTTTATACGTTTGTTGTGGGTATGCTTTATTTCGTTTTCTTTTTTCATTGCACTCCTATTCGTATTTTCTTCGGGCCTTCCGCCCAAGTTCAGGGTAGACACTGTAGCCAGTCTTTTTGTAAATAAATGTAGACGGCAGATTTTAAAAGGAGGTCGGTTACAGTTGTGCAGGCAACAGCCAAATAAACTCCCATTCGGAATTTCTTTTCTTTTTCTTTTTTTTCTTTCTTATTATTCTTTTTTTCAGCGTTAGAAGTCTTCATTATGTTGCCTAGAATCCTAAAATAGACATTGTCATTATTCAATGAATTATTCAAATGTGTATTTCAATCTAGCTATCTAGCTATCTAGCTATCTAACTAGCTAGCTCTCTGAAAATGTTCATATATACATATCTTAAAGAATTGTATCCATCTATGTCTGTTTATAATCAATTATAATTTAATCAATAAACCAATTAACCAATCCATCCATCTATTTATCTGTCTGAAATATCTATATACGAGGTATGTCAGAAAAGCCACAAAAAAGATTATTTCAAATCCATACTACAAAATACTAGTTACCTCCTTCAAAGTAATCCCCCTGGAGTCCCATCCTTCTCTGCCACGCTTGCATGCACTCCTGGAAGAATTCTTCCGGGATTCTCCGTAGCTCTGTCCTCACAGCCTTTTTGATGTCGTGAATATCCTCAAAACGGGTTTCCATGATGACGCCCTTGAGTTTGGGGAAGAGGAAAAATCACATGGAGACAGGTCGAACGAGTAGGGGCTTTGCTCCAGTATAGTGATGCTTTTTTGAGCCAGGCACTCTCGGATACTCAGGGCAGTGTGGGCAGGTGCGTTGTCATGGTGAAGCACACACGAGATTTCCTGCCACATCTCTCGCCTCTTCTCACGCACTGAACGAGGCAAACGCCGCAGTATCTCTTTGTAGACATGCTGGTTGATCGTCTGACCCTGTGCCAAGAACTCGCAGTGGACGATGCCCCTCACATCGAAAATTCTGACATACTGGATCGTATCTCACATACCTCGTATTTTTCCCTTTTTTGCTAAGTCTTTTAAAAAGAAATTTAAATGCATTCTTTAATAGATGGTTTCTTTCGAATGGTAACTTTTGCGAATATATAACGATATATCGAGGTGTAATTGTTATGTTTGTACGAAATAGATACGGTGGCCCGAGATCAAATCCGGAACAAGACTGTTTGCATTTCACAATGCACTAATAACCTTGGTAAAGGTATGAATCCAGTCATTCTACGTCCAGCTATGGGTAAAATAGTAGGGCATACGCTGGCAGTTAGTCAAGCAGATGAAAAACTTTTAATTTAATCCTGTCAAGCCCCACTTTACAAATTGACCTTGCGTCACATCCTCCTCCAACGGAGGAGTTAAGTAAACACACACACACACACACACACACACACACATATATATATATAATATATATATATATATATATATATATATATATATATATGCATATAATACTAATTCTATTAGTAAACCTAGCGGTAAGAAAAAAAAGGGCAAATAATGTGTGAGTAAAAATATACTAACAAACTTAGGAAAAATGAAAAAAAAGAAGAAACAAAGAGAGTCACACCAACCGAAAATAATTGATAAACACTTGGCTAAAAGAAGAAAAACATATAAAAATATATATACATACATACATACCTACGTGTATATATATATATATATATATATATATATATATATATATGAGCAACTAATCGAAACTATGAGTAGGTATATCTGACTCATTAGGATTAATTTATGAATTTTCTTTGTTTTTAAACTCAGTTTTTAAACTCGGTTTTTTTCTATTTAATCTATAGATGGGACCCTAATAGGTCCAACCACTCCGGGCCACATTCCCTGAGCTCCAGAATTGGAACATAATTAGATGCATTTTAACCCAGACCCTCAATCAGCGCCTTCTAGCACATATATAATAAAAAGCATTGGGGGCTTACCAAAAAGGAAATAGGGTTGGGACAATCATAAAGGTGCTAGGGCTTGACGGAGGGGCCTCTAAGATTGTCCGTCTAGCCTAAGTAAAGGCCAAAGGAAGGAGTGGCTATCTTGTGACAAACACCGTTTGTACCCGTGACCATCGTTATGCTACACTGTTTGTTCACGAACTCCTAGAATTATGAAGATATACCCCCATAAACATATTTTCTGAAACTACACGCCAGCAATATTCAATAATATCATGATACCCAATAGGGAGTACCCCCTTCGCAATTAATTGAAAATTCGCAGCTTTATGATTAGGTTATCGAGAGAGACCAATAACCATATTACTCATGACCCCTATTACCAGGGTAATTGGATACATATATTCATTTAATCAAGGGATGAATCGGGGGGGGGGCATAAACACCCCGTTGAAATGATTTCCCTTCGATTTAATGAATTTATAACTATATGCAATAACAAGAAAGCACGCCAGTTAAAAAAGATATCAGCAAATTTCCAATAATATTAAGACACCTTAGAATTCTCCTATATGAAAATATGGTGTTAATTGAAGCCGTGGTGTAAGGTTAAATTCCATGGCGAAAAATGGACTCGTCGCCCCGAGTTCAAATTCCTGACGTGGTAATTGCATTTCACTTAAGCGCTAATACCATTGGGAAAGGTATGAATCCTACTCTCCCTCCAGCTATGGATAAATAGCAGGGCAGACTGGGTTCTTTAACCATGGCTTAGGTAACCATGTCTAGAGAAAGAAACTCTGAAATTCAAACCTGTTGAACTCCGCTTAAGAAATTGACCTTGTGTCGTATCCTGCTCGTGCGGAGGAGTTGGTAAATATGTATATTGAAAATAGTTTATTTCTATGATCGGTGTTTTGGAGATAGAGGCACGTGGACTAATGGTTAGAGTAATGAAAAATGGATCGTCGACCCGAGTAACAATCCAGGAAGAAGCCACTTGTTCAACATATGCGCTATACTCTTAGGAGGTAATGAATCCAACTACTCTCCCTCCGCTATGGGTAAAATGCAGGTTTATAGAGTATAACATTACCTTCGTCATTCCGTCTCCCATAAGGTGAGACACGTGGCCAAATATAATATATATATATATATATATATATATTATTATTATATTATTATAATGGAGATTGTGTGTTTTTTCTGTCTGTAACCGAAACTATATTACTTATCGAGTCACAATTACATAGTTATTTACATCACATTCTCCATGATTTTATTTATATTTAAATGAATTATTAATAAAATTGCTTCACTTTCATTAGTGTTGTCATATCTACATACGAAAACATGCAATTGTATATTATATATACAAAAAATAGCGGTTTGCAGTGTGATGGGAAGGCTTAATTTGCATATTGATATTAAATGTGATTTTATTAAATGTGTCTTAGTATTTATTGATTTCTAATTTGTTTGGTTTTATTTTAATGAATATAACCAAAATCTCTTCAATGAATCTTAAATGAAATAATTAACAAGAAAAAATAACTGTCATTTTATTCTTTATTTCTTAATTTAACTAATAGTTAAATAAGTAAAAATTCAGAATGAAAGACGAGTGATGGAAGAGTAAGTTTTCATTTCTATTTTTCTTTTATTAGTTAATATATATCTTTTTATCTGCCTCTTTTAGACTTTCTAATTTTAATACGAATATTTCATTACATTAAAACTTAAATAACTTGCACCGGAGGTGCATATATTTACTAGTTATTATAATGGAGATTTGTGGGTTTGTCTGTCTGTAACCGAACTTATACTATACAAGTCACAATTCCTTTGTTATTTACATCACATTCTCCATGATTTTATTTTTATTTAAACCTCAATTATTAATAAAATTGTTTTACATCATTAAAGATTGTTGACCAATCTACATACCTAATACACATGCAATTGTATTTATATACAACACAAAATAGCGTATTACAGTGTGAATGGGAAGTCTAATTTGCATATTGATCTTAAAAATTTGATTTTAATAATATATGCTTAGTATTATTGATTTCTAATTGTTTGGTTTATCTTAATGATATGAGCAAAAATCTCTCAATAAATCTTAAAAAATCCCCTAACAAGAAGAAATCATTAATATTACTTCTTCTTCCTATTTTAACTAAACAGTTAAATTAAGAAAATTTACCAATGAAAGACGGAGTAATGGAAAATGATGGAAGAGTTAGTTTCAAAGTTGTTCTATTTTTCAATCATACCCCCTCTGTTCAAAATCTTTTTATCTACATTCTTATTCAGTTCATTAGCCTTTCTAATTTAATATGAATTTTATTATATTAAAACTTAAAACTTTGCATCCCGGAGGGTGCATACATTGCTAGTTATATAATGTCACCTGCGATTAACACACAGGTTTAGATGAAAGAGGTTGGTCGGAACCTAATACGTTCGGAAATCGACGGGGAGAGTCATTCTATATATCACTCAGTCTCTCTTTCCCTTTCTTGTGTCTGTCTGTCTGTCTGTTTGTCTGTCCGTCTGTCTGCGTCTGTCTGTCTGTATCTCTCTCTCTCTCTCTCTCTATCTTATCTAATCTATCGTATCTATCTTTAGTCCCTAATCTGTTAATGTATGTTTTTTTTAACAGCTTTGGTGGACTAGTATCGAGCAGTGGCGAGACAACAGACCATCAAGATACTTCAATTAGCTAAATACATTTCACAAGGACTTATATTATATATATAATATTATATATATATATAATGTGTGTGTGTGGTGTGTGTGTGGTGTGTGTGTGTGTGTGTCTTGTGTCCATGTTTCTGTATATGCGTAAATGCATGTGTCTACGTATATTATTATATAAAGTGGTTTTATTTGTAATGTAGTCAAATTGTTTCCACGACCCCATTCAATATTTAGATTGCTTTCATACAAAACTTGTCAGCACACATACAGATCAGACAGACGCAGATAGATAAGATTGATAGATAGATTAGATAGATATGAATAGAGAGAGAGAGAGATAAATGTATAGATAATCATATTGATAAACAGTTAGATAGATCAGATATTTATTTTGTTTTCAGTGATATTACTTCAAAATACCACCTGCCTATAATGAATCTAAACAAATATATCTTTATATCGTATATAAAGAATGTATATATATATATATATATATATATATATATATAATTATATATATATAGTATTACACATATATATATATATATATATATATATATATATATATACATTATATAATATATTTATATATGTAATATAAAGACAGATAAAATAAACAATCTGTTGAGTATTGGGCACAAAATATGAATAATACATAAAAACACACAGACAGTATATATATATATATATACTATATATGTATATATATAATTATATAATAATTATATATATATATATATAATATTATATATTGTTCAAACAAGTTTGGTTAAAAAATAGAATCTTTATTGTTTTGAAGTTTTGTTTTTCTACCACAAACCTTTAGGAATAATAAGAATTCCGTTATTTTTAACTAAATTTATTTGGAAATGAACCACATGCACGCGCACACGCACGCACACAACGCACTATATATATATATATATTAATATATATAATATCATTACATATAAAAACATAATCCACTACATTATTCTGGAATATATTTCGAGAATAAACTTCAGTATATATAATTTATCAAAGAATCGTGGGCAATGGGACGAGGCATAAGTTAATGCTCACTAAACTCACATTATATATATCTATTATATATATATATATATTATATATATATATATATATATATTATATATATATATGTGGTGTGTGTGTGTGGTGTGTGGTGTGTTGTCTGTGTCTGTGTGTGTGTACGCCGTGTGTGTGTGTATGTGTGTGTGTGTGTCATTAACACAGGAAAGAATCATATAACTGTAAAGAGCGCATCCTCGTTAACAGATGATCATGGAGACATTATATATATATAATGCTCAACATTATATATTATTATATATATATACATATATTATATATATATTATATATGTGGTTGTGTGTGTGTGTGTGTGTGTGTGTGTTTGCCTTCGACGAATATCAACACACAACGATAAAGCAATATGGATTGATCACATAGATATAGATTGATGTAATGTGGTGTTTTCTTTCTCTGTTTCTCACTCTCCCTCTTCTCTCTCTCTCTTCTCTCTCTCTCTCCTCTCTCTCATTCACTCACTCGCTCAATGTCTTTCTTCCACCCTCTCTCCCTCTCTGTCTGTCTATCTCTTCCCTTCTGTGGGTGTGTTCTACCTTCGACTTGATATAAGTCGAAGTTAAGAACATATATATCAAACACAATATATATATATAAATATATATATAATATATATATATATATATATATATATTATAATGGTACACAGTAATAATCTACTCGAGTTTCNTGGCCAAAGTGGAGTAAATACATGGCATGTATTAAGTATCACAGTTCGCTACCCATGGCCAACAGGTGGTCCTAGGGGGCTCGTTCTACCCCTCTATGGAGGTGCTGTCGGTGTATTCTACAGCCCCATCCGCATAGGCGCGTTACTTTGTTTAATGTTATATAAACCTTCGTGGGCTATTGATACCATAGCCATCCTTGTAGAATAAACGGTAATGGTATTATTTAGTACATGTTGGGGATGAGGCGTTATACCTTTCCCAAGGTATTAGTTTAATATAATACACAATTGATTTTCATAGAATTTTAAAAGATTTATGTATTAATGATACTGACTATAAATTAAATATTGATAAACTTACTTAATTCCTGAAATGACTGTGACTTAAGTAGAGACGTATTCGGTTACAGATAAATGAGAACCGAATCTCTATTTTAATAGATGCGAGATAACGTTACTAAATAATCGTTTTAATATTGAAACATTAAAAAACTGTAAACATATTGCGACACAGGCTCAAAAAAGGACACAAGTCAGAAAATCAAAGAGATGTAAAAATAAATAGATAAATAATTTGGTTTGGTTTGTTTACGCATATCAACCTCAGTGGGTCATTTAATGCCGATAAAGTTTTGAAATAAATCAATTCTTAATGGATATACAATTTTTTTAAAATACATTTTTCTATTTAACCCATAGATGGACACAAACAGGTACTACCACTCCGGATCAGAAGTGGACCAGGGAGCAATGGTGATGAAGGGGTGCTCCACATTCCCCAAACTCCCCAAAATGGAATCTCACCATCAGATAGAGTTTAACGTCATTCCCAGGACATGTAGACCCGCAGCCACAGCCTTCTAGCACCCATATGATAAAAAGGGTGTTGGGCTTGCCATAAAGACAATAGGGTTGGAAAATCATATAAGTGCTATAGGGCTTGACGTGACCAGCCTATTGATCGGAGGAGGCCTCTCCGACCCCCGTCTAGCCTAAGAAAGGGTCAAAGTGGAGTATTGCAAGTCATGAACTGCCTCATCCACTGGGCTCTATCCTTAAGCATCACGGGTCGCCACCTACGGCCACAGGTGGTTCCCATTGGGGGAGTCTTACCCCTCTGCAGAGGTGCAGTCGGTGCATTCTTAACGCACCAGCCGACAGGCGGTAAATAAATAAATAAACAAACAAACAGTAGAGTTACTTACCTACAGGGGTCGGGCAGGGTAGTGAGGATTAGAAGTGCCTGCTGTTGTATATGTGTACAAACGAAAATAGGAATTTCTGTTTGAATTAAACAAAGAAAAGAACCAAAAAATAAACAAAGGACTTTTTTCCCCGGTAAAAGCGAAAGATGTTAAAAACGCGGAGAGAGGCTTTCCTCAGGGAAGCAGGGTGAAGATAAAAAAAATATATAACAAACGTCCGTTATCAGATCAAAAGATAAAGATGCGTAGGCGTGTCGTCAATACAAAAAAAGCCAGAGGTTCGGACCGACAGCCAGTTAGACGCCAACCGGCAGCCGAAGGGACACTTCACGTCTCCCGTCAGCAACCACCCTCGTGCACTTCATTGTAAGCTCTGGCGCCTACACCACCCACACACCGAAGAAAATAAAGAAGGGTCCTCTCTTTGTACATAACGTAATCTGTTGTTTATAGTCCAGTAGTCGGTAGTAGCTGACTACTACATACATCGCTTTGGGTACAGTGAAAACCCCAGCACTAAACGTACACGATTTAGAGTAAAGAAGAGGCCGATGTATAACACTGCCTTATGTTGGTTACTTTCTTTACATGTTTATTTGCATTAAAAGTCACACGTCACACCCCTGGCCTATGATATATATATTTTACCAACCCTCCGCACGAGCAGGATGTGACACAAGGTCATTTCTTAAGCGGAGTTCAACAGGTTTGAATTCAGAGTTTTCCTTCTCTAGACCGTTGCTTAACCAAGGTTAAAGAGGCCAGTCTGCCCTACTATTTATCCATAGCTGGAGGGAGAGTAGATTCATACCTTTCCAAGGGTATTAGCGCTAAGTGAATGCAATTACCACGTCCAGGGATTTGAACTCGGGGCGACGAGTCCATTCCCATGACTTAACCATTACACCACGCGCTTGGCTATGATATAAGGGGCTTGTTGACGCAGATTACGCTGGCTTTTATACCCTTCACCTACCGTCAATCGGGGCATTATAGACCTACTGAGGGCTCGCCCTTAAAAAGTCTTGGAGATGAAAGACTGCCAAACAGATTCTGTATTCTCACTGAGAATCTATAATATTTATATTATATATATATATATATATATATATATTATATATATACGGGGGTCGCGCTTAGACCAAGTTCAGGGTACAAAGAAAACATCAAGAGACAACTTAAGGACTTTAACATCCCCATAGGCAGTTGGCAAGACGCAACCAGAGGCCGACATGTTTATGGAGGAAACGGGTTCGCGTGTGTCATCATCGTATTCGATGGACCGTCAAAAGTAAGTGTAGGTAGACCTACGTTGGCTTTTTATTTAGTCCGAAATATCATTGTAATAGACAGTTGACATAAAGTTTAAACTCACTTACTATCATGTCACAAGTCCAGCCACGGTAGCCACTATGCCCCTCCCCATTTGCTAAGGGATTTAATATCATTAGTTACTTGGAAACTCACTTTACAAGAAGGTAATGCAGTATTTATATCGTTTCTATTCTCCTCTACATCATCCATTTACGAGCATCCAGCAATGCTACTTTACATCTCTCTCCTTTCTCACCATAACAATCCTCAGGGTTAAATCCACTGAATTAATCAAGATATTGATTAATAACAGTCGATTGTACGTGTGTAAAACTACACACGTGATTAATTCAGTGGATTTAACCCTGAAGATCCTTATGGTGAAACTCGACTAGGTTATTACTGTGTACCAGTATGATAATAAATTTGCTCTACTCACGTATTGAACACTTTATATTTGTTATATCGCTGTCTTATCATTGTGAAACTTGCATTAACTAACCATTGTGACCAATTTCACTGGTAAGTCTCTTTCTTCATATAAATCATACTTTTATATATATATTGTGTAATTTGCTTGAAGCATTGTTAAGTATGTTATAATATATTAATGATTTGAAGGCAATTACAATGCGTATAAAAAATAAAAACAAAATGATGTTATCGATTTCGAAGTAGAAACTTCATCTTCAGAATATCTTGATATACACCTCTGAAGATGAAGTTTACTTCTAAATTCGATGAGACTTAAATTTAATTGTTTATTTTTTATATTTATAATATATTATATATATTATATATATATATATATATATAATATATATATATATATATTATATATATATATATATATATATATATATATATATATATAAAAGATAAAGGGTAGATAGAGATACATAGATAGATGATGTATATGTATCCTTTCCTCTCTCTCACTCTCTCTCT
>CM042164.1:67654410-67721910 GCA_023376005.1 Doryteuthis pealeii | reverse complement strand
TAGGCCGAAATTTACATACAGAGATTGACTTTTTCTCGATTTGTTTAGCCTTACACTTGAACAGATATGCCCACTTAATTCATTAATTATCAATTAATTAATTTTCAAAATTAGGTATGACTTAAATTAGGCACATATTCCCCCCCAAAAAAAAAATAAATTTATATCATTCGGTTAATTATATATATATATATATATATATATATATATATATATATATATATATATATAAAAATACATATATGGCCGTTATTTCTTTGTATACTAAAAGAATGTTTGTAGCTTTTCTATTATTGTTATTTCATTTTATTCTGTATTTAAAATAATAATAGATAGAATACATGTGTACATGGATAAACACCTGGCCGAAACACGTGTGAGTAAAATAAGATAAAATAAAATAGATTCTATTTTATCCATTCAACATTTTCTTTCCTTTATTTTTCATTTCAACATACCGTCGGATTCGCTTCTATTTTCAACTTACACACACACTAACGCACGCGCACACACACACACATGCGTACACACACAAACACACACACATATATATATATATATATATATATATATATATATACTTTGGTGCGGTACCAAGTTTCTTGGTACAAGGTGATTCTAGGCTGGTCCTAATTCTCTACCAGTAGTTTGTTGTAGAGTTCAGGTTCCGTATGAGAGCTCAATGTTTAATTATTGTAAAATGAGCAAAGTTATGTTTGAATAAAAAGGCCTTAAATACCATGGGTATCGTGGTTATGGACCATTTCCACCCGTGAGTATGCACACGAGCTTCTTCAGACCACTGATGGGTCTGAAGAAGCTCGTGGCATACTCACGAGTGGAAATGGTCCATAAACACGATACCCGGTATCTAGGGCCTTTTTTTCACAAATATATATATATATAATATATATATATATATATATATTTATTTATGTTTTTTTAAGTTGGGTGTTATTACGAAGCATCTAAAATTAAATGAATGAACTCGATGTTATGGAGTATTGGATTCACTTATTTTTTTTATAAATATCTTTTTTTTGTATCTAACGAACCCGAAAATTTATGATAAAAAATAATAATGATAAAATAAGTGAATCCAATACTCCATAACATCGAGTTCATTCATTTATTTTTAGATGCTTCGTAATAACGCCCAACTTTAAAAAAAACATAAAAATATATACCGAAAGAAGCATACGGAGACCTCCTAAAATACAACAAGAATATATATATATATAAATATATATATATATATATATATATATATCAACCCAGTTAGTATAATACTTCCATAGTTATGAGGATTGGGACATAATCATTATTTTTCATATGTAGGTTATATAACAATTTTACGTGTGTATCATGCTGTATACACACACACATACACACACACACATACACACGCACATATATATATAGATATATATATAGATATAGATGTATATGTAGGTATATGCGTTTGTTCATGTGTGTATTCACGCGTCTCTCTCTCTCTCTCTCTCATTCTCATTCTCTCTCTCCCCCCCTCTCTCTCTCTCTCTCTCTCTCTCTCTCTCTCTCTCTCTCTCTCTCTCTCTCCTTGTCTTTTATTTCTTTGAGTCTATCGAGTTTTCCCACTCCACTATTGTCATTAGCTAACCATAGTTGCCAATATTAATTTTCTTCTACACCCCCCTCCTATGGTCACGTGATCATTGCCTAATTGGAAATTGGTCACCAGTTGCTTGAAATAAAATCCGCCGAGAATTTGTTGCATAAAAATATATCAGTGTATTTGTTGAGTTGATCGGTGCGTGGGATTTTTTCTCTTTTTAATAAAGATAATTTTAATAGTCGTGAGAATAAAAGAAACAAAAGACTCTATTCTTTAATGACATTATATGTGCGAGGAAGATTTTTTACGTATATATATATATATATATATATATATATATATATATATATATATATATATATATATATATATATATATATATATATAATATATATATATATATATTCAGTATCATTGTCAGGTTAATTTCGCAAGGAT
The DNA here is from genome assembly GCA_023376005.1 of Doryteuthis pealeii. Taxonomy (NCBI): domain Eukaryota; kingdom Metazoa; phylum Mollusca; class Cephalopoda; order Myopsida; family Loliginidae; genus Doryteuthis; species Doryteuthis pealeii. The sequence goes on along the minus strand of CM042164.1, from coordinate 67,719,875 downwards.
TGTCCGGTGCGTATCGTGGCCGAACAGTATAGTCTCTGACTATGCCTGCTGAAGTTCCGGTTTCGATTTCTGTCGGAGGGAAATCGTTAGTATACATCGCTGATGAGACTTAATAAAGTTGAAACAGTCTGTACGTTGTTCTACACACCGAACAAAATGGCATTACATTTTGACTCACCCTCGCATATATATATATATATATATATATATATATACATATATATATCCTTCACTGGAGTCTGATAGACGATAAGTCGCCTCTTGTCTTCAAGTCTCTTCTGATTATTCTTGCTGATCTTAACAATGCTGTTGTCGGGATGGTCTCAATTTTTCCTCTGTTTTCAAATTCCAATATATTTGTTGTCGTGATTGGGATTTTTCTTTTCTTTTTAAATAAAGATTATTTTAAGAATCGTGAGAATGACCGAAAGACTCTATTCTTTAATGTCAGTTTTTTTTAAATATGAGAATCTTACGAGAGCGGTAACCAGAGGGAATTCAGTGATGCTCCCCACCCCTCGGGTTGAGTGGTTGTTGAAATGTCACATATGGATTGAGGTGATATAGAAAGGGTAACATTTTGTCGTTCATGGCATGCGATTGGGAAAATACATTTATCAGTAGCCATCTCAAACCTGAATGTGTCAGCTACTTACTGATTTTTACAATCTATGATTGAGATATAAAAGAAATCTCAGATATCTGTTAGATTGGAGAGACAACGTCGGAAGGACGTATGTTAGATGCTGGCAAATTTTTGTCACCAAACATTAATTATCATTAGATTCATACACTGTTTATATAAAGCCAAACAAAAGACAATCTTTGTTCACTCTAAATATGACCATGAGAGAATGCAGCACTTTTTGTGGATTCAGAGGTTAAATATTTCAGATCAGCATCTGTCTTATTTTTGTTTATTCTGTAAATTTGGATGTGAATGCTGTAAATGTCTAGATAAGACCTTTTGCTATCGGTTCATTTTGTAATAATTAAATACATTTTTGGATTCTAACTATATAATTCTGAAATTGAGAACCCTGGTGGTGGAACAGTCCATGACATTCAACACTCCACTTAGACCCTTACTTAGGCTAGATAGACGGTTGGAGAGGCTCCCTCTGATCAATTGGCTGGTCACGTCAAGCCCTAGCACCTATATGATTGTCCAAACCCTATTGTCCTTATGGCAAAGCCCCAACCCCTTTTATCATATATGTGCTGGAAAGCAGTGGCTGAGGGTCTTAGTGTCCTGGGTATTGACATTGCATTTAGTGGCCGAGATCTTTGACCATCCACTACACACTCGCATATATAAAGTCAAATTGGCGGAGTACCTATTGTCGGCATTAGCCGGACAGCGAAAGAGTCTATCCCCTTGTGGCTAACGCTAGACCAGGGAGATTGTTTTTGATGAGGTGGAGAGCCTCCAATAGGGCCACATGTTGGACGTGGGTGGCAACCCGTGATGCTTAAGGATGGAACACTGGTGGCTGAGCAGTCTATGGCAGGCAACACTCTTCTTTGACCCTTACTTAGGCTAGATGGGCGGTCGGAGAGGCCCCCAATCTGCTGTTCCAGTCAAGCTCTATCACCTAGATGATTGTCCCAACCCTATTGCCCTCATGGCTCAATCCTTTTTATCATATATATATATATATATATATATATATATATATATATATTTATTTTAAGAATGGAAAGGAGAAACTCGAGTAGGTTACTCCTTTCCATTCTTAAAATAAATTTATGCTCTACATTGTATTGAGCACTTTGTATTTGTTTTTTCTCAACCTTAGCCTCTGGATATTGTGCGCTTCCAACGATCGTTCTTATACCCACCGGTAAGTTAATACTTATACATATACAATATATATATATATATATATATATATATATATATATATATATATATATATATAAAGGAAGGTCCGCAAAATGTATTTTGTTCTCAGAAAAAAATTTTAAATTCTTTATGTTTTACATGTAAAACAAAAAGAATTTTAACAAATTTTCTGAGAACAAAAACAAAAAGAATTAAAAATTTTTTTCTGAGAACAAAATACATTTTGCGGACCTTCCTTTTTTTATAAAATATTGAATTTTCTCCCGTTGGAACCAGAACAACATTTTATATATATATATATATATATATATATATATATATATATATATATATATATACGAGAGTTATCCAAAACTTGGTAGTAAGGATCATTCTACATGTGATTTCTAAGACACACTGTATTATTATTGTATGATCCAGTATGTATACATACAGTGAATCTTTAAATCCCTAAAGAGAGCTCAATGTATAATAAACTTTTTAGATTATATACAGAGCAATATTTATCTTAGAAAGGTAGGAAAAACTCAACACCGTAATTCCATAATAAATTTATTTCGACCAAAATGGGGACTATATAAATCTAAGTTGATTTAATATAGCTCCCCAAAATCCAGTCTCATCAGATGGAAGATCAGGTTATTTGAAATTATATATATATATAATATATATATATATATATATATATATATATATATATACTAACCCCATCGCACGAGTAGGTTGCGACACAAGGTCAATTTCTTAAGCGGGGTTTAACAGGTTGGAATTCAGAGTTTTCCTTCTCTTAGACTTGGTTACCTAGCCATGGTTAAAGAGGCCAGTCTGCCCTACTATTTACCCATACCTGGAGGGAGAATTGGTTTCATACCTTTCCCAAGGGTATTAGTGCCATGTGAAATGCCAACAGCTTTGTCTAGGAATTGAACTCGCGTTGATTCCCTACGACTCTAACCATTAGACCACGCGCCTCTTTTTTATCATATATGTGCTAGAAGGCGGTAGCGAGGGTCTTACTGTCCTGGGTATGACGTTAAACTCTAACTGATGGTGTAGTTCCAATTCTGAAGCTCTGGGTAGTGTGGAGTACCCCTTCATCGCTATCACTCCCAGGTCCACATTGACCCGGGGTAGTAGTGCCCGTTATGGTCCCATCTGTAGGTTAAATTAAAGAAAATGAGTTTTCAAATTTGTTTAAACAACAACAAAAAAGAGTTAAAACAATTGAGTACTCATCAAGAATGAATAAAACAAAACATCTCCGGCATAAACTAACCCAACAAAGGTTGACATGTAATATATGTATATATATATTATATATATATATATTATATATATATATATATTATTTCTATAATTATCGAATTTTTATATACGATACATGCATTATAATTTGCCTTCAAGCAAAAATATAAATAATAATTTATTCAACGGTGCTTCTATAAACAAACAAACATCCAAAAATCTTATTCACTTCGCCAAAGAGCTTACGGCCGAGTTTGTTTACTACACAATAAACGTCCACTTACCTACTATGGTAGAGGCGTGTAGTAGTTTCATTGACAATGGTAATTTCGCAGGGATTGTTCGCTATGTACCGGCGGCCGAACGGATATGGTCTCTGACTATGCCTGTGAAGTCCCAGTTTCGATTCCTGTCGGAGGGGAGTCGTTAGTATACATCGCTGAAGAGACTTAATAAAGTCGAAACAGTCTGTACGGTGTTCTGCATAGCGAGCCATCCTTTGCGGAATTCTCTTGTCAAGATTATTTTCTATAATTATCGAATTTTATATACGATACATGCATTATAATTGCCTTCAAGCAAAAATATAAATAATAATAATATATATATATATATATGAGGAAAAAATGAGTAAAGAAAAGAATTGTAGATGGATAAAAATGAATTTTATCGATATCACTTTTAATCGATATCACTTACACATGTGTTTCGGTCTGTTTATCAAAATGTATACGGATTTACGTTATTATTATTATTATTAAAATAATCAGATAGAGTTGAAATGATGATGATAATAATAATAGGAAAAATGCATAAAATGTTACGTACACAGATTTTGCCGTCCTTCATCAGAGTTATATATATATATATATATATATATATATATATATATATATATATATATATATATATATATTGCTTCGTTCAGTGCGTGAGAAAAGGCGAGAGATGTAGTAGGACAACTCGTGGGTGTCTCACCATGGCAACGCACCTGTTCACACTGCCCTGAGTATCCGAGAGTTCTTGGACCAAAGAACATCACGGTGCTCGAGGAACCTCTCTACTTGCCCGACCGGGTTGCGTGTGATTTTTCCCGTTCTCCCCACCTTATATATATATATATATATATATATATATATATATATATATAGGCAATTCCATGTCAAATCATCCAGAAAAAAGTAAAACTATCACGGTTCTGGGAAAACACTAAACTATCTATTTGGTACAAATAATGTTCAATATATGTGAAATAATAATTTTAAAAAAGTTGTCTTAAATTAAGTGCAACATCGGGATATTGATCTTGCTGCTAAAAAATCAGAAGTCATGAATAACTTAAAGTTGGTTTACTTTTAATCGATATCACTTACACATGTGTTCGTCTGTTTATCAAAATGTATACGGATTTACGTTATTATATTATTATTAAAATAATCAGATGGAATTGAAATGAGGATGATGATAATAATAAAAATAATAATTAATATAATATAATAATATATAAATATGATTTTATAAACAAATTGTTAGGAGTAGGGAAGCTCTAGAACTCATTTTATTGACAAAAAACGATTACAAAAAATTACCATTTTTCTCAAACCCCACCAAATCTGGAGAGATAAAAATCAACATAACTCCGCCAATTTTTGTATTTGGAAGCTGAAATTTTTGGGAATGTCTAACTTTAACATAGTCCACAGTTGTACAAAATTTCAATAAAATTGAAGGAGATGGGTGTCAATTTTACTTTTTTCTGGATGATTTGACATGGAATTGCAACTGTATTAATCTTGAAGTTTCTGTAGAATTAAATACCTAAAAATTATATCTGTATTAAGTATTATATCGATTGTTATTGTATATGTTTATATTATTTATTGCAAAGATAACAGTAGGATTGACGGGGGTGGGTAACATGGCCTCGATGATTTCACATGGAATTATCCATATATGTATATATATATATTATATATATATATATTATATATATATATATATACATATATATGTGTGTGTGTGTGTGTGTATGTGAGTCAAAAAAGTATCGATATTTTTGTACTGTTTGATACACCTTGTATTCTGAAAAAATAACGTTCCATTCATTGTTCATTCCTATCTTGGTAAATACAGCTTTAAACTCGGTACTTCATGACACACCTTGTATTCTGAAAAAAAATTAACGTTCCATTCATTGTTCATTCATATCTTGGTAAATACAGCTTTAAACTCGGTACTTTTTGACACACCTAGTATTCTGAAAAAAATTAACGTTCCATTCATTGTTCATTTCTATCTTGGTAAATACAGCTTTAAACTCGTTACTTTTTGACAGACCTTGTATTCTGAAAGAATTAACGTTCCATTCATTGTTCATTCCTATCTTGGTAAATACAGATTTAAACTCCGTACTTTTTGACACACCTTGCATTCTGAAGAAAAATGAACGTTCCATTCATTGTTCATTCCTATCTTGGAAATACAGCGTTAAACTCGGTACTATTTGACACACCTAATATTCTGAATAAAATAACGTTCCATTCATTGTTCATTCCTATCTTGGTAAATACAGCTTTTAAACTCGGTACTTTTTGACACACCTTGTATTCTGAAAATAATTAACGTTCCATTCATTGTTCATTCCTAACTTGGTAAATACAGCTTTAAACTCGGTACTTTTTGACACACCTTGTATTCTGAAATAATTAACGTTCCATTCATTGTTCATTTCTATCTTGGTAAATACAGCTTTAAACTCGGTACTTCATGACACACCTAGCATTCTGACAAAATTAACGTTCTGTTCATTGTTCATTCTTATCTGGGTAAATACAGCTTTGAACTCGGTACTTTTTGGCACACCTTGTATTCGTACCATAAAATCCAACTAACGACCTAACCAAAACAGATATCAATAAATTGGGAGAGAAAGCGTTGGAAGGACAAAGAGTGCGATGGTCGAAATGCTTTGTTAAAACATAATTAAAGAAAACGGACTAACTTTACTATACAACAAAGTACACATGCACACGCACACGCATACGCACACACACGAGCACATACTTTCTTTCTTTCTTTCTTTCCTACCACTTTTCTTTTTTTTCTTTCTTTTTCTTTTTTCTCTCTTTCAATTTTTCTTTCTCCTTCCTCCTGATCAATCTTCTTTATCTCCCCCCACCACCACCACCACCACGCTCCACCGAAGACCTTTTTGTTTTATTCCTTCGTGTTGGGTATTCTATTTTTCAAACACATTTTTATTATTTCTCTGAATTTTTGAGATTAGGCATGATAATTAGTATTACTTGTATTATTCGGACTATTGTTCTCATCTTCATTGTTATTTGCACAATTAGACACACAGCCTAGTGGATAAAGGAGTTATGTTAAAACAGTCCTAAGTGACAGTTATCTCTAGACTGCAGGTTCAATCCTGGTCAGGGACGCAGTAACATAGAATAATATTTAACACAGCTTAACACCTGTAACCCAGTTATGGTTAGCGGAATGAGAACAGGATACTCACGTGGACTGAATAAAGGGTTAGGTTCAAAGTTCTGTGATGGCTCCCGATTATGATAAGAAGGTTCCCGAGTCCGAGAAGGTTCCAGAGTTCTCCAAGAAATACCTGAAGAAGGCCGAAACGCTGTACAGATAACAATAAAGATGAGGACAATAATCCGAATGATACAAATAATACATTATTTATTTACCTAATCCATAACTGGGACCCAAACAGTTACTACAAATTTAGGTCCCAGTGGACCTGGAAGTAATGGCAATGAAGGGGACTCCACATTTGCCAGAGTTGAAGTGTTTTGTACCCAATTATTAGTTACTTTCCGGTTTACTTTAATCCATGGTGGTAGTACCTGTTTGGGTTCCATCAATAGATAAGTTGAAAAAGTTTATTAGTATTGTATAGGTACGTTCGCCATTTTTTCTTCTTTCGTCCTCTTTCTCTACCCAGTCTCTCTCTCTCTCTCTCTCTCTCTCTCTCTCTCTCTCTCTCTCTCTCTCTCTCTCTCTCTCTCTCTCTCATTTTCTTCTCCTCTTCTCATTGCAATTCTCACCATTTTATTCATTTCCTTTACTTTTCTTTCTCTCATTTACGCCTGCACTCCTTACTCTCCTTTCGTCCTCTTCTCTACCCAGTCTCTCTCTCCTCTCTCTCTCTCTCTCTCTCTCTCTCTCTTCTCTCTCTCTCTCTCTCTCTCTCTCATTTTCTTCCCTCTCTTTCATTTCGATTCTCACCTTTTTATTCATTTCCTTTATTTTCTTTCTTTCATTTACGCCTGCACTCCTTACTCTCCTTTCGTCCTCTTTCTCTACCCAGTCTCTCTCTCTCTCTCTCTCTCTCTCTCTCTCTCTCTCTCTCTCTCTCTCTCTCTCTCTCATTTTCTTCCTCTCTTCTCATTTCAATTCTCACCTTTTATTCATTTCCTTTATTTTTCTTTCTCTCATTTACGCCTGCACTCCTTACTCTCCTTTCGTCCTCTTTCTCTACCCAATCTCTTCTCTCTCTCCTCTCTCTCTCTCTCTCTCTCTCTCTCTCTCTCTCTCTCTCTCTCATTTTCCTCCCCTCTTCTCATTTCAATTCTCACCTTTTTATTCATTTCCTTTTTTTTTCTTTCTCTCATTTATGCCTGCACTCCTTACTCTCCTCATGATCAAACCCTTTAGGATTCCCCCCCCCCAATTTCTTTATTTTCGTTTTATTTATTTTTTATTTTTTTACCTTTTAAACAACTAATTCATATCTTCCTCATTTTTTCAGAACCCAGCCGAAACGAAATACTCGATTTTCGGACACTTTGCCAAACAACACAGAGGATATTCCTTGTGTAGAAAAGCAGCCGAGCTGAAACGTGTTCGGCGTATGAAAACAGGTTGAGGCGAGACGCGTAAACATCTGGCACCTTTCCCATTATTCAACCAACCGCTTCCTACCACAATAATACAGTCTTTCAAAAGATAGATGAATAGACAGACGGTTTAAAACATCCGAGGTTCTATCCTGAAAGAAGACATGCCTCATTTCGTTCTACGAGGAAGGATCAAAAACTTCCGGGCTTATTGGCCGAGTTCGTGGGTAGCCTACAAATTATGTATGTAATTGTAGTAAAAATTCGTTTGGGAAATAGATTAATAGAGAAACAGTTTAAAACATCTGAGGTTCCATCCTGAAGGAAGACAGGCCTAATTTGGCTCCTAGAAGCAGTGATAAAAAAATTCTGGTCTTATCGGACGAGTTAAAAAAAAACACTTACATAGTTCGTGGGTAGCCTACGAATTATGTATGTAAGTGTAGTCAAAATTAGAATAACGGTTTGCTAAAAGGAAGATTACCATTTACTGTTGAAAAAAAGTTATTGACAGCAGTTAGACTTCCGCTGACCGGTACGCTGACTTCCGATTGGATGAAGGAAGGGCGTATGAAAGGGAACTGGTCTTGTTAGTTAGATTCCGGCAGTTAGTTAATGGGAGCAGACGTAAGAATCGATGCTCACGAGATGTCGGCTTCTCGGCGCGGTTGAAAACATTTTCGGTTTTGGGTTTTGTAATACAGAATAGACGTCTAAAAAAAGAGAAAGTCTTGCTAATTTAATACAAAATAGAAATGAGCACAGACGACTCAGCTCAGAAAAAAAGACAAATCCGGCCAGAGAAAGATGACGGCCACCGAAGTAAGAACAAGAAGAAAAGTAAGAATCTATCTCATCTTCATCTTTTACTCTCTCCTATATATATATATATATATATATATATATATATATATATACCAACTCCTCCACACGAGAACGATGTGACTCAAGAACTCAATTTCTTAAGCGAGTTTAACAAGAATTCAGAGATTCCCTTCTATTAGACAGGTTGCCTAACCAAGGTTAAAGAGCCCAGTATGCCCTACTATTTATCTATAACTTGAGGGAGAGTAGGATTCATATCTTTCCCAGGGGTATTAGCGCTAAGTGAAATGCAATTACCACATCCAGGATTTGAACTCGGGGTGATGAGTTCATTTCCCACGACTTTAACCATTACACCACGAGCTTCCATACAAATTACCCCCAATAACTCAAACCATCAACGTAAGACAAACAAGACATATATGCAATGCTGGAAAAGTAAGGACGAACTCATAAGCGACATTCTACTGTGGACTCCTATACGTGGAAACACTTCTGATTGTCAAAGACTTACATTCTTCAGTTTAGTGTGAACACTGGTTACTGTCAAAAGGACTAAAAAAGAGAGATATCGAGAGATGGTGGTTCACAGAACACTTAACCACTATTCCACCTCGGATAAGTGAAACTTTAAATGGTGATAGGACAAAGACTGTAAATTCAAACGTATCATGTTACTGATAGCGCAAGGGAATAGAGACTGAGCTCTGTTACCCACCATAGTAACGTCTGCTTGTTATATTTAAAGCCCTTATAATAAACTGAAGTTTTCTCTAAAAAAAACTGTATATCGTGAATGTTAATAATTTGAATAGACTTTCATAAATATTAAATTTGTATACAATTTTTTGGTATATATCCTGTATTCATCTCATATTTATCTATCTTATCGGAGAAAATTAAATTTATTAAAAAAAACTGTTAGGGATGTACTTAATTAACTTTTACTAACTTTATAATTAATTAACTTTTTTATTAACTTTAGGGGTGTAATTAATTATCTTTTTATTAAAAAAACTTTTAGGGATGTACTTATATATGGGTGTTCTTTAATGGGATTAATTTAATTAACTTTTACTCATTTTTATTAGTGTAATTAATTAACTTTTTTATTAATTTTAGGGGTGTAATTAATTAACTTTTTATTAAAAAAATTTAGGGGTGTACTTATTTATGGGTGATAATTAATATATCAATTTAATTAACTTTTACTAACTTTAGGGATGTAATTAATTAACTTTTCTATTAACTTTAGGGGTGTAATTAATTAACTTTTTATTAAAAAAAACTTTTAGGGAAGTACTTATTTATGGGTGATATTTAATGGTATCAATTTTGATTGTGTAATGTTCAGTAAAAATTATAAAATTCTGCAATATTTGATTTAATGGAAAATAATCCTTTTATAAAATATTGTTTGGGAATAAATTATTTGATATATATATGTTTTTTTTTCTGTGATAGCGGGAAGCATAGGAAATATATACAAAGGGAACAAAAAAACAGAACAAAGACAGATTTCTAAAATATAACCGTGGTTTTGTCGTTAGTTCACTTTATTTTTCCAATATTTCGAGTGACCTTCACCCTAGGTCAAGGTATTTCTTGACAACTTACTATAATTTAATAGGAAAATAAAATAAGTGAAAAAAAATCAATGAGAAAGTATGTGTAGTTGTTTCGCCGTTATTTTTCGTTCGAAATCACACACACACACACACACACACACGCGCGCATACATATACATACATATATATATATATATATATATATATGTATATATATATATATATAATACCATATAATATCCATATTGATTGTGTAATCTTTCACTAGATATTGTGGATATTGATTTTGATTAGTAGAAAATACTTTTATCGGTGATACTGTATTAAGCAGATCTGTGATAAATATATTCAAGGAAATAATCTTGATTCTTTATTCGATAATCATTTATTTACTTATTATGTTTGAATGCCTTTCTACAGGCTAGACCATAAAGATGAGACACATTTTAAATGCTATTTTCTCAGATTACAAAAAAGACACCGAGTATTAAATACATTTATTACATAACTGATACAAAGGAGTTTTAAATGTAATCTAAGATTTGAATATGATGTCCTAGAGATGGTCACCATCATGACGAAAACATTTAAGAACTCGATTTCTCATATCCCATAAAGTGTGGATTCGCATATCAACTGGAATAGCTGTTATCTCTCTACGTATATAACAGTACGAATGGAGGCGCATGGTCATAGGAAATGGACTCGTCGACCCGAGTTCAATTCCTGGACGAAGCTGTTTGAATTTCATATAGCGCTAATACCCTTGGGAAAGTATGAATCCAATTCTCCCTCCAGCTATGGGTAAATAGAAGCGCAGACTGGACTCTTTAACAATGGCTAGGTAACCAGTCTAGGGGAAGGAAAACTCTGAATTCAAACCAGTTAAATTCCACTTAACAAATTGACCTTGTCTCACATCCTGCTCGTGCGGAAGGGTTGGTATATATATATATATATATATAACAGCACGAAGGATCATCTTTCAGAATGTTGCCTCTCTCTTTCTAAAATGCTGCAACGATGGATCTTTGGCTGGCGAAGTATTCTTCGACTACATATGGAATTTCTTTTGGACTTCACGGCATTGTGGGGATCACCAAAATCAATACTTGAAAGTAATAAAAACGTAATGTAATATTCAAATACCGTCGGCGGGCCTAATTCGCGGGAATTTGTTTGGTGACCCCTGATTTAACCCATAAATGAGACCGTAATAGATACTACCACTGGATCTTTGAATAATGGCAATGACTGGGGTACTCCACGTCCTTCAGAATTAGAAACTCACCACTAGATACAGTTTAACGTCATACCTAGGACAATAAAATTCTCAGCCACCGGTTTCTTGTACATATATGATAAAAATGCTTGAGGGGGTCGCCATAACAGCAATATGCTTGGGACAATCATATATATATATTTACCAACCCCTCCGGACGAGCAGGACATGACACAAGGTCAATTTCTTAAGCGGAGTTCAACAGGTTTGAATTCAGAGTTTTCCTTCTCCTAGACTGGTTGCCTAACCAAGGTTAAAGGGTCCAGTCTGTCCTACTATTTACCCATAGCTGCTCTCAGGTGGCCTCATTATGGAGGTCTTAAGCCTCTACAGAGGTGCAGTCGGAGTATTCTGCTGCATCAGTCGATTGGACAGACTAACTAAAAAAAATATGAGAATCAATAATTTAATTTAATTTTCTTTTGATAAGTTGATGTTCAATTTCTTTTGTAGTCACTCTATATTTATCTCCTATATGTCTATCCTTATATATATATATATATATATATATATATATATATATATATATATATATATATATATACAGAGCTGGGTAGTATACAAACATATATATATATGTTTGTATACTACCCACCACTATATATATATATATATATATAGAGAGAGAGAGAGAGAGCTAGGTAGTATACAAACATATATATATATATATATATATATATATATATATATACATATATATTTATATATATATACATATATATATGTATATTTATATACATATATATATATATATATATGTGTGTTTGTATACTACCCAGCTCTATATATATATATATATATATATATATATATATATATGGGTAGTATACAAACATATATATATATATATATATATATATATATATATATATATATACAGAGCTGGGTAGAATAAAACATATATATATATATATATATATATATATATATATATATATATACCTGGTTCACAAACATACATATATGTATATATATGCATGTATATATATATTACATATGTATAATATATATGTATGCACGCACACCCACACACACCCAAACACACACACACACACACACACATATATATATATATATATATATATATATATATACATAAGTGTGTGTGTGTATGTGTGTGTGTGTGTATGTGTGTGTTATATTCTCCTTATCTACGCAGTTTTTTTGTTTTTTTTGCTTCATGTTTCCCCTTCTTCATGATGACTCGTATCGATATTTTCTATTGGAAGCAGACTGCACACCCCCCACCTCCAACCCTCTACCGTGTCTTCATCTTTTCCTGTATCATTCTTTGAGATAAATAAAAAACAGAAATTCCTGATCGAAGTCAGGATATGGCAAAGATCACGAGTTTTCCAACAAATCAATCCTTTTCTTTTATTTAAATCTCGGAACATTTAGCGAAAAAAAAGCAACAACAACAACAAAAACAAAAAAAACAACAACAATATAGCAACAACAAGAACAGAACGACTCCATATTAGCATATTTCTCCAATCCTAACACTGCAACGGTGGCTGTTGAATAGCTCAGAAAGAATAATACACATAGAAACAAAAAAACAGTCCAGTAATCCAATGAGCACAAGGAACATTGAAAAATATGTATTTCAAAATGTATCATTATGTTGCGCTAATATCACGGATATTGATGACAATCTCTTGTTAACCTTCCCTCTCATTCATTGCTCACGCCTTTGCGCAGCATTTAGTATCCGCACAGAATTGACCAATGTATGTCTTTGCTATATTTCACCAATCCTAACACTGCAATGATGGTTGTTGAATGGCTCAGAAAGAATAATACACGTTGAAACAAAAAACAAAAACATGTCCAGTAATCCAAGGAACACAAGGAACATTGAAAATATATGCATTTAAAAAATTCATCATTATGTTGTACTAGAAGAAAGGATAGTCATGATAATCTCTCGTCAATCGTGTCTATCATTCGTTGCTCTTGGGAGGTCCTCTGTGCAGCATCCAATTGGACACATAGCCTCGTGGATAAAGGAGTTATGTTAAGACAGTTCTAAGTGACAGTTATCTCTAGATTGCAGGTTCAATCCTGGTCAGGGGTAGCAGTAACATAGAATAATAATTAACTCAGAAAGAATAATACACGTTGAAACAAAAAAAAAGTCCAGTAATCCAAGGAACACAAGGAACATTAAAAATATGTCCATCATCATGTTGTGCTAGTTTGTACGGCTATTCATAATAATTTCGAGTCAACCGTCCCTATCATTCATTGCTTTCGAGAGGACTCAGCCTATTCTAGTAGGGATCATCCTAAGCGGAAAATGTCTCGGATATTTCTGTTGTTAAGAAATGGATGATACCTTGAAAGCTGTTCCTCCCCAATCACATGTACAAAGCCTGTTTGAAACTAGTCCTCTGCATGATACTGAATTTCGTGATGTCCTTGTACCAAACACACCAGAAAGAGACTATGTCCTGGCAGTCAGGGAGAAACAGATGAAAACTTGGAAATTCAAGACAAAAGCAAAATTATCAATTTTGCTTTCCTTTTAATTTTGAAGTTTTCTTTCTCCTACACTGGTTACCTAACCAAGGTTAAAGAGCCCAGTCTGCCCTACTATTTATCCAAAGCTGGTAAGAAAGTAATTGAATTCATACATTTCCCAAGGGTATTAGCGCTATGTGAAATGTAGCTTCGTCCAAGATTTGAAGTCCATTTCTTGCGACATTAACCATAACACCACGCGTCTCCAACAATAGCCAACCTGAGTAAATGAAATAAAATGTCTTTGGAATAATAGTGTTTGGTAATTTGCTTGAAGCATTGTTAAGTATGTTATTATATATTAATGATAGGAAAGCAATTACAATGCGTATAAAATTAAAATAAAAAGATGTTTAGTCTTATCGATTTCAAAGTAACTTTATCATCAGAGACGTTTTTAGAAATGGACGCATTTTTGTGTGTGTTTTTCTTTTTTTGTGTTTTTTTTTTGTACGCTATAAACACGCGTCTCGTGGGGTTTTTTTATAACGCCACTCGGAAGGGTCGTGATAGCCGTTGTTCAATCAATTTCAATTTTATTCTTTTCATCTATTTATGTATTTATGTATTTATTTATTTTTATTTATTTGTTTTATGTTATATATATGTGTATATATGGAATGTGTATTTTAATTAATTATATATTCTTTGGAATAAATAAAATAGCCCAACAAGGGTTGACATGCCGTAAAATCCAACAAACCAACAACCTCGTCTAGATATCATTTTATTATATGAGTTTTCTTTACACAGAATTTTATTTAGATTTTGAATTTCGGAATTTAAAAAAAATGATCTCGATTTTGATCACATCCAGTAGAATTTTATAGGCAGCTGAGAGATCACGAATGTTGGGTCTCAGAAGCAAAGTTATTCCCAACGCTGTTGGTGTATCAGGCATCGTACACAAGAGATTTGCATTGTTCTTGGGATTACCTACCATTTCACATGACACTACAAGACAACAAGGGTCATTAATCCTTGGACGTGCTCGTATTTTGAGAAAGATACTTAGTGTCTATAATTAGAAACTGAATTTGAATCACAAATAACAATACCACTGTTTGAGATCAATGATGTAGTGTATTGCGTAGTATACTAGTTCACGAGTCTAGATGTACCTTGCTTGTGAATTCACTTCTCACCGAGAAGTGCCAAACTAATCAAAGCTTAGTAAATGGCAATGTGTGCGAAGCAATAATAATCTATTAATAATGGAGATTCGCTTCCGGTTTTTGTCTGTAACAAAAATTACATCACTGCTTACGTCACATTACCCAAAATCGTCATAATATAGAATAAATACACTCAAAATTTGAACATGCAACATTTGACAGTCCTCATTGTTTTTTTAAAACAAGTTTTAATAAATACATCGCTGGTATTATATATCTATATATAGTTTGTTTTATTTTAATACATATTTAAAGTTTACATTTCAAATTATTTTATTTTTTAATCCTTTAATGAATTTGATGATTTTGATTACTCCCACCCCTCAGGCAATATGTTTCAAAAATCTAATTTTACATCCGCCGGAGGGTGTTTTTATTTTGTACTACTACTACTACTACAATTAATAATAATAATAATAATAATAATAATAATAATAATAATAATAATAATAATTAAGAGAACTGAAAGGAACTATGGAACATCAAAGTAAGGGTTGTGCCAATTGGAATTGCTGTCCTTTCAATGGTCATCAAGCGTTTAGAAAATAGTCTGGATGAATTCTGCAGAGGGGTAGTATTTGTTTACGTCCCTTCTATGGGTTCAATAGGTTTGTAATGCATTAAAAAAATCCAATAGGAGTGAATGAAACAACATGTCTCCGGCATAAAATAGCCCAACATAGGATGATATGCTGTAAAATCCAACCAACCAACCAACCTAGGGTTGACAAAACTAAGAATGCTTATAAAAAGATTACACTTAAATGATTCACGTTGCTTACAGTAACACAATTTGAGTATCTACAAAAAAAATTTCAACTCGTTTAAAAATAACTAGCAAAAATATGCGCACTCCGGGCGCGAGTGTTTTATATTGTATGTTGAATTAAAAACAAATTCTCATGCAGGGTCGTCCACAAAGCGTTTCTTCACTGACTGCAGTCTCGCGTAGGCCAACTACTTCTCACAGCACTCCACTCACTTCAGTTATTTATGAGCATAGTCCCCCAACATCCGGGCACATCGTCGAACCTCGCGCCCATGTTATGCCAATTCTCGTGCATTCGGATGGACACATGTAGGCCCCCAACATCCGGGCACCTGAATTGCACCTCGCGTCCATCCAGCGCCTAAATCGCATTTCTTTGCATTCGGGAGCGGCGCGGGTTCGACTCCGGCAGGCAAGACAATGTCTTGCTCTTTTTCCAAATGAGTACAGTGGTACTCGTTCTATGTCACATATTGATAACCCGTTGTTTTTTGAAAAGTTAGTTTAGTTGTATTTTAATTAAAAAGTCGCTGAAATTCAAAATACGTAGTGAAATTCATTAACCTTTGTGACCTTGTTCCGGTTACTATGGGGAAGAAGGCTTAGTTGGTTAGTTTAGTACTTAAGCGGGAGACACCATGATGTAAGCATCGTCTCTGCTTCATTCCAGCCACAGTTGAGAAGTATGGTTGAAAAAAGTGATCACATGAAATATAAGCCTTGGTTGTCTTTTTGTGAACTAATGGCGAGCCAGCATCTTAAGGTCAGACCAGCATCTTAAATACAGACGAAACCAATTTGAAGAACAAAAGACAGATCAGAATAGTTAGAAGAATGTCCCAGTTAGGCTAGAAACAGAAATAAGGTACCATCCGAGCTACTCAATAAATAAAGAGATTGTGATGCGAGGGCATTACCACGGATACTCTCGTATAAGCATATCTCATATATTCCTATCTTAAGTAAGAATAGACTTAAATATGCGGGATACATATAGGAATGCCGGCCATCTTCCCATAATCCTCCTAAGAACTCTCTCTCTCTCTCTCTCTCTATATATATATATATATATATATATATATATATATATATATATAATATACCAAGCGTGTTGGTAGATCCTTGCGGAGAGAAAAAACCAGCAGAGTAAAAAATACTACCAACATCAACCAGGAAGAAAAAATTTTTGAAAAAAAATAAAGGACCAAGATATTCGTACCAACAAAAAATAATCTATTGTAATAAAAAAACAATTTATATGTATATATTATGTATATAGATAGATATAATTCATATTCTCCGATTCAGTAAGTGGATATACAAAACAAGTATATAGATGTTGATTTAATAAAATATTGTATTAAATTAGAGAAATTAACTAATAAGAATTACTATAAAATGATTACACTTATTTTCCTTATTCTAATTGATATCAATATTAAATTATACAAAGGAGTGCTTTTAATACACATGAGAATAATATTAGAAAACATACACACACACACGACACACAAACACACACACACACACATACATATATATATATATATTATATATATATATATATATATATATATATATATATATATACCCAATTTGTTAAATAATAAA
This sequence comes from Doryteuthis pealeii, assembly GCA_023376005.1. Classification (NCBI taxonomy): domain Eukaryota; kingdom Metazoa; phylum Mollusca; class Cephalopoda; order Myopsida; family Loliginidae; genus Doryteuthis; species Doryteuthis pealeii. Next base: position 67,702,163 of record CM042164.1, on the reverse strand, counting down.
ACATAAGTATCTTGATAGATGTTGATTTAATAAAATATTGTATTAAGTTAGAAAGATTAATGAAACTAAGAATGCCTATAAAAAAATTACACTTATTTTCCTTATTCTAATTGATATCAATATTAAATTATACAAAGGAGTGCATTTAATACACATGAGAATAATATTAGAAATCAATAACACCAAGTAATTATTTATCTAAACCGGTTTTGTTAAAACCAGTATGCAAATTATCCACACGATACATTATGTTAACCTTTATTTCATAGTGACATGTAACATATTGCACGGATTCTAAACACATTAGTAACATGGGTTGTTTTGAGGCAAATCTAATTCAACTAGATTTTAATTAAGACGTCGTTAATAAATAGTTATTTGATAAGCTTAGCTTAGATGTGGCACAATGTCAGAAGTATGGGGCATCCAATGAGAATCGAACTCACTTGATAATGTTTTTGCTACCCATTACACCACGTGATGAACTCACGTCGTTAATAAATAAGATACAAATTTTGATTAGATAATGATAATCAATAACACCAAGTAATTGTTGTAAGGTAGCGTAATTATTGTGGTCTACGGGGAATTTGGGGATTGAAAGGAAAGCGGTGTTCGGATTTCTGGAGAAAGAGAAGAAAAAGAAATAAGAACAAAGGGTAAACACTCAACGGGGTGCCAGCAATTGACCGACGAATGACCCCGGAACTAGATTTGAAAATAAAACGGACGTTCTTGGCTTTGACCGGGTGGCGGAAGTGGGTGACCCTCCCACCCCTGGATGTGAAACGAAAGGAAAGAAAAATCTGTCTTTTTCGGCTGGGCTTTTGTAGGTGGTAGATGGAGCGTTCCGAGTCCCCCGAGATGTGTTGCACATAGCAGTACCGAACATGATTTACGATAGAAAAATTTGACCCCACTCTCTGTCTCTGTCTCTGTCTCTGTCTTTGTCTGTCTGCCTCTCTCTCTCTCTCTCTCTCCTCTCTCTCTCTCTCTCTCTCTCTCTCTCTCTCTGAAAAAACCCACGAGCATAGAAATAAATAAACAGCCCCTTGCGTATGTTGTTTCTGAACTAACGACGACTACTACCACTAACGACTTATACTACAACTCGAGTTTGCATAGTCCTATGCAAAAAAAAAAAACGTGTCCGTATAAATTAATCCAAGCGCTGATATGCCGTAAAATCTCAACCAACCAACCAACCAACCAAAAAAAATACGCTGCATTGACTGACTTTAATTATTCATTGAAAATTACTGCAGAGAACTCGATTCGCTGACGGCCATAGATTTATCATTAAAAAAGATCGGACAAAAGAAACGAATCGTTTGTATCTGGAGCAGACAATTCTCTCCTCACAATGTACATGAAAAACGAAGGAAACACAAAAATTATTAACTTGTCTAAAATTTAATAACAGTCGAAAATATGAAGCTCAACAGAGGAAACTTGCCAAAAGAACAAGAGCGTGTGGAAACAATGAAGACGTTTGGGTACTAGAAGGCGGTGGCTGAGGGTCTTCATGACGTTAAACTCTATCTGATGGTGAGGTTCCAGTTCTGGAGGTCTGTGGAATGTGGAGCAATCCTTCAAGTGAGTGAGCCCTCATCAGCTTTTTTTTATTTTTTAATATTGCTGAAAAGCAAAGCTAAATTTCCTGCTGTTTTTTTGTTTTGTTTTTTTGGTTTTTTTTTTTTTTGGTGTAATGGTTAGAGTCGTAGGAAATGTACTCGTTGACCCGAGTTCACTTCCTGGACGAAGCTGTTTGCATTACAAATAGTGCTAATACCCTTAGGAAAGGTATGAATCCAATTCTCCCTCTACCAATGGGCAAATAGTAAGGCAGACTGGGGTCTTTAACCATGGCTAGGTATCCTGTATATGAGAAGGAAAACTCTGAATTCAAACCTGTGTTTAACAGGTTTGAATTCAGAGTTTTCCTTCTCAGAGTTTTCCTTCAGCTTAAGAAATTGACCTTGTGTTACATCCTCCTCGTACGAAGGGTTTGGTAAATATATGTATGTTTGTAACCGAAACTACGTCACCGCCGATATCACAATTACCTGAGTTATTTACGTTATATGCTTAATGATTAGTAAATAATCATTATTTAATCTTAATTAGTATCTTATTTATTAACGATGTGGGCACTTCACGTGGTGTAATGGTTAGCAGGAACATTGTTAGTGAGTTCGATTCTCATTAGGCGCCCCATACTTCTGACCTTGTGCCACATCTGAACTAAGTTTAGTAAATAACTATTAATGATGTCTCAATTAAAGTCTAGCTGAGTTAGATTTGTCTCAAAACAACCCATGTTACTAATGTATCTAAAATTCGTACAATATGCGTTACATGTGACTATGAAATAAAGGTTATCATAATGTATCGTGTGGATAATTTGCATACTGGTTTTAACAAAATCGGTTTAGATAAATAATTACTTGGTGTTATTGATTTCTAATATTATTCTCAAATGTATTAAAAGCACTCCTTTGTATAATTTAATATTGATATCAATTAGAATAAGGAACATAAGTGTAATTTTTTATAGGCATTCTTAGTTTCATTAATATTTCTAACTTAATACAATATTTCATTAAATCAACATCTAGATACTTGTGTTTTATTATTTAATAAATTGGGTATATATATATATATATACACATATATATATATATATATATATATATATATATATATATGTGTGTGTGTGTGTGTGTGTGTGTAGAGAGAGAGAGAGAGAGAGAGAGATAGTTCTTGGGAGGGTATGGAGAGATGGGTGGCATTCGTATGTCTCCCGAATATTTACAAGGTATGTCCAAAAAGTTCCACATACTGGTGTAATCCCACTGGTGTCTAATTTACTTTCCCATCCTTCTCTGCCACATTTGCACACACTTCTGGAAGGATTCGTCTGGGATTCTCCGTAGCTCTGTCGTCACGGCCTTTTTGATGTCATGCATCTCCTCGAACTTGTTCCCTTGATGACCCCTTGAGCTTGGGCAAGAGGAAAAATCACATGGGACCAGATCGGGTGAATAGTGGTGTTCTTTTGGGCCAGGAACTCTCGGATACTCAGGGCAGTGTAGGCAGGTGCGTTGTCATGGTGAAGCCCCCACGAGTTGTCCTGCCACATCTCTCGCCTCTTCTCACGCACTGAACGAAGCAAACACCCCAGTATATTTTGTAGACATGCTGGTTGACCGTCTGGCCCTGTGGAAAGAACTCGCAGTGGACGATACCCCCACGTCGAAAATGTGATGGAACCTGGAATATATATTTACCAACACCCCCACACGAATACCATGTGACACATAGTCAATTTCTTAAAAGGAGTTTAACAAGTTTGAATTCAGAGTTTTCCTACTTCTAGACTGGCTACTTAGCCAAGATTAAAGATCCCAGTCGGCCCTACTATTTATCAATAGCTGTTGGAACTCTAATTGGATACATACCTTTCTCAATGTATAAGAATTTATTAAGCACCGCTCCTACAAAACATAGCGGTCGAAAAAGTTCAAGAGTACCAAAATATCTTAGCGCAGCATAGACAAAAAGACGTCTATGCTGACTTCATAATACATTCTTATATTCTTTATTCATTAAAATAATGTCTAATTTTCTTATCTAGAGAGAAAAAGTTCTTTTTTTCAGACCATATTGTAAGTGATATTCGAATTCGCACTCGGAAGGAGATATAAAAATTCATATTGGAAATAAATTTATTCATTAACATAGATACTACCATTAACAATAATCTCATTGTAATGAATTACAATCGACACGATACAGTTTTTTGTAAAAGTTATTGGGTTTATAGCAAACGAATGTAGAGAGAGTAGTTCACAAAAGTTGATATACTACTACTGCTGCGGCATTTACTCTGGGTCGGTTGAGTCGGCTCCACTCAAAGAATTTACTTACTGGTCCTCGGGTCGGGGGTCCAGTGGCTTCGACCCTGGACCGGTTAAGTAATATTAACAGTGTTGATCCCAGAAGACTATCCCCCCAGGAAACACCTGCCCATTGGTTTAAAGGTGCATGGCTGGGTTTATTGTCCAGTGCCTATTATATTTTCTATTAATAATGGAGATTCGGTCTCTATTTGTCTGTGACCAAAACTACGTCACTGCTTACTTCACATTATCCAAAATCGTCATTACATAGAATAAATACACTCAATATTTGAGCATGCAACCTTAGACGGTCCTGATTGTTGTTTTGTTCTCTCAGTGTTTTAATAAATACATACCCGGTATTATAAATGTATAAATAATTTGCTTTATTTTGATATATATTTAAAGTTATCAGAACTAAATTTCCATTTCAAATTGTTTTATTTTTTTACTCCTATAATAAATGATATGATTTTACTTAATTATGGTACAAACTCTCTGACATTGAATTTTTAACTCCCACCCTCGCAGGCAATATCTTTTAAAAATTATTTTTACACCATCCGGAGGGTGTTTTTTCTAGTAATAAAGATTCGATATCTATTTGTCTGTTGCCAAAACTACGTTACAGCTTACGTCACAGTTAATTCAACACAAACATGTGTGTCGGTATGAGTGTGTGTATACAATGGTATCTTTACTTTCGAGTATTCTAACATACGAGTTTTTCCATTTACGAGCTGCCACTCGGTCGATTTTTTTTTTGGTTTGTGAACTAAAATATGTGACTCATAATATATATATTAATATATATATATATATATAGTTAAAAATTAATGGTAAAATGAATGAATGGTTGAAATAAAAATGACCAAGAGACCCTTCTTCAAAAGTATTAAAACACTTCTTGAGAGTGGGGTCCCTGATAGAAAGTTTTTCTCATCTATTATTAGACTCCTTTGAAGCATCAAGTTAATATAATTATTCTCTAAGTTATTAGAGAAGATAAAATTCGTCTCTTACTTTTGTAATATCTGTTGAGAATGGGTTTGAATTTTTATATGTATATATATCTAATCTTGTCTGTTTAACTTCCGGTGAATATTGCTACATTGTAACTATTTTGAATTCAAAATAAAAACGGTCAAATAGAAGAATTTATTTACTTAGCTTTTTTTTCAGTTGTAAAATAAAATAAAATATATTAAATTAATTAGATCAGTAAATAAATAAAAAGATCATCTTTAATTATATATTAGAAAGATTGATGAATAATTTTAGAAAACTATATTTTATGAGTATTTTTAAATTTCAAATAGAGTAAATATTATAAATTAAATATATATGTTTATACTCACCGTTATATATATATATATATATATATATATATATATATATAATTAATGTTGATATTATGATTTCACACTCATAACTTCAAGTTTCTTGGTAGTCCAATCATCAGATGAGAAGTGGTTGAGATCATCTCAACCACTTCTCATCTGATGATTGGACTACCAACAAACTTGAAGTTATGAGTGTGAAATCATAATATCAACATTAATTATAAATCTGCTCTGCTTTATTAGCATTGAGCACCTTTCCATGCAAATACTTTTCTCATTTTTTCATTCACTATTCATTATATATATATATATATATATATATATATATATATATATATATATATAACGATGAGTAAAAACATTTTCTTCCTATCGCTCTTAAGCGAAAAAAGACATAGAAATTGTGTTGTCTACTACTTTGCTTTGCACGAAATGGGGCAAAAGCTGAGAGCTATTTGACTCCCCTCGGGATTTCCACTAACACATCAAATGTCTACAAGTAAACGTTATGTCCAGACACTCAGAGTGTCAAATAATCTTTACATAAATAACTCATATATATATATATATATATATATATATATATATATATATATATATATATATAAAGTAAAGTAAAGTCGTCGGGGCGGCCTAATGTCGGTATCAGCCAATCAGCGAGGTAGTCTATCCCATTTTCACTAGCGCTAGACCAAGGAGATTATTTTTAGCGTCTGAGGTGGGGCGCCACACCTACCATCAGCTCCTCACTCTACTGCACAGATCCCTATGCTAGTCATACGCTGAGTTGGCGAGGGCCAGTATCGAACCAGGAACATTGTGATTCCTAGCCGAACGAATATATATATATATATATATATATATATATATCAATGTGTATGGTTGGCACTATTATACTTGATGAAGCGGTAGTAATCCAATGTATAGTGTTATTAGAAGAGTGCTCAATATCTGTGATAGAGCGTTAATAAATAAATAAATAAATGATTTAGTTTATATTTATTTGCATTGGAACCATTTTGCTACCATTGGTTTTTTGCTGTGTAACAGTCATCAGGCAACGAATGTGTTTTGAAAACACTTTCGTTACCCGATGACTCCTATACAGCAAGAAACCAATGGTAGCAAAAATAAATATAAACTAAAACATTTATTTATATATATATATATATGTGTGTGTGTGTGTGTGTGTGCGTGTGTGTGCCGTGTATGTATATATGTATACGTATATATGGTGATTGTCGCTTCTTCACAGAAGAAGGCCATTTTTACAAAGTTCGGTTGTGACCCAGAAGTCAAGCTTTGCTTTTACATGTCCTATCGCATAAAAGACATGCGAGAATTCTCTTAATAGCAATATTCCACCTTAGAATTAGAACATGTCCCGTAGAATTCGGTTGACTGTTCTTTGAGTCATTTCTTCACGACAGATTTCACTTCCTCGGCACTGGAATAATGTTTGCCCCCAAAACTCTTTCATGGGGCGAAGAGATGATATTGAGAGGCAAACATTATTCCAGAGACGAAGAAGTGGCTCAAAGAACAGTCAACAGAATTTTACAATACAGGAGTACATGCTCTCATTCGAAGGTGGAACATTACTATTGAGAGAAACGGTTATTATGTGGAGAAGTAGGGATGTGATCCACATAGGACCAGCTTGTATTTGATGTATGATACGTGTTCCTGTGTTGGTAATTAAACCTGTCCTAAACAAAGAGGCATTACTTTTTAACTAACCCACGTTGTAACGGATTTAGATAGCTCACGTGAGTGTCTGCTAAGTGAGGCGAAATAAAATATTAATAGCTATTATTGGCTATATAGAAGGAAAAAAATAGGTGTGTGGGGGGGAATAGATATTTGTTTGTTCTGCTTATGATCAGTCTTTCGATCTCCAGTCTGTTTAAGATTGGTTTGGTTTCTTTGCACAAATATGGGGTTTCAAGTAAATGTTCTTTGTTGGGGGGGGGCAAAAAGAAGCGAGTCAAACGCCTTATTCCCAGGCTACAACACTGTCGTCGTCGTCTACCAGCAGCTGAAGTCGCAACACTGTTACTGCCATCACCCCACTTTTACTTATACTGCCGTTTCCCCTTATCAAACGGGCACATCAGTCGAACCTCGCGTCCATCAAGCGCCTAAATCGCATTTCTTTGCATTCGGGAAGGTGCGGGTTCGACTCCGACAGGCAAGACAATGTCTCCGTCACATAATAAAACAATAAACGGCGTAAATTGTACAAATGAGTTCTTAAAATCCCAGACTGTCGCCACCAAGTTTTTTGATCTAGTTGCCCAAACGGAGGAGTGACCCTTTAGTGACACGTGGTAAGGGGTCCTGGAACTTTATTGGAAACTCGTGGAATTTTCGGAATGTTCGATAACGTTCTATGTTCTAGAAGGATCTGTTTCTAGATAGTTCCAGAGCATTTCCGTTCTGGAAAATTCTTGGCAAAATTATATATAAAACGCCTGGGCTGGATTGCCGGGAGGTCGGTTGCAGTCGAGGTACGCCAGGGCTGGATAGACGGGAGGTCATTTGGAGTCGAGGCACGCACGAGAGCAGTTGTGCCGCTGGCTAGAACGATAATTGTTGTCGCTAATTTGTGGAACGTCGACTGGACGAACGAAAGTAATTATACGAAAAACATGTTTAATGAAGCCGACCTTAAAATACCACATATTAAGACCTTCTCTCTCTCTCTCTCAGGAATAATAAGCTGAAGAAGTAAATAAATACATAATTTGAAAAACGAAGAAGTTTTTGTGACTATCATTTTCTAAAATACAAAAAGAACCATACGAAGAGATTCATGAATGAATGCCACTAAACGTAAACAAGACTTCCCCGACATTAAGACGCAGTGTGATACGCGAAGATAACCGCTTGAGAGTATGCAAATTGACCGTAACGAACGCGTGACTTTTAAGACACATTAGAACCTGTAACGTGATACCTACGCACTGACCACAAAAGCAAAGTGAAAGAATCCCTGCTTTTAAGTTGAAGACGGAGTGGAGGCGGCTGCTAGAATCCTGTGTTTGTAAACAGACTCCAAGTTTACGTGTTGCGACAGCGTGCCTTGTAAACGTCCTTGGGGCACAGAGGCGAGTGGCCAGTGCATCTGTATCTTGTGCAGAGAGGCCACGTAACATATATATCTTTTAGGGCTTTGCATTCCCTGCAGTGGTGAAGAGCCTGGTGTAAGGGCCCGCTACGTTACATATCCCGTTTTGGTGCTGTGGTGTAACACCCCGCTACGTTACATATCCCTTTTGGTGTTGGGGTGTAACACCCGCTACGTTACATATCCCGTTTTGGTGCTGTGGAGTAACACCCCGCTACGTTACATATCCTCTTTTGGTGTTCTGTTGTAACACCTCGCTACGTTACATTGTGATTATGGTAGTTACTTTTTGAATATTTTCCTCAAATTGGAAATTTATTATTGGCAAAGCGGATTTCAAAAACTAAATCTATTAACTAATTGGATTTTTTTACTAATAGAATTATTTATTATTGGAATAAATTGGCTAATCTGATCAGAAACAGCAACAGAGTACAAAATTCCAACGAGTTATTGTAAGTTGTATGTCATCGTTTTTAAAAAGAAGTAAGTATTGATTGTTACACATTGTTCAGCAGACATTTGTATTTCTTAGCATCTTTGCGTCTGCTAAAGACGATGGTGTAGTATCCAATATTTTTTCTTTTTTTCTTTATTTTTTAACTTCATCTAGGCGAGTGGTTGAACTGGTCAATTCTTGAATGGCAATCTCTGGTGCAGTGTCTGCAAACAAACAGTAATACTTGCTGAAGTGGCTGTTGTCTCTCCTTCCCACTGATTCTCTTTGGTTATTTCTCCAAACAAGAAAAAGGGGAAACACTCTGATTGACTGATTATTTATTTATTTATTTATTGATCTACTAGGAAAAAAGAAGACGGGGTTAGAGTTAGGGGTTAGGGTTAGGTTAGGAGTTAGGGTTACGTGTTAGGGTTAGAGTTAGGTTTAGGGTTAATGGGAAAATAATGAATATATTAATTAACAGATAAAATTCATTCAGAGAGGTTGCCCATTTTTAGGTTGGAGTTATAGAAAATAACCGTCTCTTTTCTGTGGCGGCTTCTTTCCTTTCCTTTTCACTCCTTTTCGTCCCTTGTTCGACAAAGAGGCGCAGGCCGCTCGGTTTTCTGCTCCACCTCCCATATGTTGGTGTTGATGTGGCATGTTCTTATGTCCTTCTTGCAGACGTCTTTAAAGCGTAGGTGTGGTCTTCCTACCGGCCAGGTTGTTTGTTAACAGACGATTTTTAGATTTTTTTAAATTATAAAACTAACCCCTAACCCTAACCCCTAACGACCGGATTTTGACGGTGTAAATGAAAAAAATGTCCTTATGAATCGAGGTCGTAAAAGGGATGCCTAAAGGTGGTCATATGGTCCGAAATTTCAACCACTTCAATTTATCGTTTAATCTACGACCAAGAAATAACCTTGACCTTGATGTATTGTAAAATCCTTTTTGGTTTTTGTCGTCCTCTTTTTTTTTTTTGCTAGTTGACACGGACTCATTTTCACCCTTAACAATAAATGACCATTTCCTGTTGTTGTTTTTTGTTGTTTTTTTTTTTTTTTTACAAGATTTCATTTTCAGATCATTTCCAAGAAACATAAACAGTGACTATAGAAAGATTCTAGTTTAATTAAGTTTAGACAATTCTGATTCAAGAAAATGTTTGTTGGTTTTTGCGAAAAAATGAAAAAAAACTTGTAAAATTAGAGACAATAATAGGGTGAAAAAGTTTAGAAACATTCTCAGAAGAGGAAGAAGTGATAGCAACTTTGACATCGACAGAAAAACCTAATATACGAGGTATGTCAGAAAAGTTCCAGTTTGATCGCATTCTTCGATGTGAAGGGTATCGTCCACTGCGAGTTCTTGCTACAGGGCAACACGATCAACCAGCATGTCTACAAAGATATAATGCAGCGTTTGCTTCGTTCAATGCGCGAGAAGAGGCAAGAGATGTTGCAGGACAACTGGAGGGTGTTCACCATGAAAACGCACAGGGTCAGACAATCAACCAGCATGTCTACAAAGTGATACTGCGGCGTTTGCTTCGTTCAATGCGCGAGAAGAGACAAGAGATGTGGCAGGACAACTCGAGGGAGCTTCACCATGAAAACGCACCAGCCCATACTGTCCTGAGTATCCGAGAGTTCCTGGCCCAGACGAACATCCCTATGTTGGAGCAACCTCCCTACTTGCCCGACCTGGCTCCATGTGATTGTTTCCTCTTCCCCAAGCTCAAGGGTGTCATCAAGGGAACCCGTTTGAGGATGTGCACGACATCAAAAAAGACTGTGATGACAGAGCAACGGAGAATCCCAGAAAAATCCTTCCAGGAGTGCAGGAAAATGTGGCAGAAAAGGATGGGAAAGTAAATTAGACACCAGGGGATTACTTTGAAGGGGATAACTTGTAGTTTTTAGTTTGGATTTAAAATGATTTTTTGTGACACCAGTATGTGGAACTTTTCGGACATACCTTGTAAATATTCGGGAGACATATACGAATGCCACCCATCCCTCCATAACCCTTCTAAGAACTATCTCCACACACACACACACACACACAGACACACACACACACACACACACACATATATATATATATATATATATATATATATATTCTGTATTTAGGATCTTTCCACGTGTGGTTTAACCAAGCTGATGCAGGTAGACCTTAATGAGAGCTCAATGTGCCTAGTGCCAGTGAATGGAAGGACAGAGCAAGATATTCAATAAATGAAGGAAATAACTTGAAACTTGCTTCAATACAATAATTTATTTCAACCGTATTACTACGGCATCTTCAAGTAATCACAAGAACATGACTCTTTCCCAAAGTAACATCGCTTTTAAATCTATCAATTTGGGTGGAGGGAGGGTTGGTGTCTTAGTTTGAAATGGGCAGGATTAGATTCTTTGAATGAGGCGGGGGGATATATGCCATATATATATATATGTATATATCCGATTCATTAAGTGGATAGAAAACACAAGTATCTAAATGTTAATTTAATAAAATATTGTATTAAGTTAGAAAGATTAATGAAACTAAGAATGCCTATAAAAAGACTACAGTTATTTTCCTTATTCTAATTTATTTGCATTAGACTCTAGGGGGATTACTTTGAAGGGGATAAATAGTAGTTTGGAGTTTGGAGTTGAAATAAATCTTTTGTGACGCCAGTCCTGGAACTTTTCTGACACAACTCGTAATTAACATTTAAAAATTGTGAGAATATCGTGTTGGTGATCAGGAAGTGGGCCAATTGACAATAAATTTCCTCAAGACTTTGGAATTTTTGTTTTTCTTATTGCTTCTGGATAGTTTGAATTCTTCCATAGAATTCCAATTCTTCCAATGTTTCTAAAGGTCTTTTACTGAAATCCAAGAATTCCAATATTGGAATACCTGTCACATTTATTTACAACTTCTTCTTTTTTTTTTTTTCAAATTTCAAATGTACAGATATTTTCAAAAAATGTTGACAATCTATCAATTTTAATCTGTGGTCTCTTGAAACTGTGACATCCAATATCTGACCGGGCTGGTTTGTTTCCTCAAATAATTACATGTTGTCAGGTCTCGCTTTTTTTGTTTAATGGCAACATTCGTGGTTTATTTAATTTAATTGCTCGTAGAAGAACAGCTGTGGTTCTGCGAGGCAGAGACAAAATACTATCTGCACTTTTATTACCATTACTGGGAAGAAATGAATTGTGAACAGACCTGTAGCTAGGAATTGTTGGTGGTTATTTGTTGTAAATAAGCCGTGCTGCAATCTACCACTTAAATTTATAAACTAAGCGAGGTCACGAGGTTTAAATCTCAACCATTCAACAGCCCGAATACGTGGTTGGTTAACGGCTTAATCGCTGATACTGACAGACGTTCATTTGTAATCATTGACGAAGGACCAGCAAGATTGAGGAGCACCAAGGAACAACCAAAGGATTCTTCACTAAGGATCGCGCTCTTCTTAACACTATTTCTTGAAGCCTAAAGGTTGGCCACAAAATCTTAACAAGAATAATTAAATTGAGGTCTTAAATTAAGGATATAGTTTTAGCCAGAGTTAATCAGAATCAACCCATCTTGGATAGAGTGTAGAGGTATTGTCAGCTCCGGGACAGTCTCATCCCCGCAGAGGAATAATTAATATGGGCTAATAAAACTTGCTCAAGAACAAACAAGGTTGTTGTGTTTGTAAATAACTAAGACAATGTTAATCCTAGCTCAGCCCAGAAGTAGAATTAGCAAGAAAGAAAATCAATCCCCAGCAGATAAGTCTACCAGATAAAATGGCGGCCGACGAACTAGAGGAGAAGCAGTTAGCAGCAACGAATCTGTAAGACAAGATAGAAGAAGAAGCAAGTAACCAGCAGATTACCAAGTAAGACCACCGTCTCTAATATATCTCTGTCTGTGTGTCTGTCTGTCTGACCCCCCCCTCTTCCCCCCTCTCTCTCTCTCTCTCTCTCTCTCTCTCTCTCTCTCTCTCTATTATAGGCCCTAGTATATCAGAAGGGTATATATTCGGTTATATAACACTTTTGCCATAACATATCTATAAATTAATACTCATGTTCCTTAACTGTACGACCATTAACATTTTGCAACTCCCTCTGGTTAAAAAAATGAGTCGGTTCAAATCGTTTAATATGAAATGCAAAAATGTAAACTCTGATTATCTGGTGTTGCTTTTCCACTGCACTCTTATTTCATAAGCGTGTTGTCACCTTAGCTAAATAATAGACCATTCTGTTTTTATTTGAAAGAAAGAAAGGGAAGAAAAAGTACATTATATACAAATTAAAATGTAATGAGAGAGAGAGAGAGAGAGAGAGAGAGAGAGAGAGAGAGAGAGAGAGAGAGTAGGGGAAAGTCGTCTGCGAAAAAAACACTCGTCTGACTTCAATCAAATATTTCCTACCCGGACGTTTATTGGTTAACTTTAGACATTAAGGTTTGTAACTCCTGTTATTTTATGAATGAAAAATCTCGAAATGAATATTGCAAATTTCCTTCTTTATTTTCTTCTTTCTTTCTTCATAGATTTATTAATTACTAGAAGCGGCTATCCAGTATCGCCTGGGTAGAGTCAGGGAGGGGGGCTGGTGTATTAATTGTCTACTTTTAAGATTCACAAATGCTATTTCTATGTATATTTTAATTTTTAAATATCTTTGAATAGAAATCAAATTTTCATAATTTTTGCACAAAAGCAATAACCAGTGATATTTAATGCGTACATCAAATTACCAATTAGAGAGCTCATACCAAATTTATGGGAGCATATATTAATAAGTCATCCCCAGACACGTGTTTCACGCCTCTTCAGTGTGGCTAGACACAACTGTCTTTGGCTAGGGTCGAACTCAGACTGGTAGCCCGATATCATATCCTCTCGTCCACTGACAGCTGTAGCGGGGATCGGTGTTTTAAACTATTAAGTACATAGGTCTGTTTATGTATTTTACGGTCACTGAGAGATCAAATTTTCGGGGAAACGATCATTGCTTATATGCTTACTAGTAAGAGCTAATTCAAATTACCAATTAGAGAGCTCATACCAAATTTATGGGAGCATATATTAATAAGTCATCCACAGACACGTATTTCGGCGTTTCACGCCTCTTCAGTGTAGCTAGACAAAACTGTCGAACTCAGACTGACTGCATGGTAGCCCGGTATCATATCCCCTCGTCCACTGACAGATGTAGCGGGGATCGGTGTTTTTAAACTATTAAGTACATAGGTTTGTTTATGTACTTTACGGTCACTGAGAGATCAAATTTTCGGGGAAACGATCATTGCTTATATGCTTAGTAGTGAGAGGTAATTCTGATTACCAATTAGAGAGCTCATACCAAATTTATGGGAGCATATATATATATATATATATATATATATATATATATATATATACTTTGTCATTAATTGTTTTATTTTCATAGTTTCATCCTGACATACATACATACATGTGTGCATAGATACACACCAATTGTCATTTATGTATGTACTAGAAGCGGCTACCGAGCATCACCTAAGTAGATGTGGCACATAAAAGTTTTGTAATGATAAGGAAGTTAATCTCACAGATCCATTTCATTATGTATATTCTAATGTTTATGTATTTTAGTCAATATAAATTTAATCTTCGTATTTTTGTATAAAAAGCAAGATCTGGTCATATTTAATGTGTATAGGTATTTAATTTGTCGTTAATTGTTTATTTTTTCCCTTTTCATCCTGACATAATACAAGGTGTGTCATAAAAGTATCGGGATTGAAGCTGTATTTACCAAGATAGAAATGAACAATGAATGGAACGTTCATTTTTTTCAGAATACTAGGTGTGTCATAAAAGTGCCGACGTTTGTTGTATAGCCGCTTGACTGGACTTCAATAAAACCACATACACGTATATATAAAAATAGGACCCGTCTTTATTTTCTTCGGTGTGTGTGTGTGATGAGGGGGTGACGAGTGTTCATTGAAATGCCCGAGGGTAGGATGGTGAAGAGCACCGTGTTCACAATGAACTTCCGGGGGTGGTTGATACGGGAGACGACGAGGTTACCTTCTCGGCTGCTCGCTGGGGACTGACTTGACCCTTCATCCGCTGGCCTTTTATACAATAAATATGCCCACGCATTTTTATTGTTTGATCTGATAATGACATATATATTTCTTTATCTTTCTCTACGCCTCTTCACCGGAAGAGTGTCTTCCGTTTTAACTTTTTTCTTTTATCTATTTCTTCATTTTCTCCCTGTTTCTTGACCGGAAGACCTCTCTTCTGTTCTCCCTTTTTTTAAAATATAAATTTATCTTTGTCTTTGTCTTTTTGCCGGAAGCTTCCTCTTCCGTTGCACGATATGCAACACGTTGAAGCTGTATTTACCAAGATAGAAATGAACAATGAATGGAACGTTAATTTTTCAGAATACTGAATACATAAAAAGTGTCGTGTTTGAAGCTGTATTTACCAAAATAGAAATGAACAATAAATGTAACATTCATTTTTCAGAATATAAGTTGTGTCATAAACGTGTCGTGTTTGAAGCTGTATTTACCAAAATAGAAATGAACAATAAATGGAACGTTAATTTTTCAGAATATAAGTTGTGTCATAAAAGTGTCGTGTTTGAAGCTATATTTACCAATATAGAAATGAACAACGAATGGAACGTTAATTTTTTCAGAATACTGGGTGTGTCATAAAAGTGCCGAGTTTGAAGCTGTATTTACCAAAATAGAAATGAACAATGCATGGAACGTTGATTTTTTCAGAATATAAGTTGTGTCATGAAAGTGTCGTGTTTGAAGCTGTATTTAGCAAGATTGAAATGAACAATGAATGGAACGTTAATTTTTTTAGAATGCAATTTTACACACTTTTTACACAGATACATACATACATACATACATACACACCAACTACCCATTTTATATTTTAGATAGATTTTAACTATTTTTTTACAAGTTATGACAAAATGCACGTTCATTTTGCTAATTCGCTAAAGTTGTTTTTTTAGGTCTGACACAAGGCCACTGGTAGCTGAAGTGATCTTGTATATCTTTAAACCTGGTCACGTTACTAGATAATCCTACCAACGATTCTTTTTTTTTAATACAGCGTATTACATTGGGGATTTAGCGAAACATCTTTCTGTTTTTTCTTCTTCTAAATCCGTATCGTTGAATGTGTTTCATTCTAATTTATTTCAATAAAACGTCAAAGATAAACAACAACAAAAAAAAGGCCAAGATAAATGTTCTGATGGATTAACAAGGGAACAAACAAATGGTTGTTGGTGTCTGCTCACGAAATAGGCAAATCGTGACTGGCAAATAGACGAGAGAACGAGGATATTTTCAATACATACAGAACTGCGCACGTAGAAGAGAAGACAGAAAAAAAAAGTACGTCGCAGTCGATTCAATGAGAGAAAGATCGTCTTATTTTCTACTAGTAGAGTTACCCGGCGTTGCTCGGGATTTGAAAAGTCGCAGTCGATTCAAGGATAGAAAGATTGTTTTATTTTCTACTAGCAGGGCTACCCGGCGTTGCCTGGGATTTGAAAAGTCGCAGTCGATTCAATGAGAGAAAGATCGTTTTATTTTCTACTAGCAGAGCTACCCGGCGTTGCCCAGGATTTGAAAAGTCGCAGTCGATTCGGTAAGAGAAAGCTCTGTTTATTTTCTACTATCACAGCTACCTGGCGTTGCCCGGGATTTGAAAAGTCGCTGTCGATTCAATGAGAGAAAGATCGTTTTATTTTCTACTAGCAGAGCTACCCGGTGTGGCCCGGGATTTGAAAAGTTGCAGTCGATTCGGTAATAGAAAGATTGTTTTATTTTCTAGTAGCAGAGCTACCTGGTGCTGCCCGGGATTTGAAAAGTCGCAGTCGATTCAGTAAGAGAAAGATCGTTTTATTTTTTACTAGCAGAGCTACCCGGTGTGGCTCGGGATTTGAAAAGTCGCAGTCGATTCGGTAAGAGAAATATCTTCTTTATTTTCTACTAGCAGAGATACCTGGCGTTGCCCGGGATTTGAAAAGTCGCAGTCAATTCAATGAGAGAAAGATCGTTTTATTTCTACTAGCAGAGCTACCCGGTGTTGCTCGGGATTTGAAAAGTCGCAGTCGATTCGGCAATAGAAAGATCGTTTTTATTTTCTACTAGCAGAGCTACCCGGTGTTGCCCGGGATTTTGAAAAGTCGCAGTCAATTCAATGAGAGAAGATCGTTTTATTTTCTACTAGCAGAGCTACCCGGTGTTGCTCGGGATTTGAAAAGTCGCAGTCGATTCGGCAATAGAAAGATCGTTTTTATTTTCTACTAGCAGAGCTACCCGGTGTTGCCCGGGATTGAAAAGTCGCAGTCAATTCAATGAGAGAAAGATCGTTTTATTTTCTACTAGCAGAGCTACCCGGTGTTGCTCGGGATTTGAAAAGTCGCAGTCGATTCGGTAAGAGAAATATCTTCTTTATTTTCTACTAGCAGAGATACCTGGCGTTGCCCGGGATTTTGAAAAGTCGCAGTCAATTCAATGAGAGAAAGATCGTTTTATTTTCTACTAGCAGAGCTACCCGGTGTTGCTCGGGATTTGAAAAGTCGCAGTCGATTCGGCAATAGAAAGATCGTTTTATTTTCTACTAGCAGAGCTACCCGGAGTTGCCCGGGATTTGAAAAGTCGCAGTCAATTCAATGAGAGAAAGATCGTTTTATTTTCTACTAGCAGAGCTACCCGGTGTTGCTCGGGATTTGAAAAGTCGCAGTCGATTCGGCAATAGAAAGATCGTTTTTATTTTCTACTAGCAGAGCTACCCGGTGTTGCCCGGATTTGAAAAGTCGCAGTCAATTCAATGAGAGAAAGATCGTTTTATTTTTCTACTAGCAGAGCTACCCGGTGTTGCTCGGGATTTGAAAGTCGCAGTCGATTCGGTAAGAGAAATATCTTCTTTATTTTCTACTAGCAGAGATACCTGGCGTTGCCCGGGATTTGAAAAGTCGCAGTCAATTCAATGAGAGAAAGATCGTTTTATTTTCTACTAGTAGAGCTACCCGGTGTTGCCCGGATTTGAAAAGTCGCAGTCGATTCAATGATAGAAAGATCGTTTTTATTTTCTACTAGTAGAGCTACCCGTGTTGCCCGGATTTGAAAAGTCGCAGTCGATTCGGTAGAGAAAAGATCGGTTATTTTCTACTAGTAGAGCTACCCGGTGTTGCCGGGATTTGAAAAGTCGCAGTCGATTCAATGAGAGAAGATCTTTTTTTATTTTCTACTAGCAGAGCTACCCGGTGTTGCCCGGGATTTGAAAAGTCGCAGTCGATTCGGTAAGAGAAAGCTCTGTTTATTTTCTACTAGCAGAGCTACCGGTGTTGCCCGGGATTTGAAAAGTCGCAGTCGATTCAACGATAGAAAGATCTTTTTTATTTTCTACTAGCAGAGCTACCCGGTGTTGCCCGGGATTTGAAAAGTCGCAGTCGATTCGGTAAGAGAAAGCTCTGTTTATTTTCTACTAGCAGAGCTACCGGTGTTGCCCGGGATTTGAAAAGTCGCAGTCGATTCAATGATAGAAAGATCTTTTTTATTTTCTACTAGCAGAGCTACCCGGTGTTGCCCGGGATTTGAAAAGTCGCAGTCGATTCGGTGATAGAAAGATCGGTTTGTTTTCTACTATCAGAGCTACCCGGTGTTGCTCGGGATTTGAAAAGTCGCAGTCTATTCAGTAAGAGAAAGATCGGTTTATTTTCTTCTAGGAGAGCTATCCGGCGTTGCCCGGGATTTAAAAAGTCGCAGTCGATTCAGTGATAGAAAGATATTTTTATTTTCTACTAGCAGAGCTACCCGGTGTTGCCCGGGATTTGAAAAGTCGCAGTCGATTCAATGATAGAAAGATCTTTTTTATTTTCTACTAGCAGAGCTACCCGGCGTTGCCCGGGATTTGAAAAGTCGCAGTCGATTCAATGATAGAAAGATCTTTTTTATTTTCTACTAGTAGAGCTACCCGGTGTTGCCCAGGATTTGAAAAGTCGCAGTCGATTCAATGAGAGAAAGATCGTCTTATTTTCTACTATCAGAGCTACCCGGTGTTGCCCGGGATTTGAAAAGTCTCAGTCGATTCGGTGATAGAAATATTGTTTTATTTCTACTAGCAGCGCTGACCTGGCGTTGCCCAGAATTTAAAAAGTTAGCTTAGTCAGAAGAGAATCCACTAAAGAATTACAAGGGTCCGAGTTCGATACCGGCCGTTGCCAACTCAATGTATGAGTAGCACGACTTGTATCTTGCGGTAAAGTTTGGGGAAAGACGTTTATTTTCTAATAGCAGAGCTATTTGTCCCTTCGCGCGATTAAACAAGTTGCAGTCGATTCAGTGATAGAAACATTTGTTTTATTTTCTACTAGCAGAACTACCTGGCGTTGCCCGGGATTTTAAAAGTATGTTGAGCATCCACCTAGGGACCACAACGTTCCGGGTTCGATACCGGCTTTCGCCAACTCAGTGCATGATTGGTACAGCATGGATCTAAGCAGTAAAATGTCGAGAATTATTGTTTTATTTTCTACCAGCAAGGCTTACGGCGTTGCCCAGGATTTAGAAAGAAAACTTTTGTTGATTCAGTGAAAGAAACATTTATTTTATTTTTTACTAGCAGGGTTACCCGGAGCTGCCCGTGATTTTAAAATTTATTTCAGTCGGTAGAGCATCCACCTAAGACCCACAAGATTCCGCGTTTGATACTAGCCCTCACCAACTTAGTGCATGAGGGGCAAGGCTTTGATCTGTGCGGTAATGTGGCGAGAATCCTTATTTTATTTCCTACCAGAAGAGCATACGGCGTTGCCCGGGATTTAAAAAGTTGGAGCCGATTCAGTGATAAAAACATTGTTTTGTATTCTACAAGCAGAGCTGTCCGACATTTTCCGGAATTTCCAAAGTAGCAGTCGATTAAATGATAGAAAGATGGTGTTTTATTTTCTACTAGCAGCGCTACCCAGTGTTGCCCGGGATTTGAAAAGTAGCAGTCGATTCAGTGATAGAAAGATCGTTTTATTTTCGGCTGAACTTGCACAAAGGTGTCAAAATTAGATTGACACAGAAAAAACAGAACCCATATTATTTATTTATTTTCCCATTAAACTAACCGTAAACCCCAAAGCCGACCCTAACACTAACCCCTAAGCCTAACCTTAACCCTAAACTCCCCTAGTTTAAATGAACAGTTTTATTACAAAATTTCACCGGTATACAGGGTGACCCGGAAAAAACAGAACCCAAATTATTTATTCATTTTCTATTAAACTAACCCTAAACCCCAACCTTAACCCTAATCCTAACACTAACCCTAAATCTAACCCTAAACCCTAACCCTAAACTCCCCTAGTTTAAATTAACAGTTTTATTACAAAATTTGTGGGTTCTGTTTTTTCTGAGTCACCGGTATACAGGGTGACCCGGAAAAAACAGAACCCATATTATTTATTCATTTTCTATTAAACTAACCCTAAACACCAACCATAACCCTAATCCTAACACTAACCCTAAATCTAACCCTAAACCCTAACCCTAAACTCCCCTAGTTTAAATTAACAGTTTTATTACAAAATTTGTGGGTTCTGTTTTTTCTGAGTCACCGGTATACAGGGTGACCCGGAAAAAACAGAACCCATATTATTTATTCATTTTCCATTAAACTAACCCTAAACCCCAACCTTAACCCTAATCCTAACCCTAACCTTAACTCTAACCCTTAACACTAACCCTAGATCCCCAAAGTTAAAATTAACAGTTTTATTACAAAATTTGTGAGTTCTGTTTTTTCCGGGTCTCCCTAATTTTGACACCTTTGTGCAAGTTCAGCCTTATTTTCTACTAGCAGAGCTACCCAGTGTTGAGCGGGATTTTAAAATTTACCTCAGTCGGTAGAGCATCCACTTAGGAATCACAAGGTTCCTTGTTCGATACCAGCCCTTACCACCTAAGTGCATGAGTAGCATAGGATGGATCTGAGCAGTAGAGTTGCGAGAATTTAAAAAAACAATTCTACTAGAAGAGTTATCCGGCGTTACCCGGGATTTAAAAAGTTGCAGTCGATTCAGTGATGGAAACATTCTTTCATTTTAAAGTTTTTTTTTTTAATATATCATTGATTTATACCCTTACTAGAAGCGACTACTCGGTGTCACCTGGGTAGAGGAGAAGAAAAACAAAAAAGTAGTATAATGGTTAGCAAGCTAGTATTGAATATCCGTTACTCCTGAATAGTGAGTTTAATCCTTGCAGGATACCCCATACAAATCCCCAAATGAAAATACCTTATGTTAATCCGGCCTGAAAAAAAAATTGATTCTTTCGTGCTTCCATATTAATTTGTTTAACTTTGAGATTCACGGAAATTTTTAAGTAGAATTTCAACGCTATTTTAATGGTATTCTATTTTTTTTAAATATCTTCGCGAATATAAATCAAATTTATTTTGTCTTTAACTGTCTAATTTCCGTAATTTTTTTCCGTACATACATACATACACACAACTACCCTTTATATATGTATAGATGGATTAGAATTTTATTATTTAGGTTTTCTAAGTGAAAAGTTTTTGATCCCCTTTCGGACAAAAATAGGGTTTGGATATTATTCAACTTTAATCTTTTCTGGTCTCCACATATTTTGCTTTTGTTTCCGTTGTACAAACAAATGCACAGACTGACATACATACAGAATATTTCATACACACACACACACACACACACACACATATATATATATATATATATATATATATATATATATATATGTTGTGTATTTGGTCAGCAAGTTATTTTCTAGGCATGTGCTATTGAACAACACGGAGTATTCTTTCTTCATATTTTGGATTTGTATTTTTTCCAGTCTTCTTGCGATCTTTTTTGGGTCTGGATCGAATTGGTATATAATATTTCCCATACTTATATCCCGAGCGCTTTCGACTGTTTCGCCAGTCGTCATCATGGGGTATATAAGTTGGTTTTTAGTTCATTTTTTAGTTCTTTTATCTATGTTTTTATTAAATTTGGAGAGTCTATTATTTTTTAAGAAGGGGGTGTATGTTAAGTGTTTGTTATAAAAGATATTTAATACGTTGTCTCCTACTTTAAATGCTATTTTGTTAGTTTTTTTAAATTTTTTATGCATATGGCATATATATATATATATATATGTGTGTGTGTGTGTGTGTGTGTGAAAGATTCTGTATATATATATATGTGTGTGTATGTGTGTGTGTGTCTCTGTGTGCGTGTGTGTGTGTGTGAACCGCTCCGCACGAGCAGGACGTGACACAAGGCGGATTTCATAAGTGGAGTCTAACAGGTTTGAATTCAAAATTTTCCTTCTCCTTGCCATACTAATATTAAAGAGCCTAGTCCACCCTGCTTTTTACCAATAGCTTGGGGGAGAATAGTCGGATCCATACCTTTCCCAAGGGTATTATCGCTATAAGAAAACAAACAATCTCGTCCATGATTTGAAACCGTCTCGCCGTGTCCATTTCCTACGGCGGTAACCATTACGCTACACGCCTGTATACAGATTATACGTCTAGTATCGCATAAAATATCAATCATGATGATGATGATCATCATCAAGCACAGATTCCCATCATTCTCTCTCTCTCTCTCCCTCTCTCTCTCTCTCTTTCTCTCTCTCTCTCTCTCTCTCTCTCTACTTGTGTCTTTTACTATTTTTTAAAATTTGTCCTACCTCCTTCTTTTATTTCCTTCCTTCTCTTCTTCTTTTTTCTCCCTTTCGTTCTTTCTTTTGCACACTGTTTTATCTTTCTCTCTTTTCCTGATTTTCTTTCTTCCTTTCTTTCTTTCTTTCTCCCACCCACCCATCCTTATCGTGTATCGCTCCAGGCAATGACCGTACAGACCTGATGAATGTAAGTTTTTGCCTATCTGACAATCTTTAGTCTCTAGACGTCTAGCAATGTATTTATATATTTATATCTATACTGTAGATATACTGTAACTTTCCATTACTCTTCTCCAGAATAAAACGTTAACCTTTTAATTTAAACATTATACAATACATCATCAAATGAATAGGCTACCCCTATCCTTCTGTAACAGTAGTGGGTACAATAAAATATCCAGTTTTAGATAGAATTTCCGTTACATAATTCTCCTCCAGAATTAAACGTTTGAATTTAAATATTTTTACATAATTTAACAATTTCCTCTGTCACGCCGCATGAATGACCTTTTTAAAAGTAAAGCAAAAATAAAAATGTCTAAAGTTTGCTCAATCCTAATTGGGCTTTTTGTTTTAAACTTTAAATTCTCCCCCGGAAGTGCCTGCATGATGAATGGGCAAACGCTGAGCTGGGAGCATTGAGGCAGCAAGGAAAAACAACAATAATACTGGAGATAGATGACATTAGCCCAACTTAATGAGTATAGATCAGTCAATTCATATAATTAGTTGGTGTTTAATAGCACATCAACACGTGTGGGTTATTTAATGCTAAATCTTGTTATAATAACTTCATACTGTTTAAACAGTAGGATTGAATCCAACAAAGCCTTCATCAGATTATGGCTCTGGCTTCTAGCATGGTTTCGGGTCCAAAGCATCATTACCACTAACCCAGAGCGCCTCAGCAGTATCTCAGGATGCTAACAGACTTGTTGGTTTGTTGTCACACTGTGGGATTGCCATATCCACACTGATGATATATTTATTAATAAATCAATTTATTAAGAAATATATATATATATATATATATATATATATATATATATATATATATAACTTCATACAAAGCTTTCATTAGATGATGACTCTGGGTTCAGGGATGGTTTCGGGGCCAAAGCATCAGTACCACTTACCCAGAGAGCCCCAGCAGTATCTCACGATACTACCAGACTTGTTGGTTTGTTGTCACACTGTAGGATCGCCATATTGATGCTGGCGCGGTTAGAGCATTTTTAATGTATATATATATATATATATATATATGCTAGTGTGTATGTGTGTGTGTGCGTATCTGTATGTGTGTATGTCTGTGCATGTGGGTGGTTGGGTGGTAGGATTTTACGGCATGTCAACCCATGTTGGGTTATTTTATGCTGATGACTTTTTGTTTTATTCATTATTGATGGGTACTCAATTTGTTTTAAACTCATTTTTCTAAACTCATTTTTTCTATTTAACCCATAGAGGGTACACTAACAGGTATTACCACTCCAGGTCAGAGTGAATCTGGCAGTAATGGTGATAAATGGGTCCTCCGCATTCCCCAGAGCTTCAGAATTGAAATTTCACCATCAGATAGAGTTTAACGTTGTACCCAGGACAGTAAGACCCTCAGCCACCGCCTTCTAGCACATATATGATAAAAAGGGTTGGGGCTTGACATAAGGACAATAGGGTTGGGACAATCATATAGGTGCTAGGGCTTGACGTGAGCTGCCGATTGATCGGATAGAACAGATAGTACCCATGGTTAATATCTGGTGACTACTTCCTGCGTTAGCTCAGTCGGTAGAGCGTTCGGCTAGAAACCACAAGGTTCCTAGTTCGATACCGGTACTCGCCAACTCAGCGTATGAGTAACACAGGGATCTGTGCGGTAAAGTAAGGAGCTGATGGTAGGTGTGGTGCTCCACCCCAGACGCTAAAATAATCTCCTTGGTCTAGCGTAAGTGAAAAAGGGATAGACTCCCTCGCTGTATGGCTCATACCGATATTAGGCCGCTCTCACGACTTTACTTTTTCTTAATTTCATTTATAGTCAAAAACAATAACAAAATCAATAACATATAGATTAAATCTTATTAACGATGTCTCTATGAAAATCTGAGTTAGATTTGCTGCAAAACAGCCCATCTTATAATTGTGTTTAAATTCCTGCAATGTGTCTTATATATCACTAAAATATAAAGGTTTACATAATATATAGTGTGGTTAATTTGCATACTGGTTTTTTATAAAACCGGGTTTAATAAATAATCAATTGGTATTATTGATCTCTGTTTTATTCTCCCGCGTATTAGAATCAATCATACGAATGATTTTATACAGAAACCTATCAAAATATAATTTAAGTGAAAAAGGTATAGACTCCCTCGCTGATTGGCTGATACCGACTTTAGGCCGCCCGACGACTTTACTTTACTTCCTACGTATGACGTCACTAACTCGAGCAAAGGGAGACAACCTTGAACCAACTTTTACACAACGGGTTTGCGTAACTCTTTTTTTCTTCTAGTATTGTTTTGTTTTGTTTTGCGGCATTGTGATCTGCGTCGTTGGGGTCGATCCTGATGTGATCTATCATTTGGTTTTATTAGTTAGGAAAAAGGATGTTTTCTTTTTTTTCGGGGGTGGGGGTCTTTTCTTTCTTTCTTTCTTTTCAGTGTCTTAGTGATTTATCATGACGTGATCTATCATGAGGTGATCTATCATTCGGCTTTTATTGGCTGTGTAAAGGATGACATCTGTTCTCCTGGCGCCCTGGGCAACGGGAACGACATGAATATACGCGTTTCAATTGATATCACTTGACAAAAAGCTTTGACTCGATTTAAGCATCCAAGGCCGGTAGAAATGATGGCCAAAACAAGGTGGCATATTTTGATTGATATATTAATACTCTTGTTCCTTAATATTCCAACCGTTATCATCTTGTAATACCCTCTTAAACTGCGATCATCTTGTAACGGTCCTTAAAAATCAGACCGTCGAAATCCTCCAAAATGAAATGCAAACATGTATATCCTGATTATATGGTGTTGCTTAATCATCGGATTTTTATTTATTGATTGTCGTCATCTCAGCTAGATAATGAACCATTCTAATTTTATCATAAAGAAAGAATGGAAAGAAATAGGATATACTACACAGAAAAATACAATAAGGAAGAAAGCAAAAAGAGAGTGGGGTAAATATATAGAGAGGGGGAGCACGCAGAAGCGATAACGAAAATCTGTTTCAATTGAACATTAGGAAAAGATTCAAAGAAGAAAAGAAAAAAAAAGAGTGACAGAGAGTTAAATCAAGATTATTATACGTTTTACATATTGAAGTATTTCGCAATAGCTCTTAAGTAAACATATAAAACGTTGCAATGAACAAATTATTATACGGTGGTATATCCACAGGTCCTGCAAGTAAAATTTTTTGCATTTGAACATGATTATTTTCAGCTTAGATATTTGTCTTGGACTTGCAAAAATGTTCAAAGTGTAGTTAGTTGGTTGGTTAAATTTTACGGCATGTCAACCCTTGTTGTGTTATTCTATGTTATTTTGACGGATATTTTTGTTTAAATTTAAACTTTAAACCTGTCTTGCCCAGGTAAGGGTTGAAGTAGAGTGTCACGGAACTACTTAGTACCGGGATACCGCCACAATCCTGTCCACAATAATCCGATCAACCAGCACAATTACGGGTCGCCACCCACGGTCAATCTATCTATCTATCTATCTATCTATATTATATATATATATATATATAATATATATATATATATATATATGGTCGTGCGGAAGGGTTGGTAAATACATATTCTAAGCCCGAGCGACCAGTCTAAGTCAGGATTGAACTCACTACTAGTCAGTAGTCATTGATTTGTTACGCCCGACAAAGTGTGTCCTAGCTAGAGAAACGCTAAGACAAAGTTGCATGTTGATTAACTCTTGTTTGGTTTTGCGCATGCGCTAATTTCATTGAGTGAGCATCTTGTAAGTGAATCATAGGCAAAATGTTGGCGGGAAAGAAAAAAAATAAAGACGGAAATGCCGCAAACAACAGAATTTAATATTATAAACCATACGGCAAGTATTAGGTAAACAGAATTACTATTTCATATAAAAGTATTCACTGTTCACAAAAGGCAGAGCTGAATATCTATGTAATTCAATAAGCGCGAATTTACATTTACAGTTCGGCTGGTTCCGCCATATTGTGCTTTCTTAGAAGATTCATTCATATTTTCTAGTATTTCGATAGTATGGCACAAGGCTTAATGAGCGCTTGAATTTATTAATATTTGAAGATGTATATTTCGGGATGATATATCCCTCCGCCTGAGGACTTATAAAAGGTCGGAGTACTTTAATATAACAAATAAATATATATTTGTACATATATAAAGGGCAGTTGTGTGAATCTGTATGTCCGGAGGAAACTTCGAAAATAAAACAATTTACAGCAAAGTAAATATATATATACACCTTAAATATCACCAAGGCTTGGTTTTGTAGCAAAAATAATAAGTATTTGATTTTTATTCGTGAAGATAATTAAAAAATAAAAATTTTAATTAACATGATGATAATTAAAAAATAAAATTTAAATGATAGCAGCATGGATTTTTTTTTCATTTAATATTTTAGATAGTAGACATTAACATTTCTTTTCAGAGTAGCTGGATCAATGCAAGGTCTATTTTTTTTACATAGGGATTTAAATGAGGCATCCCACAAGGATTCAACTCACGGTTTAGTAATAATGGATCTGCGGGACTAACTTAAAAAATCCCCCTCTACCCAGGCGACGCCGGGTAGCCGCTGCAAATAAATATATAAAGGACAGTTTGTGTGTATGTATGCATGTATGTATGTATTGTGTCTATATTGGATAGGTGGTTGGTTTTGAAGCTACCCAACTGCAATTGTTGTCTCTACCATGCCACACTCTGCATGATCCCCAACATAAGAACTTTTTATGTTCCTGCTGCACAAAAGTGTGTCGAACAGCTGGTGGTCTCAAAATTCACATGAAAGTTCACAGTAAGGAGTATACAACACCTGAAAAAAAAAACACTAAAAATCAGGGAATAAACCGAATTTAATGAAAGTTTCAGTGTTGATATATTAACGAATCAAAGATATAATACACCAGTTATTTTATTTAAAAACCTTTACATTTTTTCAGGTCAGTTAACTTTGAACCACGTATCTTGAGAATCTGTTTTATGCTTCAAAGATATGTGGTTCAAAGTTAACTTACCTGGAAAAATATAAAAGATTAAAATAAAATAACTGGTACATTATATTTTTTATTCATTAATACATCAACACTGAAAATTTCATTAAATTCGGTTTATTCCCTGATTTTTGGTTGTTTTTTTTCTTTTCTTTCGGCGGGGTGACATACGATGGTGGAATTTATGTCCGTTAAGTTCGATTTAACCGAATATCTTTTTTAAATGAAAAACAAATGAATAAATAGTTTCAACGAGAAACGGCAAAAATCCATCAAGAATATAAAAAAATAAGATAAAGACAAAAGTAAGAAATAAGAAAAAAATATGAACAAAAAAAAAATAGACAAAAAAAATCAAGACGGAAGAAAAAATCAAAATCGAAAAGGAGCGAAAATCTCTAACACAGCGCATTTTTTCCAAGTCGGCAAATTCGATCAACAACAAAAATAAATCAACTGAAATCAATAAAGAAACTTCGATTTACATATACGTAGTTGTATAATCAATTAGTAATCGGAATAATCGAATTAGACAAAAGCTTTATTCGAAATTGTCATAACAGAAACAACAGACGTTTGTCTTTATTTTGTAAGGAACACAATCTGTTACATAATTTATAAAGTTATAAATTATGAACGTAACTGTGAGTAGAATTTTGAATTAGGGTCCATTAATTTAAAATGACGGGATCCTATGGAAGCTTATTCCTCGGTTATGGATGGTTGGTGGCCTTTTGATTTGACCCCTAAAGCACACAAAAACGCGAATAATGTACTGGTACTGTGACATATCCATTTGTTGAATGAAAAACATCTTCTGGTTCAAATATCTATCTCTATTTCACTTTTTTCTTTACATAATTATATTAAATGTTTTTCCCAGCTTGGAGCTCACATGTACTTATCACACACACACACACACACACACACACACACACACACACACATATATATATATATATATATATACATAATATATATATATATATATATATATATATATATATATATATATACTTTGTGATTCTAGGCTGGTCCTATTCTCTACCAGTAGTTTGTGGTAGAGTTCAGGTTCCGTATGAGAGCTCAATGTTTAATTATTGTAAACAGAGCAAAGTTATTTGTGAATAAAAAGGCCTTAAATATCATAGGTATCGTGGCTATGGACCATTTCCACTCGTGGGTATCTAGGGCCTACGAGCTTCTTGAGACCACGTATATCTTTTTCTAGATACCCACGAGTGGAAATGGTCCATAAACACGATACCTATGATATTTAAGGCCTTTTTATTCACAAATATATATTATATATACAATTATCTGACACATCATTTTGGTCCACCCTGTATATATATTATATATATATATATATATATATATATATATATATATATATATACGCACACATAAACCAACTATCAGGACTACTACAAATACATACGTAAAGCTTGAAAAGGATTCAAAACATCCGAAACACGAGTAGGGGACGTAATACAATGGATTAAATAATATATAAACCATTTTGCGAACCTTGTTATTTTTTATGATAGCATATTTATTTTTCTTTCGTGGGATTACAATAATCTTTGCCTATCTTGCTATTTATCCATACCTTGAGGGAGGATAGTTGGTTCCACACTTTTGCCCAGGGTTTTACGTTTTTCTGTGATATTCAAACATCCTTGTCCAGGATTTGAACCCGGGTCGCCGTGTCTATTTGCTACGACGATAACTATTATGCGACATTGGCTTGATTTATATTCATGGATATTATAGAAAATGAATTATTCGCGTTTTTTCTGTGGTTGAAAACGTGAAAGCGTTTATATTCCAAACACACAGACATATAATATATATATATATATATATATGTATGTACAAACACACTCACATATATATATACATATGCGCACACACACTCATATATATATATATATATATATATATATATATATATATATATATATATGCACATATATATATACATGCACACATTCATATATACATAGGCACTCATATATATATATATATATATATATATATATATATGCAAGCACACACTTGTATATATACACACATATACATATACATACACCCATATATAATATATATACATGCACAAATATACACGCACACACACACTTATGTATATATATATGCGTGTGTGTGCTTGTGTGTGTGTGTGTGTGTGTGTGTGTGTGTGTCCCGGGTTATGTGTACCTTGGATGCAAGTGACCAAGAGGAAGTCTATTAATCTCAAATAAAATGGGTCTAAACTCCATCCCGGCCCAAAGAATATTGAGTGAGGCAAATGAAATTAAATGTCTCATCTTTATTCATGTTCCTGATTCCAAAAAAGATGTCCCAACCCAACACGGAAATCTTCCACCATCTTTCATTATATAAACATCAAAAATTCTCGTAACGTCCAAAAAGAGAAGAAAGTACATGAAATTATCAATGAAACAAAATGACAAATTTATTGTTCAATAAATTCCATGCTGGAAATTCAATAATTAAAAGAATAAACTTATTTCTTTTATTTATGTACGAACGTGAGTCAAAAAGTAAAGTCATTTTGTTTAGGATATGTATAATTACCAACACAGGAACATGTATCATACATCGAAATGAAGTTGGTTCCTCTGTGGATCACATACCTAATTCTTCACATAATCACCGTTTCTATCAATAGCAATGTTCCGCCTACGAGTGAGACCATGTATCCTTGCCCCGTAAAAATCCGTTGACTGTTCTTTGAGCCACTTCTTCACTACGGATTTCAATTCCTCGTCAGTGGTATAATGTTTGCCTCTCGGGGAAAGATATGCATCCAGTTCTCCTGCCGGGTGATAGTGGTTTCTTCTCTTGTGGTATTACTAGGATCAGGTGTCCTTTCCTTTAAGTTGGGCTGTAATTTGTAGAGTTTGTCGTGGGGATTTTCATCCCATAATTGCTGCCATTTTTTTGTCGTTATTTGCTTGATTTTTGGTATATTACGGCCATCCATTAGTAGGAAAATGCGTGGTATAATGGTTAAAGTCATAGGAAATGGACTCGTTGCACCGAGTTCAAATCCTAGACGTGGTAATTGCATTTCACTTAGCGCTAATTCCCTTGGGAAAGGTATGAATTCTACTCTCCCTCCAGTTATGGGAAATAGCAGAGCAGACTGGGCTCTTTAACCATGGCTAGGTAACCAGTCTATGAGAAGGAAAACTCTGAATTCCAGCCTGTTAAACTCCGCTTAAGAAATTGACCTTGTGTCGCATCCTGCTCGTGCGGAGGGGTTGGTAAATATATATAGACGTGCGTAATTTATAGACCCCCAAAACTGCGAATCGAGGTTCGACGAATAGTTGATAAAAAAATAGGGATTATTTACCTAAAATCAGTTTTTAGGGTTTAAAGGCAATTTAGTCAATATAGCTAACGTCTTATTATTTTTTACACGATGTGTTATGATCATGGCTTGGACTGGTGAACACTATGCATTTGCTGGTGAAACTTTTTAAGATTGTTGAATCTGTTATTACTTCTGTTGTAGAGTAGCTAACACCCCTTCAACACTTTACCAGACGGACTGCCTCATAGCTATGAAATAGGCTACGATTAAAGTAGATTAACTAGCTGAATAATATTCAGAATGACTTGGCTGCGTGGCTATACCGAACTGACCCTCCCTTTTAGTGTAAGTTTGTCTTATTAATTGTTTGTACTTATTTGTTCATTGTTTGTATTATCCGTTTAGCATCGGATGCTGGTGCTTAATAAATGTGTTAAGCACCCCATTCATCTGTGTATCTTACCACCTCGCGATACAACAACTACACAGAGACAGTTTTGTGCCCATTTTTTTATTTACATCGGAATGATGCTGTTTCGGATAGAATCTTCAACTTGTAGCAGTATCAATATTTCTTTTTCTGAAAGAGTATCATTCTAACGACTTGATGATGGTTATTATTGGTTGTATAGAGTACTTTTGGTTTTGAATAGTCACCCCTCTAAATACTGAGCAGGCATATCGTTGCTTAACTTCCGAGTGTCTCAACACCCTAGTTTAAATTCACCGGTCTACAATTTAGTACTATTTCAAGATGCTCTCCTCCGTTGGTTTTGTGATTGGCACGTGAACCTGCTTGTCAAATTCTCTTTGGGATAAAAACTCCTTTGGGCATTTTGTGGTTTAGCGTTTGCTGTTGATAATATTCCCGTTATTCCAACACTTAAAACTTCTTCACCCATATTTTACTCTAGAAGCGACTACCCAGCATTGCCTGTGTAGAGGGGAATTATCTGGTGTATTGATTTGTTTACTTTTGAAATTCACAAATGCTGGACATATTTAAGTAGAATTTCAATGCTATTTCTATGTACATTTTAATTTTTTTAAGTACCGGTCTACAACATAATGTTACATAATCTATGCATAGATTATTGTCAACCCCGTATATTTCGCAAGGGATGGCCCCTTTTCATATCACGGGCGGGACTTTACATGAAATATTACAGAAAGCCCGCGAAATACGTGAAGTCACGTGGGACCTGGTTGACTCTCAGTTTTTTTAGCTTGGACGTCAGGCAGATAAGATGTTTCTGCCTTAGCTGGGGCTCACTGCACACGCGCACTATGTTAGTTAGAGAAATATGTTTAGTTAAGTAAATAAAGGTTTAGATAAATAATATGGTTTTGTGGTTGATGAATGTCTTGGCAACAAGACTGACCTAGAAGAAGAAATGAATTAAGTGCGACCGACCACCAAGACGAAGTCCAGACGCTAGAAGAAGAACGTTAGATACCAAAGATGAGCAGAAGAATAATAGAAGTAAAGAAAGGGTATACAACAATAATATAATTACAAAATCTCTCCACTTTTAGTGAAGCAATTGCGTAATCTTTTGAACGTGATTGTCAAATTCGCTTTGGGGAAAAATCCTTTGGACATTTTGTGGTTCAGCATCTACTGTCAATGGCCCTTCCTTTATTTCAGCCCTTAAAACTTCTTCAACCATATTTGTATATTACTGTTAATAATTCTCACTTCATAAATCACGTTTCTAAAACTTCTGTGGATGTTGGCGACGGTGTGTTTTTCTTTGGTCAAGGACTACATTTTATTTCATCACTACACAGGGTGGACCAAAAAAAAACTGACTCATAAAAATTAAAATTAATCATTTCGTCCAATGAAATTTTAGCCATTTGCGAAAAATTATATCTTGTAGATTTACTTCATTTTACTTCATTTTCAAGGGTACAAAGCTGCACCTTAATGTGAGCACTTTGTATAACTTTGCTCAAGGTTTCTGAGCTGCTGGTATAGAGTACTATAAACAAAGGTTTACAATAAGTCAAATAGATGAATTTTCATACAATATTTTCGGTTTTGAACTTAATTTGCACCTTAAATTGTACATTTTGTATGGATCTGCTTAAGGTTTCTGAGCTAGTTTCTGGTAGACAGTACGGACCATATGACCTTTAGGCACCCCTTTTTGATCTCGATTAAGAAAGGACATGTTTTTCATTTACACCGTCAATATCCGGTTGTTTTAACAGACGATTTTTAGATTATTTAAATTATAAAACTAACCCCTAACACTAACACCTAACCCCAACCCTAACCCCTAACCCTAACTCCTAACCATAACCCCTAACAAACAACCGGATATTGACGGTGTAAATGAAAAACATGTCCTTTCTTAATCGAGATAAAAAAGGGGTGCCTAAAAGTAATATGGTTCGACAGTACTTTAAACAAAGTTTGAATTTATAATGTATGGAACACTCGTTACATAATAATCAGATATTTTTCTAAATTTATTACCTGAATCTTTTTGTCTGCTTTTTTTAATTATTTCTTCATTTGAGATTAAATTACTTTTACTCATTTCTTTCCAGCACATTCTATATTCATACGCACGCCCATTGGCCACTTATCGGTGTGACTGTCAAACGTCTCCAGACTAGTTTAATTGATTTTAGATATTTATCGGGTGGCGACAGTTAGTTTTAATTTTATATCCATTCGGACAGCCATACTACAGAATGGGGGAACCTTATCTTTAATCGACATCGACTTTAAAAATCTGTGAAAGTACTTCATATATAGGTACTTTGAAACCTAGATGGATATAATAGAATTGTTCAATAAATAAGGTGACTTTTGCCTAAAGATTTGACAATAGGAAGCACTGTTTACAGTTGCACCCTTTTCAAAGAAAATCGATAGTGATGGGTCCTTTCCTGTCCCAGAAGAGGGTCATTCAATAAATAAGTTGAATTTTATCTAAAGAGTTGGAAATAGGAAGCACTGATTACAGTTGCACCCTTTTCAAGGAAATAAATTGGGATTGGTCCTTTCCTGTCCCAAGTGTCGCTGGGTAACCGCCTCTAGTAAATGCTAAGATGAGTAAAAAAGTATTGCCATTGCCGGTTTGAGAGGCAAACATTATTCCATCTGACAAGGAAGTGAAATCTGTAGTGAAGCAGAGGCTCAAAGAACAGTCAACGGATTTTTACGGGGCAGGGATACATGGTCTCATTCGTAGTTGGAAAATTGCTCTTGAGAAAAACGGTGATTATGTGAAGAATTAGGGATGTGATCCACAGAGAACCAACTTCATTTTGATGTATGATACATGTTCCTGTGTTGGTAATTAGCGCTATGGGAAATGCAAGCAGCTTCGTCCAGGAAATGAACTCAGGCTGACGAGTCCATTTCCTGCGACTCTAACCATTAGACCACGCGCCTCCATGTCTATATATTAATACTCGTGTCCCTTAATTGCACGGCAGTTATCATCTTGCATCCTCCTCAAATCGTTAAAGACAAAAAACGAAAATGCATATCCTGATTATCTGGTGTTACTTATCCGCCGAATTCTTGTTTCTTATGAGTGTAGTTACCTCAGCTAAATAATGGACTGTTCCGGTTTTATTATTAATGAAAATAAAGGGAAGAAAAAAGTTATTCTATACATAAAAAATATAATAAGAAAAAAATAAAGAGATAGGGGAAAGATAAAGAGAGGGGCGGATGGATGAGGGCGCAGAAGCGATAACGCTAATCTGCTTTAATCGAACCTAATGAAAAGATGGAAAGAAAGAGCAAGACAGAGTTAAATCAAGATAATCATACTTTTTACATACTGGACCCCCCCCCTTTATGGCAAGCCCAATCCTTTTTATCATGTGGGTGCTAGAAGGCGGTGACTGAGAGTCTACATGTCCTGAGAATGACGTTAAACTCTATCTGATGGTGAGGTTCCAGTTTTGGAGGTTTGGGGAATGTGGAGCACCCCATTCATCACCATTCAGCTCCCTGGTCCACTCTGACCCGGAGTGGTAGTACCTGTTAGGGTCCCATCTATGGGTTAAATAGAAAACATGAGTTTATAAACAAAATTGTATTATCCATTAAAAATGAAATTATTTCAAAACTTTGTTAGCATTAAACATTTCTTTTACCAATAGAAGTATTCGGCATAAAATAACCCAAGGGGTTGACATGCCATAAAACCCAACCAAACCAAACATACTGGACTATTTTGCCAT
The DNA here is from genome assembly GCA_023376005.1 of Doryteuthis pealeii. Lineage (NCBI taxonomy): Eukaryota > Metazoa > Mollusca > Cephalopoda > Myopsida > Loliginidae > Doryteuthis > Doryteuthis pealeii. The sequence continues at coordinate 67,666,792 of CM042164.1, read as the reverse complement.
AGCTCTTAAGTAAACATTGTATAAACGGATATTAGCGCTATGTGAAATACCAACAGCCTCGTCTACGATTTGAACTCGGGTCGACGGGTCCATTTCCTGTGACTCTAACCATTACACTACATACCTCTACCGCATAATGCGATTTAAAAAAATAATAATAATTTGATACGAATACTTAGATATATACATAACGATACACATGTGAATCACCCGGTGTGGTTCGATATCACTTCAGTACGAAAGAACTAAAATTGATCCCCTCCGTAGAGAGAGATTCAAAAGTATTTTGACATTTTCAGTTTTATTTTAGTATCAATTTTTATATTTATAATATGATTTCCCATCTATGACGTCCCATAATTGGCAATTACGAATTTAATTAACATTTTTTCATCATCTGATGTAATTAAGTCCACAATTCTATAAAGACATATTCCGTTAAATGAACAAAACTAAAAAAAGTATCATTCCATTCTACCATAGAAAAATTGTGAAATTTTTTCATTTTTTTGTGTGTTTTCGATAATCCAGCAAATTGCAATTGATGTTATTAAATTCTATTTGACGCGTCAGAAATATAAAGAATATATCTAATCAATGGAGGTAAAAGAAAATTGAATTTTATGTCTTGAAGCATTTGCTTGCTCGGATATATTGAGTTATGGAAGCACAGGGGGGAGAAGAGTGAGGGGAGAGAGGAAAAGGGAAGAGAGAGAACAAGAGAGGGGAAGAGAGAGGGTGGGAAAGGAGAGAGGGAGAGAAATAGGGGAGATAGAGAAGAGGAGAGAGGGGGGGAGAAGATGGAAGAGAGAGGGGGAGAAGAGGGAAGAGAAAGAAAGGGAGATGGAGAGGGGAGAGAGGGGAAAGGGGAGAGAGAGCGAGAAGAGAGAGGGAAACTGAGAGAGGGAGAGGGGAAGAGGGAAAGAGAGAGAAAGAGAGAGAGGGAAAGAGAAGGAGAAAGACAATGAGAGAGAACCACAAAGAGAAAAGGGAGAAAGAAAAGGAGACAGAGAAAAAGAGACAGAGAGAGAAAGAGACAGTGTAGAGCGTTCGGCTAGAAACCACAAGGTTCCTAGTTCGATACCGGTCCTCGCCCACTCAGCGTACGAGTAGCACAGGGTTCTGTGCGGTAAAGTAAGGAGCTGATGGTAGGTGTGGCACTCCACCTCAGACGCTAAAACAATCTCCTTGGTCTAACGCTATTGAAAAGGGATAGACTCCCTCGCTGACAGGCTGATACCGACTAGGCGCCCCGTTGATATATATATATATATTATATATATATATGTGTGTGTGTGTGTGTGTGGTGTGGATAAAGGTAGACAAGCGCAGGATGTTGTAGAAAATGTATTGTAGATGGTGATGTCGACGTTATAACGTTTCGGTCTGTTATACCTTCTTCAGGACGTTATAATGTCAACATCACTACCTACAATAAACATCCACTTTGTAAAAACATCCCGTGTTTGTCTACCTTTCTCCACATATTGTCGGATTAATTTTCTCTTATTTCTTCCATATATATATATATATATATATATATATATATATATATATAATCTTATGTCTTGGAAAGGGGTAAAGAGGGTGGGGAGGGGGGAATAGAGAGGGGAAGTGAGAGAGAGAGAGAGAAAGACAGCGAGAGAAAAAGACAGAGAAAAAGGCGAAAGAAAAGGATATAGAGAAAAAGAGACAGAGAGAGAGAGACAGACAGACAAACAGAGACAGAGACAGAAAAAAGATACGAGAGAGAAAGAGACAAAAACAGAAAAGAAGAGACAGAGAGAGAGAGAAAGAGACAGAGACAGTGAGAGAAAGAAAGAGAAAGAGAAAGAGAACAAATGAAGAGAGAAAGAAAGAAAGAGACAGAGAGAGAGAGAGAGACGGTGAGAGATACAGAGAGAGAAAAGGACAGAGAAAAAGAAGAACACAAAAAAAGAGACATAGACAAAGAGAGAAATGAGAGAAAGAAGGAAAGAGACAGACAGAGATAAAGAGAGAAAGAGTCAAAGACAGAGAGAGAGAGAGAGAGAGAGAGAGAGAGAGAGAGAGTGGTGTGTGTGTGTGTGTGTAAAGACAATAAGAGAAACAGGCAGAGAGACTCAGACCTCCGGAACTGGAACCTCACCATCAGATAGAGTTTAACGTCATTCACGGGGCATGAAGCCCTCAGCCACCGCTTTCTGGCACATATATAATAAAAAGGGTTGGGGTTTGCTATAATAGCAATAGGGTTGGTACAATCATATAGGTGCTACGACTTGACATGACCAGCCGATTGATCGGAAGCGACCTCTCCGACCGCCCATCTAGACTAAGTAAGGGCCTAAGTGGTGTATTGCATGTTATGGACTGTTAATCTACTAGTATTCCGTCTAAGCCCCCGGGTCGTCACACACGGCCAATCGGAGGCCCAATTTGGTGTGGGGGTTCGTACCTCTGCATAGGGGCAATCGGTGTATTCTACAGCCGCACCGACAGGGCTGTATATGTTATGTGCAAAGATTCCTGTTTGTTTTGTTTATTTTTGCTTTTTAAAGAATTTATTTTTGCTACTACTCGTTCTCGTTAAAAACGAGACACGAAACCATACCATCGTTTCCTACCTGATGATGGCAAACTGTATTGCCGAAAGCGCTCGTATCGAAACCTTTGGTGGACTGTGTGCGAATATGAACAAGAGGAAATACCCAAAGAGTCATGTCCTGGGAATGACATTAAACTCTATCTGATGGTGAGGTTCCAATTCTATATATATATATATATTCATATAACCGCTAGGAGAAAGCTAATAAGTAAAAAGTGCTCGATACCTAAGTAGAGCCAATAATAAAGATAATCTAATGAGTCAGACGAACCTACTATCAGTTTCGCATAAAACTCTTCACGGCTAAAATTGTCAGATTTTAGACCTGAAGAGCTTTATGCGAAACTAATAGTAGGTTCGTCTGACTCATTAGATTATATTTATATATATATATATATATATGAGTGTGTATGTGTGGGTGTGTGTGGGGTGTGTGTGGATGTGAGTGTGGGTGTTCCCATGTGCGAGTTAGTCACAGACTTTGTTTTGGGCGAGTACATTTACATATATGATCTAAATAACTGTGCCACAGTTTCTGTTACCAAAATTTGGATTCTGTAAAGAACTGTTGAATCGAACTTGATTAGCAGACGAAGACGAAAAAAGAAAGGAGAAATTCTTCATTCAATCCTTCGTCTTGTATTTACGCCATTTTTTTTCTCTTCTTCTTTTTCGCGCCAACAGAACTGGCGCGTGACTAAACAAAGTGAATTGCCAAGTGTTTCTTTAAAAACTATTTCTTTAAATATTTTCAATGTACAACACAATTTTGTATTTCTTCACTATCTACATATATTACACACCATACATCTCTCTATATATCTATTTTCTCTCTTCTCTCTCTCTCTCTCTCTCTCTCTCTCTTCTATCTATTCTATCTATTTCTATCTATTCTATCTATCTCTTTCTTGATTTCTCTCTTGTCTTTCTATTGTATATATATATATATATATATATATATATATATATATATACACACACACATATATATATATAGTATGTAGTATTTCTTTCACTATTACTATATAATATATACCCATACACTCTCTCTATATATCTATTTAACTCTTCTCTCTCTCTCTCTCTCTCTCTCTCTCCCTCTCTCTCTTATATATATATATATCTATCTAATCTATCTCTCTCGATTTCTCTTTCATATTGTATATAATATTTATATATATATATTATATATATAATATATATATTATATATATGAGTATTTCTTTCACTATCTACATATAACACTCATATATCTCTCTATATATCTATTTTCTTTCAAGTTCTCTCTCTCTCTCTCTCTCTCTCTCTCACTCTCTCTCTCTCCTCTCTCTCTCTCTATATTAATATATTATCGATTTCTCTGACTTTCTATTATATATATATATATATATATATATATATATATATATATATATAGTATGTAGTATTTCTTTCACTATCTACATATAAACACCATACATCTCTCTCTATATCTATTTTTCTTACAAGTTATCTCTCTCTCTCTCTCTCTCTCTCCTCTCTCTATATATATATATATATAATATATAATATATATTATATCGATTTCTCTGTCTTTCTATTATATATATATATATATATATATATATATATATAGTTGTAGAAAAGTTATTCTCTCTACCACGATTCGGGGTTCACTGTACATCTTCCTCAGGAGAACTAAGGGAATTCACGTAGCTAATTTTATATATACTCGCCTGATTTAAGATTATTTTTATTCTATGTCTCCTAAAAGTAAACTGAGAGGGTGCTCAACACCTTGGATAGTGGAGCTATATAGTAACTTGTTGATGAATTAATAGCTCCATCATCCCAGGTGTTGAGAACCCTCTCAGTTTACTTTTAGAAGACATAGAATAAAAATAATCTTAAACCAGGCGATTATATATAAATTTACCTACGTAAATTCCCTTAGTTCTCCTGTGGAAGGTGAACTGTGAACGATGGTAGAGAGAATAACTTTTCTATAACTATTAATGCTTGGTTTGGTTTGGTTTGTTTTACAGCATACCAACCTCAGTGGGTCATTTAATGCCGATAAAGTTTTGAAATAAATCAATTAATGGATAATACAATTTTTGTTATAAATACATTTATCTATTTAACCCATAGTTGGGACCCTAACAGGTACTATCACTCCGGGCCAGAGTGGACCAGGGAGCAATGGTGATGAAGGGGTGCTCCACATTCTCCAAACCTCCAAAACTGGAACCACACCATCAGATAGAGTTTAACGTCATTTCCAGGACATATAGACCCGCAGCCACCGCCTTTTAGCACCCATATGATAAAAAAGGGGTTGGGGCTTGCCATAAGGGCAATAGGGTTGGGAAAATCATATAGGTGCTAGGGCTTGACGTGACCAGCCGATTGATCGGAGGGGGCCTCTCCGACCGCCCGTCTAGCCCAAGATAGGGCCAAATGGAGTATTGCATGTCATGAACTGCTCATCCACCTGGGCTCTATCCTTAAGCATCACGGGTTGCCACACACGGTGGCCTTATTGGGGGAGTCAACAGGTGGCCTTATTGGGGGAGTCTTACCCCTCTGCAGAGGTGCAGTCGGTGCATTCTAATGCCCCAGCCGACAGGGCGGACTATTAATGCTCTATATTTTACAATATATATTGAGCCCTTTTGGATTAACAACTTAGACTACTACAATGAAAACATGGTAATAACTTGTTGATGAATAATATATATATATATATATACATACATATATATATATTATAATAATGGTACACAGTAATAACCTACTCGAGTTTCACCATAAGGATCTTAAGGGTTAAATCCACTGGATTAATCAGATATTGATTAATTTCGGTCGATTGCACGTGTGTATTTTTTCTTTTCTTTTTCTAAATACACACGTGCAATCGACTGAAATTAATCAATATCTTGATTAATCCAGTGGATTCAACCCTGAAGATCCTAATGGTGAAACTCGAGTAGGTTATTTCTGTGTACCATTATATTAATAAATTTGCTCTACTAAAGTATTGAGCACTTTATATTTGTTATATCGCTGTCTTATCATTGCTCAACTAACCATTGTGACCATTTTCACTGGTAAGTCACCTTTCTACGAATACCATATATATAATATATATTATATATATATATATATATACATATTATATATATATTAAGGTGTGTCAAAAAGTATCGATATTGAAGCTGTATTCACCAAGATAGGAATGAATTATTAATAGCCTTATTTTTTCAGAATTATAGGTGTATCAAAAAGTACAAAACATCTCGATACTTTTTCGATACATGCTATAATATATATATATATATATATATATATATATATATATATATAATATACCCGGTAGGTTCTGCTAAAAAGTGTAATCGTGGGCTGGCCTAAAGTTGGTATCAGCCAGACAACGTGGGAGTCTACCCACTTGTCACTAACGCTAGACGATTGTTTTGGCAACACCTACACTCATTTCCTCACTTTACCGCAGAGATCCATGTGCTACTCATATGCTGAGTTTGTGAGGGCCGGTATCGAAACTGGAACCTCGTGGTTCCTAGTTGAACGCTCTATCGACTGAGCTAAAACGGTTCATACTGAGTTAATGGATACCTTGGTACAAATATAAATTTATTTGAGTATTTCTTCGCCTCCTCAGTGTGATTTTTACTAATTCGAAGACCTCACACCCGATCTTATTGGTATTGTTGCATACCATCTTTAGATTTACTGCGTGCCGATCTTTTTCTGAAGACTATGCCTTATTTCTTGCGTATGTAACACTATTGTGTTATGGGTTGATTGGCGACCTATTAATTAATTACTAATTAATTAAAACTACCCTAATTATTAATTATGGTGGTTTGTTAAAATTAAAAGTAAAAATAAGAAAAATAATAATAATTATAATAATAATAATGTTTATATTGGAGGTATATATATATCTAAACGAAAAAATCATCACGTAAGCATAAATTAATTAGATTATGGAATTTGATGTATATCATTCAAATTGTGCCAAAATAAAATGATAATTTAATAAATAAGATTCCAGTTTTTGACAAGTTCGTCAACAATTTCAAAAACTTAGATAAATAAAACAATGGTTGGCCTTGACTCCAAATGGAAAGATACAAGCTAGGCTGGCACAAGGCCATTTAGACACGTAGGCAATAGTATCGAGTGGCTGGCCAATCAGAGACATATTTTAGGGGTGGGGAGGTCTGGATCCCATAAATCACAGACCGTCAGACCGCCAGAGAGTCAGAAGCGATAGAAAGAGACAACGGGAGAGACCGGGACAGAATGAAGACCGGAGAAGAGAGCTTGCCATGGCTATGGGCCCTTGATAAAACTTTACCGATACACTCTGATGCCTTGCCACTCGGTACAGAATTGATAATTTAGCCAAAAACTAGCTGTAGATCGCCAATCAGCTGACAAGAAATCACCTCGCTCCTTTGTAAAATAAATGTATATAAGTTGTACATAAGCATAAAAAAGGCGTTTGTGTTCAATTGTTTTGTTGATCCGTTGACAGCTTTTGGTTATTTAATCTTATTTCAGCCGAGTTGGTAAAAGGAATGAAACAAGCTCTTTTTCAGCCTTCCTGTAAATCAACAGACAACATAAGAACGGGAGTTGGAAGAACGGGCAGTTTCGACGACTGTAATACTAAGCCGGAGCATCGTTCTCTATAACATACATCGCATACATACATAACATCTATACCTTGAGACGGTACTCCAGTACATAGTATTATACGTACATAAGTAAAAAAGTAAAGTCGTCGGGGTAGCTTAAAGTCGATACCAGTCAATCAGCGAGGGAGTCTATCCCCTTTTCACTTGCGCTAGACCAAGGAGATTGTTTTTGAGTCTGAGGCGCGGTGCCATATCTACCCTCACCTACTAACTTTGCCACACAGATCCCTGTGCTACTCATCACTGAGTTATCGAACTAGGAACCTTATCTATATACCCGTCTTATACACAGATACACTTATCCTCTCTGCTTTTTTTATGTCGTTGTTATATATCTGTCTCTCGGTTGATTATGTATATATTATTATTATTATTATTATAATTATTCATTATTATTATATTATTATATATAATAATAATAATAATAATAATAATTATTATTATTATTATTATTATTATTATTATTATTATTATTATTTACTCTTTTTGAGTTTTCACATCAGCATTAGCTGATGGTCTTTCACTGGAGTCTGAGTGACAGCAAGTCTCCTCAGGTCTCCAGGACTCTTCTGAGTATTCTGGCAGATTGCAGCAGTGCAGTGTTCTGAATGGTTTCAATCCTTCCTTTGATATTCAAACTTTCCAAACCCTTTTCTAATCCTTTAGGGACTGTTCCAAGTGCACCAACCACAATTGGTATCACTTTCACTTTCATGTTTCATAACTTTTTCAGTTCTCTGGCAAGGTCCATATATTTGTCCATTTTTTAATTTTCTTTCAGCTTCACCCTGTGATCTGCTGGCACTGCAAAATCCACCAGTTGACAAGTTCTTTGTTTTTTGTTTTATCAACACTAGGTCAGGTCTTCTTGCTGGGATAAGGTGATCCGTTTTTATTTCAAAGTCCCAGAGAATTTTATGCTTTTGTTCTCGAGAACAGATTCTGATTTATGCATATACCATTTTGTTGTTGTGGTCAAAATTTAATTTTTTGCATAATTTCCAGTGGATCACCTTCCCAACCCAGTTGTGTCTAGTTTGTATTCTCGTTGTGCTAGTTTGCTACATTCGCAGAGTATATTGTTTACAGTCTCATCTCTATTACCACAAAGTCTACATTTACTATTTGTTGGGTCTTATCAATTTCCGCTTTTATATAGTTTGTCCTTATGGCATTATTTTGCTGGCTGGTCTAGGTTGGTGGCTTTAAAAATGCTGCCAAAGTATATATATATTGTAATGTAAATTGAAAATGGAATTGAATCCGACGGTATGTAGAAAAGAGAAATAAAGGAAAGAAAGTATTGAATGGATAAAATAGGATTATTTTAATTAATTCAACTTGCACGTGTTTCGGTCAGGAGTTTATCTATGTGTACATTATTCTATCTATTATTATTTCTAAATAACAAAATGAAATAAAATAATAATAATAGAAAAAATATAGAAATGTTCAGCACACAAAGAAATTAAATAGTCGATGTTTCTTTCTTGAGTGTGGGAGAGGCGTGTGCCTTCAATCAGAATATGTTTTATTGTGTATCGGTTTCCACATAAACATTTAGGCGGAGGTTTTTCTTTTAAAATGGAGTGGGTTAATCTAGTGTGGCCAATGCGTAGCCGGGTGATAGTGGTTTCTTCTCTTCTGGTATTACTAGGATCAGGTGTCCTTTCTTTTAAGTTTGGCTGTAATTTGTAGAGTTTGTTGTGGGGATTTTCATCCCATAATCGCTGCCATTTGTTTGTCATTATTTGCTTGATTTTTGGTATATTACGGCCATCCATTAGTAGGAAACGCGTGGTGTAAGGGTTAAAGTCAAAGGAAATGGACTGATTGTCCCGAGTTCAAATCCTGGACGTGGTAATTGCATTTCACTTAGCGCCAATACCCTTGGAAAAGGTATGAATTCTACACTCTCTCCAGCTATGGGTAAATAGTGGGGAAGACTGGGCTCTTTAACCTTGGTTAGGCAACCGGTCTAGGAGAAAGAAAACCCTGAATTCAAACCTGTTAAATTCCGCTTAAGAAATTGACCTTGTGTCACATCCTGCTCGTGCAGAGGAGTTGGTAAATATATATATTACGGTCATCCGTAACTGTGGTCATGTATAATACGAGGATCAGTTTATGTATGTTTCTCTGGCTTTAATAGTCTTGATGATCACAGTGAACTTTGCGTAATCTACTGTCATCTGTACTCGCAGTAAATGCCTTACATTACGGTTATCTTTTAAAATTGCGCAGAAAGACGGTAAATTTCAATTTCGAAAACGCTAAACAACAGACAAAGACACTCACATTATTTTTAAAATTATAAATGCGTTCCACATATACAAATTGTATCTGCGTTTCATATCTCAGAATATAAAGTTGTTGCATTTCTCTGAATTTTTGAGATGAGGCTTGGGATTTATCGGACTATTGTCCTCATCTTTATTGTTATCTGCACTATTTCTCTGATTTTTGAGATGAGGCTTGATAATTAGTAGTATTTGGATTAATCGGACTATTGTCCTCATCTTATTGTTATCTGCACTATTTCTCTGGATTTTTGAGATGAGGCTTGATAATTAGTAAATTTTGGATTAATCGGACTATATGTCCTCATCTTTTTATTATCTACACTATTTCTCTGAATTTTTAGATGAGCTTGATAATTAGTAGTATTTGGATTATTCGGACTATTGTCCTCATCTTATTGTTATCTGCACTATTTCTCTGGATTTTTGAGATGTGGCTTGATAATTAGTAGTATTTGGATTATTCGATCTATTGTCCTCATCTTTATTGTTATCTGCACTATTTCTCTGAATTTTTGAGATGAGGCTTGATAATTAGTAGTATTTGGATTTTTCGGACTATTATCCTCATCTTTATTGTTATCTGTACAAAGTTTCGGTCGATATGCCCTCCGGCCTTCTTGGGGTAATTTTTGTCGGACTCTGGATCCTTCTCGCACTCGGGAGCCTTATTTTAAAACTCTGGAACCTTCTTGTCGTAATCAGGAGCCATCACTGAACTTTAATCCCAACCCTTTATTCAATCCACGGGGTATCCTGTTTTCATTCCACTAACCATAGCTGGGGTACAGGTGTTAAGCTGTGTGAATTATTATTCGAGATTTATAAGTTCTCAAAATTCACACTGACTTGTCCAATTGGACACATAGCGTAGTGGATAAAGGTAATGGGTTAAGACAGTTCTAAGTGGCAGGTTCTATCTAGACTACAGGTTCTATCCTGGCCAAGTGCGACAAACATAATCCAAATAATACTAAAGTTGTAGCAGTTTAACTTAATTGGTAGAGCACCCACGTAGGAATCCCAAGTTTTTTTGTTCGATACCGGTCCCCGTCAACTCAGCGTGTGAGTACTACAGATTAGGTAATAACACCAGTCATTTGAGAATATTCATTTAGCAAACCATCAATATATAACGAACGGATATGATGTTTCGTGGCATGCGTCAAATTCAAACATCGTCTTTCCTAAGACGTACCATGACTATTAATTCTCCCTGAGTGTCCCGTATTCCCGGATTTTCCCTCAACTCAACTGAGCTTAGTAAATAACAATACGAAAAGAAGGGGTGGCAGGTGTGATGTAATGGTTAACAAGAAAGATGAGCAGACCGTTAATGCGTTCGATTCTCACTGGGTGCTCCATACTTCTTGCCTAGTGTTATAAATAAGCTAAGCTTAGTAAGTAACTATAAGCCTCTTAGTTGTTAACATACATTGCCGGAAGAGTTATCTTCTCGCTGCGTTGCTGTTTGTTCCCACTAGAGGGTATTTTAAGCGCGTTCATTGGAACTTGTCTTCCTCTTTTAGCTGGATCTTCTCAAGAACTGCTACGGGCTAGAGTATATCTACCCACCTTCTCGGTGAGGCTTTTGCCCCCCCCCCTACATTACTGTAAGTTCTTTATACATCATGGACTATCCTTTAGTTCCATGTCTGTAACATTTATATTTTACGTACATTTGGGTATCTCGTTTATACCTAAATATTATATATGTATTTACATGTTCTATTCTCCCGTACTTTATGTATCTTATCGTTTCCATGTGCTGTTATATATATTAAATGTTTTGTCTCACAACGTGTCGAAATTGTATGTTCATTAATTAACTTTGAATCTTACACGTATATAATACGATGTTAATGAAAAAATGAAAAAAGTTTTGAAATAATTAAATCTAATGATTGTGTAATGATCTGTCAGTAACCGAAACTACGTCACCACTGACGTCTCGATTTTCTTAGTTATTTAAGTTGATTTATGTCTATTTAAGCGGCATATATATTCTCAACCAACTATTTAGCATCTTATCTATTAAGGATGTCTCTACTAAAGCGTAGCTGAGTTAGATTTCCCTCAAAACTACCCATATTATCAATACATTTAAAATCCTCAAATACGTGTTATATATCTCTAAGAAATAAAGATTTACATAGCATTTGGTGTGAATAATTTGCATAAACAAAAACTGGGTTTAATAAATTATCATTTGTTGTTACTGATTTCTAAAACCATCATGTTATTCTCAAATATATTAAAAGCAATCCTATATATAATTTATATAGAAATTTGTTGTAGAGGAGTTAACACCTAGAAGATGGACTGGCCATAGCCTTATAAGAATCGACCGTAGCAAATAACGGGAAAAATATATTCGGACGAAATCACTGCGTTTGACTACACGACATTTTGCCCTTCCTTCATTTTTGTACGCTTGTCTTGGGATTGTACTACTTTTGTTTGTATGTTATAAGTATCTGTTAGCACCAGATACAAGTGCTGAATAAAATATATCTCAAGCACACTATTTCTCTGTGTATCTGTAAAAGATACCTCAACGATACAACAAAATCAATTATAATAACATTTAAAGTAAAATAAAGTCGTCGGGGTGGCCTAAAGTCGGTATCAGCCAGTCAGCGAGGAATCTATCCCCTTTTCAATAGTGCTAGACCAAGGAGATTGTTTTAGCATCTGAGTGATGCGCCACACCGACCATCAACTCCTTACTTTACCGCACACTCCTGTGCTACTCATATGCTTGAGTGGCGACAGGACGATCTCTCTCT
>CM042164.1:67636368-67654310 GCA_023376005.1 Doryteuthis pealeii | reverse complement strand
CAAGAGAGACGAATTCTTCCATCATCCTAGTGTTGAAGCACCCTCTCAGTTTCTTTATGGAGACATAGAATAAAATAATCTTAAACCAGGACGATTATATATAAAAATTAGCTACGTAAAATTCCCTTAGTTCTCCTGTGGAAGGTGAACTGTTGAACGATGGTAGAGAGAATAACTTTTCTATAACTATTAATGCTCTATTTTTACAATATATATTGAGCCTTTTGGATTAACTACTTAGAATACTCAATGAAACATGGTTTGTAACTTGTTAATAGAATATATATATATATATATATATTATATATTATATATATATATATAATAATTATACTAATAAAACATTGGTAATTTTGCTTGAAGCATTGTTAAGTATGTTATAATATATTAATATTTTGAAGGCCAATACAATGCGTAGGAAAAATAAAATACCATTTTATACTTTGTTCTCAACAAACATTAAAAAAAGAGTGAAATAAGAAATTACAGTTATTCGCCCATTTCATTAATAAAGGAGAAGAAGAAAGAAAAAAAAGGAGAGGAAAAGGAAATAAGATAAATTATAACCCCGCAAAGAAAAACATAAGTACGTCCATTTCTGATACGAAACTCCTGACGATGAAGTTCTGTTCGAAATCGATAAGAACAAAAATAACATCTTTTTTTGATTTTATTTTTCATATATTACATATATACATTATATATATATATATATATATATATATATATATATATTATAATAATGGACACAGTAAATTACCTACTCGAGTTTTACCGTAAGGATCTTCAGGTTTAAGTCCATTGGATTAATCAAGATATTGATTAATTGCAGTCGATTACACCTGTGTATTTTTTTACATTTTTTTTTTGTTTAGCACACAAAGAAATAAAATAGTCGATGTTTCTTTGTGTGCTGAACATTTCTATATTTTTTCTATTATTATTATTTTATTTCATTTTGTTATTTGAAAATAATAATAGATAGAATAATGTACACATGGATAAACTCCTGACCGAAACACGTGTAAGTTAAATTAACTAAAATAATCCTATTTTATCCATTCAATACTTTCTTTCCTTTATTTCTTTTTTAAACATATATTGAAATAAAATAGTGGAAGATATAAGTATTTATATGCCTGAATATATCTAGACCAATTTCTTCTATTTGCATCCAATATTTTGACAGAATCTCCCAGACTTTTAGATTATGTTTGGAGCCTGAAAAAATAAAAATTAAAAAGACAAAATTCAATTTGCACCTATCTTTTACTTGAATCTATATTTAAGCTTGTTAAGGTTACGTACACTACGCAGATAATCTAGCGCTTCTTGCAAACACACATGCTCAAGCCAAATGTCTGCTGCATAGCCTGGAACAAGCAGCAAGAGGCAGCTATCTCTATGTGAACTTAGATAAAATAGATTTCATGTGCTTTAATTTAAGCCTCTTAAATTAGTAGGCCATTTCATTTACCTCAGTATCAATATCTCATCTACTGAAAATGATGTTACAGGTGAAATGGACTAAATGTCGAAATAATTTTATATCCATTTATTAATTTCTTTATAATACTTTTGTAAAAACATATATACGCAAATTGTATATGGATGATGGCGAAAACACAGATAATTTTGACTCTACCTCGTATATTAGGTTGGTTGGGTTTAACGGCATGTCAACCCCTTGGGTTATTTTATGTCGAATACTTCTATTGGTAATTAGCTATTCAAAAATGTATAGGGGTTTATTTGCTGTAATCAAGTTTTCTGTTGAGAATTTGAACATCAAGAGAGTGTGTGGGTGATTTTTGTAGGTCTATGAACTTACATCCTTAATAAGGATGGGTTCTTTTCAAAAAGTTTAATATCCTCTTGGGATCTATTTTTCAAAATAGTTTGTCAGTGCTGTCAACATTGTAGAACTTTCTTCGAGTGTGGGAGAGGTGTGCGCATTCAATCAGAATATGTTTTATTGTGTATCGGTTTCCACAGGAACATTTAGTTGGAGGTTCTTCTTTTAAAATGAAGGAGTGGGTTAAACTAGTGTGGCCAATGCGTAGCCGGGTGATAGTGGTTTCTTCTCTTCTGGTATTACTAGGATCAGGTGTCCTTTCTTTTAAGTTGGGCTGTAGTTTGTAGAGTTTGTTGTGGGGATTTTCATCCCATAATCGCTGCCATTTGTTTGTCATTATTTGCTTGATTTTTGGTATATTACGGCCATCCATTAGTAGGAAACGCGTGTTGTAATGGTTAAAGTCAAAGGAAATGGACTGGTTGCACCGAGTTCAAATCCTGGACGTGGTAATTGCATTTCACTTAGCGCCAATACCCTTGGAAAAGGTATGAATTCTACACTCTATCCAGCTATGGGTAAATAGTAGGACAGACTGGGCTCTTTAACCTTGGTTAGGCAACCGGTATAGGAGAAGGAAAACTCTGAATTCAAACCTGCTAAACTCCGCTTAAGAAATTGACCTTGTGTCACATCCTGCTCGTGCAGAGGAGTTTGTAAATATATATATTACGGCCATCCGTAACTGTGGACATGTACAATACGAGGATCAGTTTATGTATGTTTCTCTAGCTTTAATAGTTTTGATGATCACAGTGAACTTTGCGTAATCTACTGTCATCTGTACTCGCAGTAAATGCCTTACATTACCGTTATCTTTTAAAATTGCACAGAAAGACGGTAAATTTCAATTTCGAAAACGCTAAACAACAGACAAAGACACTCACAATATTTTTAAAATTATAAATGCGTTCCACATAAACAAATTGTATCTGCGTTTCATATCTCAAAATATAAAGTTGTTGCATTTCTCTGAAATTTTGAGATACGGCTTGATAATTAGTAGTATTTGGATTATTCGGACTATTGTCCTCATCTTTATTGTTATCTGCACTATTTCTCTGATTTTGGGGGATGAGGCTTGATAATTAGTAGTATTTGGATTATTCGGACTATTGTCCTCATCTTTATTGTTATCTGTACAATTTCTCTGAATTTTTGAGATGAGGCTTGATAATTAGTAGTATTTGGACTATTCAGATTATTGTCCTCATCTTTATTGTTATCTGCACTATTTCTCTGAATTTTGTAGATGAGGCTTGATAATTAGTAGTATTTGGATTATTCGGACTATTGTCCTCATCTTTATTGTTATCTGCACTATTTCTCTGGATTTTGTAGATGAGGCTTGATAATTATTAATATTTAGATTATTCGGACTATTGTCCTCATCTTTATTGTTATCTGCACTATTTCTCTGGATTTTTGAGATGAGGCTTGATAATTAGTAGAATTTGGATTATTCGGGCGATTGTCCTCATCTTTATTGTTATCTGCACTATTTCTCTGGATTTTTTTTTAGATGAGGCTTGAAATTAGTAGTATTTGGATTATTCGGACTATTGTCCTCATCTTTATTGTTATCTGCACTATTTCTCTGGATTTTTTAGATGAGGCTTGATAATTAGTAGTATTTGGATTATTCAGACTATTATCCTCACCTTTATTGTTACCTGTATAAAGTTTCGGTCAATGTGCCCTCCGGCCTTCTTCGGGTAATTTTTGTCGGACTCTGGAGCCTTCTCGCACTCGGGAACCTTCTTTTCGAACTTTGGAACCTTTTTGTCGTAATCGGGAGCCATCATGAAACTTTGATCTCAACCCTTTATTCAATCCACTGGGTATCCTGTTCTCATTCCGCTAAGCATAGTATTTTTGTCGGACTCTGGAGCCTTCTTGCACTCGGGAATCTTATTTTAAAACTCGGGAACCTTCTTGTCGTAATCGGGAGCCATCACGGAACTTTGATCCCAACCCTGTATTCAATCCACGGGGTATCCTTTTCTCATTCCACTAACCATAGCTGGGGTACAGGTGTTAAGCTGTGTTAATTATTATTCGAGATTTTTAAGTTCTCAAAATTCACACTGAATTGTCCAATTGGACACATAGCGTAGTGGATAAAGGTAATGGGTTAAGACAGTTCTAAGTGGCAGGTTTTATCTAGACTACTGGCCAAGTGCGACAAACATAATCCAAATAATACTAAAGTTGTAGCAGTTTAACTTAATTGGTAGAGCACCCACGTAGGAATCCCAAGTTTCTTTGTTCGATACCGGTCCCCGTCAACTCAGCGCATGAGTAGCACAGATTAGGTAATAACGCCAGTCATTTGAGAACATTCATTTAGCAAGCCATCAATATATGAAGAACGAAGATAATGTTCCGTGACATGCGTCAAATTCGAACATCGTCTTTCCTAAGACGTATCATGACTATTAATTCTCCCTGAGTGTCCCGTATTCCCAGATTTTCCCTCAACTCAACTGAGCTTAGTAAATAACAATACGAAAAGAAGGGGCGCCAGGTGTGGTGTAATGGTTAACAAGCTGAAGATGAGCAGACGGTTAATGCGTTCGATTCTCACTGGATGCTCTATACTTCTTGCCTAGTGTTATAAATAAGCTAAGCTTAGTAAGTAACTATAAGCCTCTTAGTTGTTAACATACGTATGTAGGGGATTATCTTCCCTTTGCCTGGAAGAGTTATCTTCCCGCTGCGTTGCTGTTTGTTCCCACTAGGGGGACCTCTGGTAGTTAAGCGCGTTCATTGAAACTTGTCTTCCTCTTTTTAGCTGGATCTTCTCAAGAACTGCTATGGGCTAGAGTCTATCTACCCCCTTCTCGGTGAGACTTTTGCCCCCCCCCCTTACATTACTGTAAGTTCTTTATACAGAATGGACTATCCTTTAGTTCCATGTCTGTAACATTTATATGTTAGGTACATTTGGGTATCTTGTTTATACCTAAATATTGTATATGTATTTACATGTTCTATTCTCCTGTACATTATGTATCTTATCATTTCCATGTGCTGTTATATATATTAAATGTTTTGTCTCACAACGTGTCGGAATTGTATGTTCATTAATTAACTTTGAATCTTACACGTATATTATACGATGATAATAAAAAAAATGAAAAAAGGTTTAAAATAATTAAATCTAATGATTGTGTAATGATCTGTCTGTAACCGAAACTACGTCACCACTGACGTCTCGATTTTCTTAGTTATTTAAGTTGATTTCTGTTTATTTAAGCGGCATATATATTCTCAACTAACTATTTAGCATCTTATCTATTAAGGATGTCTCTTCTAAAGCGTAGCTGAGTTAGATTTGCCTCAAAACTACCCATATTATCAATGCATTTAAAATGCTCAACTACGTGTTATATATCTCTAAGAAATAAAGATTTACATAGCATTTGGTGGGAATAATTTGCATGAAAACAAAACTGGGTTTAATAAATAATTATTTGTTGTTACTGATTTCTAAAACCATCATGTTATTCTCAAATATATTAAAAGCAATCCTATATATAATTTTATATAGAAATCTATTGTAGAGGAGTTAACACCCCTACAAGATGGACTGGCTCATAGCCTTATAAGAATCGACGTAGCAATGTCGGGAAAAATATATTCGGACGAAATCACTGCGTTTGATTACAGACATTTGACCCTCATCATTCTTGTACGCTTCTCTTGTGAATTGTACTACTTCTTTTTTTATGTTGTAAGTATCTGTTAGCACCAGATACAAGTGCTGAATAAAATATATATCAAGCACACTATTTCTCTGTGTATCTTTTACCACCTCAACGATGCAACAAAATCAATTATTATAACATTAAAATATGTGTAATATTTTTATATTCGTTTTTATTTAGCTTCGTTAGTCTTTCTAATTCAATATAATATTTCATTACATTAAAACTTAAATACTTGCGCCCAGGGTGCAAATACGTTTGCTAGTATTTATAAAAATATAAATCCAATCTAAATTATTCTTCAGGTTGAGAGTAGAGATTTTTAAAATATTATGGCTCGTAAGTAAAGTTGACTTATGAGTGCCTCAACTTACGAGTTTTCCAAGTTACGAGCTGGCATTTGATCGATTTTTTTCTTTGTAGTGACAACTAGGATTTGAGGTACATTCTATTTTATTATGTTTTTATACAATACAATACTATATTTATTTGGTGGACTGGAACGGGTTAATGGCATTTCAGTTTATTTCAATAGAGAAAATTGAGTTACGAGCGGAACGAATTAAACTCCTAGGCAATAAATACCAATATATATATATATATATATATATATATATATATATATATATATATATATAAGTAAAGAAATAACAAAAGACTTAGAGATTTAGCTTTATAGTTTATTTCAGGGAGCTTAGACAAATAGTCTAAACTCTCCCGACTCATCAGATGCGTCGGGAGATTTAGACTATTTGTCTAAGCTCCCTGAAATAGACTATAATTCTAAATCTCTAAGTCTGTTGTTATTTCTTTACTCATATATTTGCTCTGTGACTCTAACATTAAGAGTACACATTGAGCTCTCAAACTGCGACAGGTTTTTTAAAATAAAACTCTTGTGTCGTAAGGAAGATTTCTTCTCTGGAATTTTAGATTATATATACACACATATATATATATATATATATATATATATATATATATATATATATATATATATATTATATATATATATCATTAACATATATATATAATATTATATATATATATATAAGCTGCTTTTACTTCGCATATCGGTAATACCCTTGGGAAATGTATGAATCTAATTAGACGCTCTAACCTTGGTTGGGCAACCCGTCAAGGAGAAGGAATATTTAATTCAAACCAGTTAAACTCTGTTTAAGAAATTGACAATGTATCATATATTACTCGTGCGAAGGGTTTGGTATATATATATATATATATATATATATATATATATATATATATATATATATATATATATATATAGTTTGTACGTATGCATATATATGTTTGGTTGCGTATGTGTATTTGCGTGTGTGTGTTTGCGTGTGTGTGAGTGATTGAGTAAGTGCTTGTGTGTCTGTGATAGAAACAGAGAGAGAGAGAGAGAGAGAGAGAGAGAGAGAGAGAGAGAGAGAGAGAGAGATGAGAGAGAGGGAGAGATGAGGATGAAGGTCAAGTCGGTCACTATGAAGAGATTATCAATATAAGCTAATCCAAATGATTTCTGTCTATTTAAGCGGCATATATATATATATATATATATATATATATATATATATATATATATATATATATATATATATATAACCTTCTTCTACAGACTGTTTTTACAAAAGGATGACAATGCACAGATTTTAATAAAGTTCAAAGGTTTTAGTCCGTTCAACTCGTTCCCAATATCTGGGTTTCTCAGTCGCTAAATTTACCGCGGGCGTTCAATAAATTTTGCCCATCTAACGTCTCCATAGATTTTTAGGTTATTTTTAGGTTTTAGCGGCATCCGATATTAGGTCTTCTCAATCATCCTTCTCACAGCAAGTGAGCTGTGTACACCAACGACCCCCCTCACTAAAACAAAAAACAAAAAACAAAAAACAAAACAGCAACAACCCTTTATTGCCCACCAACAGTTTATACCTACGGTTCTTTCATAAGGATGACTTTAGCATTAAATACCTCACGAATGTTGATATGCCATTAAACAAACAAAAAAACACTTTTTTTTACTTAAGTCTTTTAATGAATTTTATTATATCTAAACTAAAAGCACGTCAAGCCCTAGCACCTATATGATTTTCCCAACCCTATTGCCCTCATGGCAAGCCCCAAACCCTTTTTATCATATGGTGCGAGAAGGCGGTGGCTGAGGGTCTACATGTCTGGGAATTACGTTAAACTCTATCTGATGGTGAGGTTCCAGTTTTGAGGTTTGGGGAATGTGGAGCACCCCTTCATCACCATTGCTCCCTGGTCCACTCTGACCCGGAGTGGTAGTACCTGTTAGGGTCCCATCTATGGTTTAAATAGAAAAATGTATTTATAAAAAAATTGTATTATCCATTAAGAATTGATTTATTTCAAAACTTTATCGGCATTAAATGACCCACTGAGGTTGATATGCCGTAAAACAAAACAAACAAACAAACAAAACTAAAAGCATCACCTGGGCTGAGAGAGGCGGCAAAAATGTCTGGCAGATCCATTATTACTGTTTCTTTGAATTTTAGATGAGCTTGATAATTTTATCAACTGGATTACTCGGACTATTGTCCTCGTCTTTATTGTTATCTGTACACCGATCATATACTATTTCTCTGAATTTTTTTAGATGAGTTTGATAATTTGTATCTCTGAGTTATTTGGACTATTGTCCTCATCTTTATTGTCATCTGTACTGATAACAATGAAGACGAGGACAATAGTCCGAATAATCCAGATAATTATTACTGAATAACAAGTTGGATCCTGGCAGGATGCCCCATTAAAATCCCTATGTAAAAAAAGATCTTGGGTTCGTCCGGCCTGGTGGGGCGTCAGAAAAAAAGGGCACATACACTCTGAAGAGAACATTGAATGTCTCCTATTTAGAATATTAAATGCAAAAAATAAATTCCATGCTGTTACTATTTAAATCTTATTTTTAATTATCTTGAATATAAATCAAATCTTCATTACTTTGGCTCAAAAAGCAAGATATGGTGATAGTGAATGTGTACATATATTTGCTTTGTCGTTAATTGTTTTATTTTCGTAGTTTCATCCGGACATATATATATAGAAATAGCATAATCTTTACAGATCACTGCCGTCCCTCACAACTCCACCACCAGAACCTTTCCTCTCTGATCCCTCAAATAATTCATCAATCCCGCTGCAGATCCACAAAGCTTGATGCAAATATGACATAGAAAGGACGTCATTCCAACTGGATCGGATGAAACAGATGATAAAATGTTATGCTTATGTCTCTTAAAATGGAGGCGCGTGGTCTAATGATTAGAGTCATAGGAAATGGACTCATCGACTCGAGTTCAATTCATTGACGAAGCTGTTTGAATTTCACATAGCGCTAATACCCTTGGGAAAGGTATGAATCCAATTTCCCTCCAGCCATGGGTAAATGACAGGGCAGACTGGGCTCTTTACCTTGGCTAAGTAACCAGTCTAGGAGAAGGAAAACTCTGAATTCAAACTGTTAAACTCCGCTTAAGAAATTGAGCTTGTGTCACATCCTGCTCGTACGGAGGGGTTGGTATATATATATATATATATATATATATATATATGTCTCTTAAGACTGAAGCCGTGTTACAGACTTTGTTACCGATTGCACAATACACGTTGTTTGTTCCTGGAGTCTGCATAAATTGTCCCTGATGAGATTTCCTATGATTGATATATCCAGCCGAATCCAACCACTCTGATTTAACACGTTCGATTGATATTATTACCGGTTATCTTGCTTCGGTTTGTTACTGGATAATAATCATGAAAATTTAGAGAGTGGTATTCGTGTTGTACAAGCGTTGACCACTATAATACCTACATACATACATATATACCACTGCCCTTTAATATATATATATATATATATATATATATATATATATATATATATTATATATATATATTATATTTACAAGCCCTCTGCACAAGCAGGATGGGACACAAGGTCAATTTCTTAAGCGGAATATGCAAATTAACCTACCAGTTCCCATTGTAAACCGGTATTTTGTTGTGTATATAAATACAATTGCATGTTATTAATATGTAGATAAGGTCAACAGTATTAATAATGCAAAACAATTTTATTAATAATTGAGGTTTAAATAAAAATAACATCCTGGAGAATGTGACGTAAATAACTAAGTGGATTGTGACTTGAATAGTGACATAGTTTCAGTTACTGACAGAAAAACACACATTCTCCATTATAATAAGATTTTCAGAATTTCATGTTACTCATATTATATTTGTTCTTTTTTTTCTTTCTTTTTTGTACAGCTGTTTTTTTTTTTTTTTTTTTTGTTTTTTTTTTTTAAGTTCTTCTCTGATTTATTCTTCTTTTCTTTCTTCGTTCATTTTTCTTTCTTTCTTTTCTTCTTTCTCTCTTCATCCTTTTTCTGTTTTGTTTCTTTTTCTTTTTTGTGAACTTTTGGAATTTCTTTTTCTTCATCCTCGGTTCTTCCTTCTTTTCTTTTTCTGTCTTTTTTCTTTCTCTTTGTCTATTCTTTTTTTTTACTTTCTTTCTTTCTTCTGCTTCTTTCTCATAATAATTTCATTTTCTTCTTCCTAATTCTTTCTTTCTTCGTTATTTCATTCATTCATTCTCTTTTTTCTCTTGCTTCTTTTTCTTTTCTTTTGACGAATTTTCATGATTTAACTTTCTTCATTCTCGGTTTTTTCTTTCATTCTTTTTCTTTCTTTTTCTTTCTTTCTTTTTTCTTTTGTTTTGTTTTGTTTTTGTTTTGTTATATTTCTCTTTCATTGTTTATCGTGTTTCTTTTCCATTTTGGGAAACGTTGATTAATTTCATTTTCTTCTTCCTTAATTCTCTCTTTCTTTCTTTTTTCACTTTTTCTTTTTTTCTTTCTTTCTTTCTTTCTTTCTTTCATCATTCAGTCTCTCCTTTGTCCTGCTTCCTATCCTTTTTTGTTAGATTTTCATAATTCAATTTTCTTCCTTCTCGCTTCTTTCTTTCTTTCTTTCTTTCTTTCATTCTTTCTTTCTTTGTTTCGTTCTCTGCTTCTACTTTCTAAAAGTTTCATAATTTCATTTCTTTCTTCTTCGGCCACGATACACACATTTGATTCACTATCATTTTCTCCACCCCCCCCCCCGCCACTTTTAATTTCGCTTACCTTCGTCTATCCAACCTCGCTGTCTTCCCCAGTACCCTCGACCCAAAGAACCATCTTTCTTTTTATACACGCAATGCAATAACCACTTAAGACCACTTTGTCAATAGATCTCAAGGGAACCTGCTTATAAACACAACAACAAAAAGACAGAAAATCGAATTTTAAAAGGAATGAAATAATCGAAAATTGGATATAGGAAAAACACAAATATTTTTGACTTCTTCAACAGAATCCATCAGGAATCTATTTTACCATTTTTGAACATCGAAGTCGAAAAGAACTCAAGAATCGAAAAGTGCTCTTCATTGGAATAAGTTGAAGAAACGTTGCTTTTGTAAAGGTTCAAGATGCAATAAAAATAGCCATTTAAACAATGTGTATTATTCTGGACGAAGAAAGAGGAAAAATAGAACAATTCAAAACGATAAGCTTTGGACGCATGCGTAGAAAGATACATAAAAAGGATACATCCGGAAAAAGAACATAAATTAATAATACACCAGTCACTATTGTTACGTTTATTACAAACTAGCTGATCTACCCGTCAACGTCGGGTAAAAAGTAATAAATAATTGGTTGGGATTTTGCAATATTTTGGTAATGTGAGTAACAATTCTGTTTTTAGACGGTTAGTGTAGAAACAGATTTGAATTCAGGTGTTGTTAGATAAACTTAACCCTTTATTTAGTCCACGGGGGTATCCTATTCTCATTCCGCTAACCATAGTAGGAGTTAATTATTTTTCTATGTTACTGCCGCTACTCAGGATTGAACCCGGAATCCAGAGATAACTGTCACTTAGAACTGTCTTAACCTAACTACCTTATCCACTAGGTCATTTATCCAACTCCAACCCCAGCTATGGTTAGCGGAATGAAACAGGATACCCCTGTGGACTGAATAAAGGGTTAAGTTCAAAGTTCCGTGATGGCTCCCGATTGCGACAAGAAAGTTCCCAAGTTCGAAAAGAAGGTCCCCGAGTCCGACAAGAAATACCTGAAGAAGGCCGGAGGTATATCGGCCGAAACGTTGTACAAATAACAATAAAAATGAGGACAATAGTCCGAATAACGCAGATAATACTAATCATCAAGCCTCATCTCAAACATTCAGAGAAATAGTATAATAGATATAAAGTAGATGCCATAAAAAAGTGTGGATGAAAAAAAATCATTGAACTGATTCAATTTTTAAAAGATCCTCACCTGATAATTAAATATTTAATGTACTTGCTCTGACAGATTAATTATTTAAATTATATTTTGATAGGTTTCTATATAAAATCATTCGTATGATTGATTTTAATACGCGGGAGAATAAAACAGAGATCAATAATACCAATTGATTATTTATTAAACCCGGTTTTATAAAAACCAGTATGCAAATTAACCACACTATATATTATGTAAACCTTTATATTTTTAGTGATATATAAGACACATTGCAGGAATTTAAACACAATTATAAGATGGGCTGTTTTGCAGCAAATCTAACTCAGATTTTCATAGAGACATCGTTAATAAGATCCATTCTATATGTTAATGATTTTGACTATAATGAAATAAAGTTAAGTCGTCTGGGGGGGGGCTAATGTCGGTATGAGCTATACAGCGAGGGAGTCTATACCCTTTTCAATAGCGGTAGACCAAGGAGATTATTTTAGCGTCTGGCGTGGAGCGCCACACCTACCATCGGTTCCTTACTTGACCGCACAGATCCCTGTGCTACTGATACGCTGAGTTGGCGAGGGCCGGTATCGAACTTGTGGTTTCTAGCCGAACACTCTACCGACTGAGCTAACAGAAATACTCATTGATAAACCTATGCAATTCCTGAGGGTATTGTGATATAAGCAGTGTCATAGAAATACAAATGTGGTGCGGCTTTTTTTTATTAGTTTACGCAAATCTTTAGTTTTTGTGTGTAGGCGGGTTTGAATTTCTTGAAAGGTCATTGTTACTTGGACCAAATAGAATTGAATTGACGTAATGATATTATAGATATGAAGTAATTTTGAAGTTATAATATTGTATATTTAATGTAATATTGAAGCAAAACTAATTTTCAAAAAATACGAAATGATTTGAGCTTATCGTGAAGATTTTATATTTAGGATATTTTAATATTTTTGTTTAGTTTCTTATGCACAATATTAAGATATTTTATTCTTTTTCAGGAACTTCAAAGACAAAATCAAAAATTCTATACGGAGCCAAGAAAGATAAGCGAGACTAAAATAGAGAAAATATTCAACCAATTTTGAAAACATTAAATCTTTATAAATATAAGTTCGTATTTTGGGGTTTGGAGTTGAAAAAGAAAAAAAAAACAGTTCAAAGCGGCTTCAATTCAGATTCCGTTTGAATAATTAATTCTATTTTATAGATATTTTTATACAGGTTAATCCATTTAGGGATATACACACACACCTATATATATATATATATATATATATATATATATTATATATATATATATATATATAAGTCAAGAAATAACAAAAGACTTTGAGATTTAGCATTATAGTCTATTTCAGGGAGCTCAGACAAATAGTCTAACTCTCCCGACTCAATATATGTAATGGCTAGAATCCCGCCTGTCAGCTTGGCAGTCGAGGTTTCGATTCACACACGGAGCAGTCTCCCATGTCTATAACCTTGCTGATGAGACCTAATAGGTCGAAATGTACATACAGGGATTGAAATTTTTTCTCGATTTGTTTAGCCTTAAATTTGAACATATATGCCCGCCTAAATTCATTGTTTATTAACTAATTAATTTTCAAAATTAGGTATGACTTCAATTAAGCACATATCCTCAAAAAATTGTCGGCTAAAAGTCACATCATAAATAAACACATTGTTTGTTTACTTACTTTCATATATATACATATATCTGTACGTTGAAATTGGAAATGAATGCAACGATGTGTTGAAAGAATAAATAAATAAAGGAAAGAAAATGTTGAATGGATAAAATTGATTTAAGTTGAGTTACCAACACGTGTTCGGCCAGGAGTTTGTTCCTGTACACATGTATTTTATGTATTATTATATTAAATATAAAATAGAATAATAATAATAATAAATTATAAAATATTTAAGCATACAAAGAAAAATGGCCTTCTTCAGGGTAAAATGTGATATTTGAATTTGAAAAATGTTTGATATTTGAAGTTAAAACGGTCAAAATACAGAGAATTTCCAAATATCAAATATTTTACCCTAAAGAATGCCGTTTTTCTTTGTATGCTTAAATATTTTATAATTTTCTATTATTATTATTTTATTTTATATCTAAAATAATAATAAATAGAATACATGTGTACATGAACAAATTCCTGGAAAACACGTGTTGGTAACTCAAATTAAATCAACTGCATCCATTTTAAATAAATATATGTTGAAAGTATAAATAAATAAAGGAAAGAACATGATAAATGGATAAAATTGATTTAATTTGAGTTACCAACTCGTGTTTCGGCCAGGAATTTGCTCATGTACACATGTATTCTATCTATTATTGTTTTAAATATAAAATATTAATTATTTATACTTTCAACACACACACACACACACACACACACACACACACACACACACACACACACACAAATATATATATATATATTTATATATATATATATATATTGGGGAGATTATGTGCTTAATTAAAGTCATACCTTATTTGTTGATTAATTAATTATAATTAAATGAATTAGGCGTGCATATCGGTTTAAATGTAAAGCGTAAACAAATCGAGAAAAAATTGATCTCTGTATGTACATTTCAGCCTATTAGGTCTCATCAGCAGAGCTATAGACAGGGCAGTGCTTTGTGCATGATTCGAACCCTACCTGTCAGGCTGACAGGCGGACACTCTAACTATTACACTAGCAGGTATGACTTTAATTAAGCACATAATCTCCCCCAAATTGTCGGCCTTCGCCATTTCAAACACATTGTTTGTTCACTTCATATAATATATATATATATATATATATATATATATATATATATATATATATATATGAGTAAAATGAGGAAATCAATCCGACAGTATGTGCAGAAATGTATACAAACACGGGATGTTAAACTGGATGGAAATTTATTATTATTATTATTATTATTATTATTATTATTATTATTATTATACTGCATTATATTGCATATTGTAATACGTTAGAGCCAAAGCCCTCAAAATCCACACCAAGAACCAATCGCAAACCACCACCCACACAAATCCACATAATTACATAATTCTACCTAACAAACAAACCCACAGCACCATACATACAAATTTGAATAAACCAGGCATCAAAACTCGAAACAGAAACTCTCGACAACATGTAAAATCTGAAGCATGCGTATACTTGATACCATGTATGGACTGCCATACGAAATACATAGGTGAAACTTCCAGAACCCTAAAAACGTATTTACGAAAATAAACGCAAAATTAAATTGGGCGACTACAACAATTGTTTTTTCCAACATATATTAGATACAAAACAAAACTTCGATTTCAATAGTGTCTCCATGTTAGCATACATCCACAATAAAAGATTAAAGCAAATCTTTGAAGCTAGCGCGATAAGTAATATACAGAATGTTAATTATTGACCTGGCTTTTTTTAACATACCTTCACATTTAGGCAAAGCAATCATTAGTAGCTACAGAACTACAAACTATATATATAATATATATATATATATATATATATATATATTAAACAGTCAAACAATTGATACTTCTCGCGTTCGTTAAAAACATGGTTATCTATAAGGAATACATCATGATATTTACCGCGTACCCCACTTGTACGAGTCAGGCACAAAGTCCCTATTAACGTGGGACCACCCACAAACCGAAGCTTATGGAGTGGCAGGTGAAAAATTGCGTCGATCCCGTCGGCATTCCCCCTCAAGGGGGGCGCCTCAGGCACTGGGCAATAAACCCAGTCCTGCCCCTTTAAATCGAGGGGGCAGGTGTTGCCTGGGGGGATGGCCCCCTGGGATCGACGCTATTAACTGTAAAGATCCAGGGCCGAAGCCACTGGACCCCCGGTGTTGACCAGGTCTACATCTATAAGGAATACGTCATATCTTTTCAACATCTCGTGAGCCAATCATGTCTTGACTTTCGATCTCACGTGTTCAATTCACATCTTGACGTTCGTTTTTGCATGTACTAGTTACGTCCTTAACATTCAATTGTGCACGATAATCAACGAACGGTTATGAAACTTTTCTGCTGATTTTCTAAACTCAACTTATTCTATACATCCATCATCTTTTTAACAACAAACATGTTTTTTTTCTTTACTTGTTTCATATTGTCCTGAAGAAAGTTTCTTTGTAAAACGAAATGTTCGAACATCGACACTACGAGTAATTTCATCCAGTTTAACACCCCGTGTTTGTATACATTTCTCCATATATATATATATATATATATATGATTTTTGGATGTTTCTTTGTTTATAGAAGCATTGTTGAATAAATTATTATTTATTTTTTTGCTTGAAGGCAATTATAATGCATGTATCGTATAAAATTCGATAATTATAGAAAATAATCTTGACAAGAGAATCCCGCAAAGGATGGCTCGCTATGCAGAACACCGTACAGACTGTTTCGACTTTATTAAGTCTCTTCAGCGATGTATACTAACGACTCCCCTCCGACAGGAATCGAAACCGGGACTTCACAGGCATAGTCAGAGACCATATCCGTTCGGCCGCCGGTACATAGCGAACAATCCCTGCGAAATTAACCTTGTCAATGAAACTACTACACGCCTCTACCATAGTAGGTAAGTGGACGTTTATTGTGTAGTAAACGGTGTGTAGTACGGTGTTCTGCATAGCGAGCCATCCTTTGCGGGATTCTCTTGTCAAGATTATTTTCTATAATTATCGAATTTTATACAATACATGCATTATAATTGCCTTCAAGCAAAAATATAAATAATAATAATAATAATAATATATATATATATATATATATATATATATATATATAATATATATATATTGAAGATTATGTGCTTAATTAAGTCATACCTAATTCGTTGATTATAATTAATTGAATTAGGATGCATATCGGTTTAAATGTAAAGCGAAAAACAAATAAACCATATTCATTCAATTATAATTAATTGATTAATAAATTAGGTATGACCTTAATTAAGCACATAATCTTCCAAAAAATTGTCGGCCTTCGCCATTTCAAACACATTGTTTATCCACTTCATATATATATATATATATATATATATATATATATATATATATATATATATATACTTTCAAAGAAATAAGAATTTAACAAACCGTCATTTGGCTAACATAAATTTATTTCGACCAGAAATTCAATTCAATGAGTCTAGTCTCATCAAATAGCATTTACATGCTATCCGAGGGGACTAGACTCATATTGAGTTTTGGTCGAAATAAATTTGTTATATTCAATGGCGGTTTGTTAAGTTTCTCTTTCTTTGAAGGTATAACTATTTCTCTCTATATAATTAATTTTTAGTTGTTAAACATTGAGCTCTCTCAGGGATTTGTAAAAATTCTTGTATAAATCTATAAGCTGGATCAACATGAGCATATACTGTGGGTGTACAGGTGACATTGATGATCCCAAAAAGAATTATCTTCTACATAGTCGTTGAATATTTTTACCTTTATATATATATATATATATGTATATATATATGTATATATATGTGTGTGGGGGGTGTATGTATATGTGTGTGTGCTTACCGTTACTTTCATTCTTACTTTTATCTCTTTATATTTTTTTTATATTATTAACTATATTTAACTACCCAAAACTTCTATTATCGTAACATACACAACCTGTATTTTTTAAATACTCTCAAACCAAATTAAACTAGTTATTAAATAATTTTAAATTTTCAACTTTTAACTATTAATACGACCCATAACATATCTTTTATTAAATAATAATTGAAAAAATAATTCCCATAAATTAATCCAAATTTTTAATTCAATAATCAAAAACCGTTCCTGATCTACGAACATATAAACAAGCGTTCCTCTACTAAATTTAAGTCCCATTCCAACGGGCATGTTTATAACACCAAAGATTAATCGTAAACTCGATTAATTTAAAAGTAACCCTGAAGAATGTATCGATGAAACGCGAGTAGGTTACTCATTTCCATTCTTAAATATATATA
>CM042164.1:67631414-67633768 GCA_023376005.1 Doryteuthis pealeii | reverse complement strand
ACACAGAGAGAGATTGGTGTGCATATCGGTTTTAAATGTAGCGTAACAAATCGGAAAAATCGATCTATGTATGTACATTTCAGCCTATTAGGCCTCATCAGCAGAGCTATAGACAGGGCAGTGCTTTGTGCGTGATTTGAACCCTACCTGTCAGCTGACAGGCGGACACTCTAACCACTACACTAGCAGGTATGGACTTTAATTAAGCACATAATCTCCCCCAAATTGTCGGCGCTTCGCCATTTCAAACACATTGTTTGTTCACTTCATATATATATATATATATATATATATATATATATATATATAATATAATGAGTAAAATGAGGAATTCAATCCGACAGTATGTGCAGAAATGTATACAAACACAAGATGTTAAACTGGATGGAAATTTATTATTATTCCTTTTGAGTTTTCACATCAGTGTTAGCTGATGGTCTTTCACTGGAGTCTGAGTGACAGCAAGTCTCCTCAGGTCTCCAGGACTCTTCTGAGTATTCTGGCAGATTGCAGCAGGGCAGTGTTCTGAATGGTTTTAATCCTTCCTCTGATATCCAAACTTTCCAAATCCTTTTCTAATCCTTTTGGGATCGGTCCAAGTGCACCAACTACAATTGTTATAACTTTCACTTTCATATTCCATAACTTTTTCAGTTCTCTGGCAAGGTCCAGATATTTGTCAATTTTTTCATTTTCCTTTAGCTTCACCCTGTGATCCGCTGGCACTGCAAAATCCACCAGTTGAAAAGTTCTTTCTTTTTTGTTAATCAACACTAGGTCTGGTCTTCTTGCTGGGATAAGGTGATCCGTTTTAATTTCAAAGTCCCAGAGAATTTTGTGCGTTTCGTTCTCAAGAACAGATTCTGGTTTATGCATATACCATTTTGTTGTGTGGTCAAAATTTAATTTCTTGCATAATTCCCAGTGGATCACCTTCCCAACCCAGTCGTGTCTTAGTTTTGTATTCTCGTTGTGCTAGTTTGCTACATTCGCAGAGTATATGGTTAACAGTCTCATCTCTATTACCGCAAAGTCTACATTTACTATTTTGTTGGGGTCTTATCAATTTTCGCTTTGATGTAGTTTTGTCCTTATGGCATTATTTTGTGCAGCAATTATAAGTGATTCTGTTTCTCTTTTGAGGTTTCCCTTTCTTAACCATGTCCAAGTCTTTCCATGTGCAACCTCATCTATTTGTCGTTTGAAGCGTCCATATAATTGTTTTCTTCCCATTTTTGTTTTTCTAGTCTTTGTCGTTTTTCTGTTTGTCCATCTGCCGTTTCTACTATTGTTGGCCGCCATAAGTAATTTGTCTTTGCTCTTCCTTGTGTAATCTTCAAGTTGTTGGATTGTGGTTTCTACGCATTCCTCTATGTTAGCAAGACCTCTTCCCCCTTCCTTTCTTGACACATACAATCTATCTCTATCATCTCTAGGGTGGAAAGCCTTGTGCATGGTCATTAATTTTCTCGTCCTTTGGTCTATCTGTCTGAGTTCTTCTTTTGTCCATTTTAAGAATGGTCCTGAGTATCTTATAATGGGACAGCCCAGGTATTAATTCCTTTGATCAGATTTCTGCTGTTAAGTTTCGTTTCTAGAAGTTTTCTAGTTCTCCTGAGATATTCTTTTTTAACTTTTCCTTTCATTTCTGCTTGCATGATATTGTCCGCTTCTAAATTCCTAAGTATTTGTAGCTTTCATTTCATCAAGAGATTTTATAGTTTCCTGATTTGGTAGTTGTATTCCATTCATTAGTTTTCTTTCACCTCTTTTTATTACAAGCATAGCACATTTTTTATTATTATTATTATTATTATTATTATTATTATTATTATTATTATATTGCATATTGCAATACGTTAGAGCCAAAGCCCTCAAAATCCACACCAAGAACCAATCGCAAACCACCACCCACACAAATCCACATAATTACATAATTCTACCTAACTAACAAACCCACAGCACCATACATACAAATTTAAATAATCCAGACATCAAAACTGTCACTCTAGACTCGAAACAGAAACTCTCGACAACATGTAAAATCTGAAGCATGCGTATACTTGATATGGACTGCCATAAGAAATACATAGGTGAAACTTCCAGAACCCTAAAAACGTATTTACGAACATAAACGCAAAATTAAATTGGGCGACTACAACAATTGTCTTTTCCAACATATATTAGATACAAAACAAAACTTCGATTTCAATAGTGTCTCCATGTTAGCATACATCCACAATAAAAGATTAAAGCAAATCTTTGAAGCTAGCGCGATAAGTAATATACAGAATGTTAATTATTGACCTGGATTTTTTAAACATACCCTCACATTTAGGCAAAGCAATCATTAA
>CM042164.1:67598914-67626414 GCA_023376005.1 Doryteuthis pealeii | reverse complement strand
GAACGCAATCAGATCGTTTATTATGTTGCTTTCTTCTAACCACAGCCTCGTAGTCTCCATTGCAATTCTCCAATTCATGCCTGATTGTTTTTACTGAGTTCAGGGAGCACTTTTTTCACTAGCACTAGGCCAAGGACATTGTCTTTGGTGTCTGAGGCGGGGCCCCACACCTACAATCAGCTCTTCACTTTACTGCACAGATCCCTATGCTACTTTAAAGGTTGAGTAGGCAAGAGCCGGTATCGAACCCGGAATCTCGTGGTTCCTAGTTGGACGCTCTACTGACTGATCAAAACCGATAATATCACGAATATATATATATATATATATATATATATATATATATATAATATATATCTGCTAAAAACGGTATAACTGCACTGATGAGAGGTGATACCTCGAAACACGTGTCTGTAGTTTACCCTATTAAACGCTCCCAATTTCGGTTGAGCACTTTATTTAGAAGGGATTTAATTGCAAAATTCACCGTATTCGGCGTTCAGCTAAGACTCACTTTGTTTACATAAAGTTTGAGACCTCTAGGGGAGTTCATTTCCGCTTAGAAATGTAGCGATTAAATAGCCTGCTATACCTGACAGCTGACTGTGGCCGTATGGGTAAGAGGATTGGCGAGCGAAAGTTCGTTCGGGTTTCGAACCCGGCCATAGGTAGCTGCTAAAAATGGTATAACTGCACTGATGAGAGGTGATACCTCAAAACACGTGTCTGTATATATATACATATCTCTCTCTCTCTCTCTCTCTCTATATATATATATATATATATATATATATATATATATTATATATGTGTTTGTGTGTGTGTATGCGTATATGATGGGAAATATCCTGTATAGATAAAAAGATAGACATTCTTGAAATAAGCGAGCAATAAAAGCAAATGATTATTTATGTTTCACACTTCGCCCCTTTTTCATCAGAGTTATCTCCCCTTACCTCTTCCCGCCATTTCCAATTACGAAAACATCAGCCGTTCGATCAATTTCATCAATTGATTTCCCGAACGTTCTTCTTTATTGTTTGTTTGTTTGTTTGTTTGTTTATTCATTTTATTAGTTTTTTCATCATCTTCACTAAATCCTTTACCCCCCACCATTAATTTTTTTTTATCTCCTGACGTCGGAGAGTGATCATACAAATTATCATCAATTCATTTATTTTACCTAGCTTTTCTTATTTATATCTTGAATCATATATGATTATTTTTCTTTCTGTCTTTAGGTTTTTTTTGTATTTTGAGGATGATATAAGCCTGTCTCTGGAAAATTCCCAGGTTGATTTCAATGTAGATGATACGCTACTATTGTATCGATTGTTTGGAGAATAATTTTCAGGGCATTATTAATTCTCTTTTTTTTTTTTTTTTTTTTTTTTCATTATTTCTTTTTTGGTGTTTTGTAATGTCGCTATTAGAAATTCCAAGAGCTTTATTATTATTATTATTATTATTATTATTTTATTATTATTATTAATTATTATTATTATTATTATATTTTTTTAGATTCCGGTGATCTTTTTTTTCTTTTTTCTTTTTTTTCATCGATATATATTTTTCAATTAAGTGTTGTGTCATCTTATTGAAACAAAAGCTAGAGTTTCGCTAAACTTTTTCCAACGATCTCACCTTTCTTCCTATTTTGTATACTCGACTTATTTTTTGGATGCGCTTTGTGTAATGGTTATTGTCATAGGAAATCGACCCGGCGACACGAGTTAACATCCTGGACGAGGCTTATTGCATTTCCCATATTCTTATTATAATGGAAATTGTGTGTCTGTC
This sequence comes from Doryteuthis pealeii, assembly GCA_023376005.1. Lineage (NCBI taxonomy): Eukaryota > Metazoa > Mollusca > Cephalopoda > Myopsida > Loliginidae > Doryteuthis > Doryteuthis pealeii. The sequence continues at coordinate 67,624,614 of CM042164.1, read as the reverse complement.
TCTAACCGAAACTACGTCACCACCAAGGTCACAATTTACTTACTTATCTACGTTATATTCTCACTGATTATTAAATAATAATTGTTTAATCTTAATTATCATATTAACAATGTCTCTTCGCTGGTGAATCATGTAAGTTCTATGGAGAAAAATAAACGAGCAAAAGTCTGTGCCCCCCCCTCTAGGCGCAAGTACTTAAGTTTTAATGTAGTAAAATATTACTAGCAGGACCTGTGGATATACCACCGTATGATAATTTAATTATTACGACGTTTAATTATTTTCACTTAAGAGCTATTGCGAAATAGTTCGTTCAACATGTAAAAAGTATAATAATCTTGATTTAACTCTCTCTCTCTCTCTCTCTCTCTCTCTCTCTCTCTCTCTCTCTCTCTCTCTCTCTTTTGTTCTTCCTTCTGTTCCTCTTTTAATTATGTTCGATTAGACAGATAACATTATTGCTTCCGCGCGCTCATGCCCTCTCTCTATCTTTCTCCTGCTCTATTTCTTTCTTTCTTTCTTTTCTTTTCTTCCTTCTCTTTTATTATGTTTTTCTGTGTAGCTAATCCTTTTTCTTCCCTTCTTTAATAAAAAAAATTGTCCATTATTGGGCTGACGTGATGACAATGTTCAGCTGAGATGGATTCGTCTCAATTGGTGACAATTTACCTGAAGATTTCCAGAGGCGTATCACTGGCTAAGGTTTTACGTCCAGACAACAAAGCCTGCAAGCGACTTACACTTTGAGTAGCAGTTGATATGGGCGTAATATTTGGGTCTTTTTCTTTTAGGTAACATCTACCAGTGAGCGGAGTAGAAGGGACCAAACAACGAGTCTTTAAAAAGAACAAAAAAGAAAAGAAAAATAATTAAATTCTAGTTAATACCAGAAAACATTTCCCTTTTTGCCATATGACAGCATCCATTAAGATTCCTTTTTTTTTAATCATTTAATGTGTTTAAAATCCTGCAATGTGTGTTACATAATTATTAGATGCCTAATATTTATGGCAATAGTGTAGAAACATAATGGCGATTAGTGCAGCTGATGGCCTTGAGGGTGAGTGACGGCGCTTGACCTCACTCTCACCTTGCCTTCCGGGGATAAATCGTGAGAACCGGAAGGCATAGAAGACCCTGTCTTCCGGTTTAAGGAGTAAGTAAGACTCAGTCAGTTAGAATGTAGAAGCCGAGCTCGTAGGATGTAAGGATCTGCGCAGTCCTCTGGTTTGGGATTAACAATAAAATAAGATCAAAAGTAAATCGAAGTCTTGTGTTTATTATCTAAAAACTAACAATGACACAGGGCTTCTGATAAGGAGAAATCCCTAACAGAAACCAGACCCGAAGTCCCCAAGAAAGTCCAGACCTTAGAAGAGACGCTAGACCAGACTAAGATGTTAGAAGATAGAACCAAAGCCGACCAGAAGAATAGATGTCCAACATATAGAAGCAAGTAAGAAGAAAAGAAGTAATGAAGGGTATACAACATTATATCGATTTGGTACCGTGAAAACCTCAGTACGTAACATGTGTTTTACATACAATTAAGAAATAAATGTTTACATTGTACAAGGTGTGAGTAATTTCCATACCGGCTTTAATAAATACGTCTTTAATAAATAATTACTTGGTGTTATTGATTTCTAATATTATTGTTTTATTCTCAAATGTATTAAAAGCAATCCTATGTATCATTTTATATTGAAATCAATTAGAATAATGTAAAAATAAGTGTAATCTTTTTTCAGTTCGTATCTAATTTCATTAGTCTTTCTAATACAATATAATATTTAGTTACCGTATTTGACGGCATATTTTTAGTGTATTTAAGCATATATTGTTGAAAAACACTCTAGCTGTGCATTTAACAAGCGGAAACATAAAATAATAGCAGAATAAAATAAGGATGCATGGAGTTTAGGGTAGGTAAAAGTACTGAGCGTAAGCTCGGTTAGTGTGCATCATAGAGAAGATTAGCCTAGGCCTACGGGAGGTCTCAAAATTCACATACAATGTATAAGACACAGGGCAATTTTGTGAGCCAAAACTTTGGAAAATAGTGCATCCTATATGCCGTCAAATACGATATATCAATAATTAAATATTTGTGCCTTGAGGAACATTTTCTGCTAGTAACTCTGCTCATCGGAAATGTATGAATCCAACTCTGCTCCCTCCAGCTATGGGTAAATAATAGTGCAGACAGCACGTAGCATCTTTGTACAATTCACTTCAAGATTATTCTCTAATCCTTCCGTTAGAGGCAAAGTTGTGCAGTATTACAGTAGTACTGATGAAATCAACGGCGCTTGGTAACTAACAGTTTCTCGCCAATGTGATTTTCAAACGATATAAATTATTTGTGTTCGTCTTTTAAGTATATTTTATTGTGTGGTGCATAATGAGAAGAGTCAAACAAAGTTAAACATCCCAGTATGTCCTACTACTCTACCCATAGCTGAAGGGAGAATATAACAGGTTTGAATTCAGAGTTTTCCTTCTAGACTGGTTCCCTAACCAGGTTGAAGAACTCAGTCTGCACTACTATTTCATCGATAGCTGGGGGGAGAGTTGTTGGATTCATACCTTTCCCAATGGTATTAGCGCTATGTGAACTGTAGTTTCGTCCAGGATTTGAACTCTGGTCGACGAGTCGATTTCCTACGACTTTACACCCATTACACCACGCACTTTCAACTGTATAAACCAACCAAACAACCAACCAGCCAACCAACAAACCAACTGGATCTCAGTCTGTCTGTCAGTCTATCTGCATGCCTATCTTAATAAAGAGAAAGAATAATCGTGATATTTTCTCTCCGCCTCTTGTTTGTATTGTACTAGCCGAGCGTAGAATACGGGTTTATATTTTTACGTTTCCCCAACGCTGATTTCCGACCGCGGCCCATTTTCCAAGTTGCACTTGTTCCACCCGAGAATTTGCTTTCCGTAGACGAAGACAAAATAAAAAGTAATTTTCCTTCAGATAGAAAACGTACACCCCAAATAAGAATAGACGGATATAGATGAAAAAATATCAGTGAGTAAATCGAGCTAGGTAACTAAATAGATAGATAGATAGATAGATAGTGCGTCATTAATTGTGCTACATTGAGATATCCTAAAGAGCGCAAGCACAAAGATAAACATATCTTATTATAATGGCGATTGTGTGTTTTTCTGTCTGTAACCGAAACTATATTACTATTCAAGTAACAATTCCCTTAGTTATTTACGTCACATTCTACAGGATTTTATTTTTATTTAAACCTCAATTATTAATAAAATTGTTTCACATTATTAATACTGTTGGTAATAACAACATATTAATAACATACAATTGTATTTATATATACAACAAAATAGCAGTTTACAGTGTGAATGGGAAGGCTATTTGCATATTGATATTAAAAATCTGATTTTAATAAATATGTGCTTAGTATTATTGATTTCTAATTGCTTGGTTTTATCTTAATGAATATTAGCAAAAATCTCCGGGATAAATCTTAAAAGAAATTCATTATCAAGAAAAAATAACAGTAATTTTATCCTTTACTTGCTATTTTAACTAAATAGTTAAATTAGGAAAATTTAGCAATGAAAGACGGGAATGAGAGAAGAGTAAGTTTCAGTTGTTCTTTATTTTTTATTATGCCCCCCTCTGTTTCAAATATTTTTATCTGCTTTCTTATTTAGTTTCATTAACATTTCTAATTTGATACAATATTTTATTACATTAAAACTTAAATACTTGCACCCGGAGGGTGCATATATTTGCTAGTGTAAATAAAGTATATAAAGCTAGATAAGCATACACTAAAAGAGATAGACAGATACCTAAAGAATGAAACTGATATATATGGAAAGAGAGATATATGAATATAATCACACGCATATATATATATGTGTATGCATGTATGTATATATGTGTGTGTGTATATATATATAGAGAGAGAGACAGAGAAACAGAGAAACAGAGAGAGAGAGAGGGGGAGAGAGCAAGCTAGATACATAGATATATATACGTATAGACTGAAATATATATATATATATATATATATATATATATATATATATATATATACCTAAAGGGAGAGAGTGTGGGAGAGACAGATAGAGATAGATAAATATATACTAACAATCGCATAATTTTTACAGATCATTGCCGTCAGTCACAATGCTACATAGATATTACATACATACATACATACATACATACGTACATACATGCGTACAGACTGAAAGAGATAGAGAGATAGATAGATAGATAGATAGATAGAGAGAGAGAGAGAGAGAAAGAGAGAGAGAGATTGACTGACTGAGATAAACATTTATATGTATATAGAAAACTCTTGTCCCATCATTAACTTTTTTTTCTCATCAAAAACAAGTCTCACGATTAAAATATCTACAACTATTAATATTCTCATTCAGGCCGAATATAATATATATATATATATATATATATATATATATATATATATATATGAAGTAAATGGAAGTTAATCCGACAGTATGAATTTAACATTTTTTTGAAAAAACAAATGATGTTAATAGTTTGCTGACAGAATCTGTTTCGACCGTTTTAATAGAGCGGTCTTCATCAAGAGCAACATATGAATGAAAGACGGGATATATAACCGTTAGATAGGAGGTTATTTATCCCGTCTTTCCTTCATATGTTGCTCTTGATCAAGACCGCTCTATTAAAACGGTCGAAAACAGATTCTGTCAGCAAACTATTAACATCATTTGTTTTTTCAAAAAGTGTTAAATTCATATATTATATATATTATATATATATATAATATATATTATATATGTATGTATTTGTGTGTGTGTGTGTGTGTGTGTGTGTGTGTTAGGGTAGCGAAGACATTAAGTCAACGGCGTTTGGTAACTGTCAGTTTCTCGCCTACGCGAATTTCAAAACAGCTGTCTTGGTTCGAAAATCGCATTGGCGAGAAACTGAGAGTTGGCAAGCACCGTTGATTTATGTATTCACTAACCTAATATAGATATACATACTCTCTGGGTGATATAGACCACTCTTTACTTATAAGTATAGCAATATATATATATATATATATATATATATATATATATATATATATATAATATATATTGAGAGAATATGTGCTTAATTGAAGTCGTACCAAATTTTGAAAATTAATTAATTAATAATTAATTAATTAGGCGGGAATGCCTATTTAAATGTAAGGCTAAACAAATCGAGAAAAATCAATCTCTGTATGTACTATTTTTTCTCGATTTGTTTAGCCTTACATTTAAATAGGCATTCCCGCCTAATTCATTAATTATTAATTAATTAATTTTCAAAATTAGGTACGACTTCAATTAAGCACATATTCTCCCAAAAATTGTCGGCAAAAAAGCCATATCCAAACACCTCGTGTTTACATACTTATCATATATATATATATATATATATATATATATATATATATTATATATATATATATATAGTTAACAGAAGCTATAATTATAATTTTTAATAAAAGTTACAGTTTCCTTCTAACTTTAAAAAAAAATCCAACTCACACATATACACACAGGCACAAACTTATTTGGACACAGCTCACACCCACATATCAAACACGCACGCGCCCACACACAGCAAACAATATAAACAGTAATGAAAAATATAATAGAAAAACATAACATTTATGTTATAAAAATTCATCGGAAATTATCTTTATCATAAAAATGCATTAGAAATGATTGTTACTATAAAAATACATTGGAGATTATTTTTACTATAAAATGCATTAGAAATGATTTTTACAATAAAAATGCATTAGAAATGATTGTTACTATAGAAATGCATTGGAGATTATTTTACTATAAAATGCACTAGTAATGATTTTTACTATAAAAATGATTAGAAATGATTTTTACTATAAAAATGCATTAGAAATGATTTTTACTATAAAAATCCATTAGAATGATTGTTACTATAAAATGCATTAGAAATGATTTTTACTATAAAAATGCATTAGAAATGATTTTTACTATAAAAATGCATTAGAATGATTTTACTATAAATGCATTAGAAATGATTTTACTATAAAAATGCATTAGAAATGATTTTTACTATAAAAATGAATTAGTAATTCTTAAAAAAGATTGCTTTTGCTTGAAGCCGAAAGAACGGCCTATAAAATTGTAATAGAATGGCCCATTATTTAGCTGATAGGACGACACTCATAAAAGATAAGAATTCGGTGGATAAGTAATACCAGATAATGAGGATTTACATTTTTCATTTCATCTTGGACGATTTGGACGGACTTATTCTTAACCAGAGGGTGTTGCAAGATGTTAATGGTTGCACAAATAAGGTAAATAAGGAATAATTAGTTGGAGTCAAGTTGTCTAATGGTTAGAGTCGTAGGAAATGGATTCGTCGACCCGAGTTCAAATCCTGGATGAAGCTACAGTTCACATAGTGCTAATACCCTTGGAAAATGTATGAATCCAACTAGTATCCCTCCAGTTATGTGTACATAGTAGGGCAGACTGTGTTCTTTAACCTTGGTTAGGCAACCAGTCTAGGAGAAGGAAAATTCTGAATTCAAGCCTGTTAAACTCCGTTTGGGGTAGTCACTACTAGAATATGCTCAATCCTAATTAGTGATCTATTTCACAAATTTAAAAAAAATTTTAACACTTTTTAAATATCTTTCTATTAATAATGGAGATTCGCTTCCGGTTTTTGTCTGTAACAAAAACTGCGTCACTGCCTACGTCACATTATCCAACACATAATCTAACGTCATAACATAGAATAAATATACTCAAAATGTGAGCATGCAACGTTAGACAATCCTCATTGTTTCAATAAATAGATGCCCGGCGTTATATATTTATATATAGATTGTTTAATTCTAATATAATATTTAAAGTTATCGGAACTGTTTCCATTTCAAATTGTTTTTTCTTTCTTTTCTTTTTTTTTTTTTACTCCTTTAATAAATTTGACGATTTTACATACACTCGATGACATTGAATTTTCAGCTCCCATCCCCTCAGGCAATATCTTTGAAAAAATATATTTTACATCGCCCGCAGGGTGTTTTTTTATTTTGTACTAGTAGATATAATAATATCCACCACTCTGAAATGATATAAGATGAAAGAAAAAACAAAAGAATAATTAAAATTATAAATTCCCGTGCCATTCCTGAAAATAATCTTAACCCCGTCCGGTTAGTTTGTCGTGGGAGCAAAATGATTCTAGAGGAACAATCCTCTGCGTCAACTTACAGAGTTTACAGGGTCGGTGTTTATTTATGTAGGGGAACAGAGTTTACGACTCAAGGGAAAAAAACCAACTTAACGACAGGTCAAAGAAATGTTTAAGAGTGAAATGTGTGTTATAGAAATTTCAGTCGTAGGTGGAGTAAAAAAAAAAAACAGAAAATGTAACAAGAAAAATAAGAAGGTAAAAAAAGGAAAAGGAAAAATTACCTTATTATTCACAAGCGAAAGACTAATTGCTATATTGAGCAATTAAGTTTTCTCACGGTAGCAAAACAAGAAACAGGTGTTATTAGACAGACTGAGGCATTAGGACAGATGTAAGCATTTAGTTGTGTATGTGTCAAGCAATCCATTCGGTTGGTTGGATTTTATATATATATATATATATAATATATAAATAAATAAATAAATATATATATATATATATATATATATATATATATATATATATATATATATATATGTAAAGATAAAGATAAAGATAATGAGTCAGACGAACCTACTAAAAGTTTCGCTTAATGCTCTTCAGAGCTAAGATCTTATCCATGAAGAGCATTAAGCGAAACTTTTAGTAGGTTCGTCTGACTCATTAGATTTATCTTTATTATTTGCTCTACTTAGGTATTGAGCACTTTTTACTTATTAGCTTTAGTCTCCTGGCGGTTTTACATGAATATATATATATATATATATATATATATATATATATATATATATATATATATATGCAGATAAATTGTTTTTTCTTTTGGCCAAAATATTGTAGCAATAGATTATTTTTTGCTGATACGATTATCTTGGTCTTTTCTTTTTTCCCAAAAATTTTTTCTCCCCGGTTGATGTTTGGTAGTATATTTTTACAATCAAACTATTTGCTGGGTTTTTTGTCACTGCGAGGATTTACCAATAAGTTTGGTATATTAAATTATATATATATATATATATATATATATATATATATATATATATATATATATATAGTTGGCAGCCTTCCGTCTACGAGAGACGATGGAGTTGTGTCAAAGGTTTTTTTTTAATTATTTTTTTATTCGTTATTATTATTTTAATTATATATATTTTTTTTTAATTATTTTTTTTTAAATTATTTAAAAAAATCTTTTTTTTGTATTTTTATTTTTTTATTTTCTTTTTTTCACTCTTTGAAACACATAGCCTGGGCAGTTTCATATGGAGGATGAGCTGTTACCCATGCAGCAAAACATCCCTCTCCACCCAGCCGCTGTGATCCAAAGGAAATGTAAGGGACCAATGCAGTTTGGCAACGGTTGTGTCGCAGGAGTTAATGGGTAGCACTGGATTTCATCATCCCACCACCTTAGGAACTCCAGCTCCTGATTTATTTTCGGGGTTTACTCCCATATATATATATATATATATATATATATAGGGTCATCCACAGACACGTGTTTCGACTTATCAAGTCTCCTCAGTGTGGCTAGACATTTTGTAAGCTACCTACAGCCGGAATTGAAATCCGATCGGTTGGGTGTCAGTCCGGCACCGTAACCATTAGGCTGTCTTTATATATATATATATATATACTCAATAAATGAAGGAGAAAAAACTTTAAATTTGCTTACAATAATTTATTTCAACCTTATTACTGTGGCATCATCAGGTAATGGCAAAAAACATGGATCCATGTTTTGGCCATTACCTGATGATTCCGCAGTAATGCGGTTAAAATAAATTGTTATAATGTACCAAATTTTAAGTTTTTGCCCTCATTTATTGAATATTTTGCTCTGTCCGTCCTCTCACTGGCACAAGGCACATTGAGCTCTCATTACGGTTTACCTGCATGAGCTTTGGTTAAACCACACTTTTAAAGATCCTATTTACAGGAGAAAAATATATATAGGGTAAGAATTTGGTAGGACAGCAATTAGTGTTCAGCGTTACTTTAGTTGTGTGAGTTCTACCTTTGTTATGTGTCAAGCAATTCTGATTGGTGAATTTTATATATATATATATATATATATATATATATATATATATATATATATATATATATATACCCTGGGTAAAAATTTAATTGTCGGTCGTAAATTAAGCTTAAAATGGCAAGGCTCTCCTGTAAACAGGATGTAAGCTCTCTAACCGCTGTAACATATATACCTAAGTATGTATTTATCAGTTAAAATCTACCCCTTTCTGCAGGTGGCTAATGGCCAAGTAGTTATGACGCAGGACTGAATGAAAATCTATCGGGTTTCTTTTCAGTTCGGGGGTAGCTTGCAATGTCTAGCCACACTGAGGAGACGTGATACGCCGAAATACGGTGTCTGTGGATGACAATATATATATATATATATATATATATATGTGTGTGTGTGTGTGTGTGTGTGTGTGTGCGTGTGTGTGTATAATCAATAGTTTCATAACTTTTATAACAAACCCATTTATCAAATACCGGGTGTCAGTAACTTGCTCAGTTAAGAAACATAGTTCGTTTTAAATGTTGATACTTAAATTTTGTTGTGTCATTTATGCCAACACGAGAGCTTCTTGAAAATACACCTGCTTAATCAGAATCTCTTCTGCATAGCCTGGAGCAAGCAGCAAGAGTCATTGGACTCCTAGGGAACTCAGATAAAACAGAGTTCATGTGATTTAATAAATATCACGCAAACTCGTCTTTAAATGGCAAGACCCTGAAATAGGTAGACCAGTTGATATACCTCGGTAGCAATATCTCATCTACTGAAACGATCTCAAGATAGGCACAGGTAAAGGTTTAGGTTGGTTGGGTTTTACGGCATGTCAATTCTTGTTGGGTTATTTTATACTGAAGATATTGTTTTATTCATTTTGATGGGTATTGATTTTTTTCTTAAAACTCAATTTTTTAAACACATTTTTCAAACTCATTTCTTCTGTTTAACCCATAGATGATACTCTAACAGGTACTACCACTCCCAGTCAGAGGGAACTGTCTGTAACCGAAACTATTTTACTTCTCAAGTCATAATTCCCTTTATTATTTACATCCCATTCTCCATGATTTCCTTTTTATTTAAACATCAATTAATAATAAAATTGTTTTACATTATTAATACTGTTGGCCAACTCTCCATATTAATAACATGCAATTATATTTATATACACAATAAAATAGCGTTTTACTGTGTGAACGGGATGGCTAATTTGCATATTGATCTTTAAAAACTGATTTTAATAAATATGTGCTTAGTATTATTGATTTCTCTCTGGTTTTATCTTAATGTATATGAGAAAATTCTCGGGGATAAATCTTAAAAGAAATCCATTAACAAGAAGAAATAAATATAATTTTATTTGTTACTTCTAACTGTAACTAAATAGTTAAATTAGAAAAAAATTAGCAATGAAAACCGGGAGTGATGGAAAATGATGGAAGAGTTGGTTTCAAAGTTTTTCTATTTTTCGACCATATCCCCTCTGTTTTAAATCATTTTATCTGCATTCTTATTTAGTTTCATTAGCCTTTCTAATTTAATATATTTCATTACATTAAAACTTAAATACTTGCGCCCGGAATGTGCTTATTTTTGTTAATCTATTAATAATGGATATTAGATGTAAATCTGTATGTAACCAAAACTACGTCACTGCTTACGTCACAATAGTTTTGATAATTGCGTAAGACTATTAATGAGTATTTAATCTATAGTCAAAATCTTTAATACATAGAGTAAAAACAATCATGTGTTATATAGAATGAAAATTTTTACAATTATTTTTTTACTCACACCCTTTTTTTCAGTAACAAGAAGTTAACAAAAAAGTTTACAAATAACGAAATACCTCGGATTTTGTGTCAAATTTGTTTAAAATATTCAAAATAATTATCTCATTAATGATTAATAGAAATACGCAATATTTTATTTGGTGGGTACAGAACTAAATTTCCATTTCAAATTGTTTCATATTTTTTACTCATTTAATAGATTTGATGATTTTACTTACTTATGATACAAACCATCTGGCATTGAATTTTTAACTCTCTCCCCACTCAGGTAATATCTTTCAAAAACTAATTTTTATACCACCTAAAGGGTGTTTTTTGTTTTTTTTGTTTTTTTGCTAATAGATTATAATAATATTGAACCTTTTTGTTTCGTTTATGTATTTATTTATTTATTGGCTCGAAGGGGATGAGAGCAGAAGTTTCTAATTTAGTAAACAATGCTTCGTGTAAGGATCCTCGGAAAACCGGAAGGGTAAGTACAGATCGTGCATGTTGACATCACGTTTTTCAATATTAATTTTTTATCAAAACCCCAAAATACCAAATAGTTATAATTCATGTGTACATATCTATTAGATACAGTATCGTCCAGAAATACGTATATCTTTATTATAATACAGATTATGTGTTTGTGTGTAACCGAAACTGTATCACTATTCAAGTCACAATTACCTTGGTTATTTACGTCCATTCTCCATGATTTTGTTTTTATTTAAACCTCAAGTATTAATGAAATTGTTTTGCATTATTAATACTGTTGGCCTTATCTACAGGTATTTGCCACTCATCCCACTTATGAGCGCTGGACAAAAGGTCTCGTTTTAACGTGGGCGCACAAAAATTGCGTCAATCCCGTCGGTATTCCCCGTCAAGGGGGCGCCTCAGGCACTGGGCAATAATCCCAGCCCTGCTCCTTTAAATCAAGAGGGCAGGTATTGCCTGGGGGGGATAGCCCCCTGGGATCGACGCTATTAACTTGTAAAGATCCAGAGCCGAAGCCACTGGACCCCGGCGTTGGCCAGATCTACAGGTATTTGCCTCATACACAACTTGTATGGGCTGGGCACAAGGCCTCCTTTTAACGTGGGCCCACCCACAAGCCGAAGCTCATGGGTGGGGAAGAACAAAAATTGCGTCGATCCCTTCGGCATTCCCCCTAAATGGGGTGCCTCAGGCGCTAGGTAATAAACCCAGCCCTGCCCCTTTAAATCAAGGGGGTAGGTTTTGCCTGGGGGGGGGGATATCCCCTGGGATCGACGCTATTAACTTGTAAAGATCCAGGGCCGAAGCCACTGGACCCCCGGTGTTGGCCAGATCTACATTTTGTTTACCTCATACCCCACTTGTACGGGTTAGGCACAATTCCCTATTAACGTGGAACCACCCACAAACCGAAGCTCATGGGTGGCGGGTGAAAAATTGCGTCGATCCCGTCGGCATTCACCCTCAAGCAATAAACCCAGCCCATCCCTTTTAAATCAAGAGGGCAGGTATTGCCTGGGGGGATAGCCACCTGAGATCGACGCTATTAACTTGTAAAGATCCAGGGCCGAAGCCACTGGACCCCCAGATCTACATAGTATTTATTTACCACGTACCCCACTTGTACGGGTCAGGCACAAAGTCCCTATTAACGTGGGACCACCCACGAGCCGAAGCTCATGGAGTGGCAGGTGAAAAATTGCGTCGATCCCATCGGCATTCCCCCTCAAGGGGGGCGCCTCAGGCACTGGGCAATAAACCCAGCCCTGCCCCTTTAAATCGAGGGGGCAGGTGTTGCCTGGGGGGATGGCCCCCTGGGATCGACGCTATTAACTCGTAAAGATCCAGGGCCGAAGCCACTGGACCCCCGGCGTGGGCCGGATCTACATACTAATAACATGCAATTGTATTTATATATACAACAAAATACCGGTTTACAATGTGAACTGGTAGGTTAATTTGCATATTGATATTAAAAGTATGATTTTTATAAATACGTGTTTAATACAATGGATTTATTATTGCTTGGTTTTATTTTAATGAATATAAACAAAAAATCTCGGGATAAATCTCAAAAGAAATCCATTAACAAGAAGAAATGAATGTAATTTTATTCTTTACTTTCTTATTTAACTAAATAGTTAAATTAGGAAAATTTAGCAATGAAAAATAGGAGTGATGGAAGAGTAAGTTTCAGTTGTTCTATTTTTCGATTATACCCGCTCTGTTTCAAATCTTTTTATCTGCATTCTTATTTAGTTTAATTATTATTTCTAATTTAATATGATATTATATGACATTAAAACTTAAATACTTGCACCCGGAGGGTGCATATATTTGCTAGTAATAATAATAATGGAGATAATTAGATAGAGGCGCGTGGGCTAATGGTTAGAGGAAATAGACTAGTCGACCCGAGTTCAATTCCTGGACGATGCTGTTGGCATTTCACATGGCGCTAATACCCTTGGGAAAGGTATGAATCCAATTCTCCCTCAAGTTATGGGTTAATAGCAGGACAGACTGGGTTCTTTAACCATGGCTAGGTAACCAGTCTAGGAGAAGGAAAACTCTGAATTCAAACTTGTTAAACTCCGCTTAAGAAATTGACCTTGTGTCGCACCCTGCTCGTGCGGAGGGGTTGGTAAATATATAATAATGGAGATTCAGTGTCTGTCTGTCTGTAACCGAAATACGTCACAGCTTACCTCACAATATCCTCAGGAATTGTGTAAGTTCTCAATGGGTATTTAATTTATAGTCAAAATCATTAATGCATAGAAGAAATTAAATTTATTACCGAGGTTTCTATGAAAATTTGAGTTAGATTTGCCTTTAAACAACTCATGTTATTAGAGCGTTTAAAATCCTGCAAAGTGTCATATATATCCTTATATAATAAACGTTTACATGATATATGGTGTGGTTAATTTTTATACTGGTTTTAACAACACCGGGTTTCATGAATAATTACTTGGTATTGTTGATCTCTAATATTGATTACGTATTAAAATCAATCCTATGAATGTTTCTATATACAAACCAATTAAAATATAATTAATTATTTATATACGCTCTTATCTAATTTCGTTTGTCTTTCTAATTTAATATATTCAATTACATTAAAAATTTACATTTTTATGCCCGGGGGAGGCGCATATTCCTGCTAGTTGTGTTAGTATAGGATTTATTCTAAGACTAACGGCAACAAATAAATGAATTAAAACCTAAATCAATTCTAACGGTTTATCTAACGAGAAAACAATGACTAAAAATATAAACGTTCTTCCTATGTATATATATTTACCACCCCCTCCGCACGGGCAGGATGTGACACAAGGTCAATTTATTAAGCGGAGTTCAACAGGTTTGAATTCAGAGTTTTCCTTCCCCTAGACCGGTTGCCTAACCAAGGTTAAAGAGCCCAGTCTGCCCTACTATTTATCCATAGCTGGAGGGAGAGTAGGATTCATAACTTTCCCAAGGGTATTAGCGCTAAGTGAAATGCAATTACCACGTCCAGGATTTGAACTCGTGGCGACGAGTCCATTTCCCATGACTTTAACCATTACACCATGCGCTTCCTATGTATAGAGTAAAGTCTGAGAGACTTGCCAGTCTGATGCAGAGGGAATTTTAGGATATTTGGTATCGTCTGCTTTAGTCAATCCTCGGAAATAATTTCAGGTCGACTGCATTTGTACCTATATCTATATATACATATATGTGAGTGTTTGTCTGTTTGTCTGTGTGTGTGCTTTAAAACTAGGTAATAAATAACACCTAATCATATCCGTTTCGACTGTATAATGTTCCACTAGAAATAATAATAGATGTTGGTAATTTTGGCTTCGAGGAAAATTAGCTTTGAAAGAATATTGGGGTGTACTCATTTTTGGGCAAAGATTCCCTGCCCATACAGGAGGCTATAAAACACCTCGCGCCAGACTGTTGGTACTAAAATGTAGAGCGTCAAAATGTGGGCGCTAAAACAATCATAGGCCAAGGTAAGAGAATATAATGGTGAGAAAATGTCTTTTACGTAGTTGATGGGATTAAATCTAGACAGAGGGATAATAAGATAGATATAAATAGGTACAGATTGATAGATATATAGATAGATAGATGGATAGATAATAGATAGATTGTCCACACACTCACATACACACACGTACACACATATATATAAATATACATATATATATGTAGAATATTAAGAAAGATTGAAAAAACACAGGTTTAGATGAGTTAAGTGGTGAGTTTATTGGCTGACGCTGCAGTGTTTCGATCAATCAATTAGATCATCTTCAGGGCATTTGTTGGTATATGGAAGGTAATAAGAAAATTTTTTTATATCATAGAATAACGAGAAAAGCGAGTGATATTCTTGTTTATCAGTCTGTTTAAAATTTGAAGTTTTTGAATTTAAAACTTCAAATTTTAAACAGACTGATAAATCTTTCTTAATATACTACATAGCGTCGGATTCACTTCCTTTTCTTCACACACACACACACACACACACATATATATATATATATATGTGTGTGTGTGTGTGTGTGTGTATGTGTGGAGAGAGAGAGGGGGGTGATAGATAGATAGATACATACATACATACATATGAACAGATTAGGACAGACAGACAGACAGACAGATAGATCGATACATACATACATACATACATACATACATATGAACATATTAGGACAGAAAGACAGACAGACAAAACAGACAGACAGATAGATTGATCGATAGATAGATAGATATGAACAGGGATCGATTCATAGACATAAGCTGACTAGGGTAAATAGAGATCGATAAATAGATATGAATATACTGGGATGGATAGATATTAAGAAACTGAGATAAATAGATAGATAGATACAATCATAGATACATGTCTACATAAATATGAACATACTAGGATAGATAGATAGATAGATAGATAATAAGGAGCTGAAATAGATAGATAGATAGATATTAAGAAGCTGATAGATAGATTGATAGATAGATATTAAGAGCTGAGATAGATAATAGATAGATAGATAGATATTAAGAAGCTGAGATAGATAGATTGATAGATAGATATTAAGAAGCTGAGATAGATAGATAGATAGATAGATAGATAGATATTAAGAAGCTGAAATAGATAGATAGATAGATAATAGATAGATATTAGAAGCTGAAATAGATAGATATTAGGAAGCTAATATATATATATATATATATATATATTATATATATATTTTTTTTTTTTTTTTTTTTTTTTTTTTTTTAATTGGCGTTATTATCAAGCATTAAAATATATAAATGAATGAACTCGATATTATGGAGTATTGGATTCACTTATTTTTTTATTATTTTTTGTCATAAATTTTCAAGTTCGTTAGATACCCTTTGTCAAATGTTATTACTTTTTAACGGCTTCTTTGTCTCTGTTGTTATCGACAGTGGCAGCGTCTGTGAAATATTTATAATAACGGAGAATTCCGATGTCTGCGTTTAATCCCTTCACGTGCGCTTGTAATTTTAGAATCCATTTAGTTTCTGATTGTTTTCTAGATTGCGTTGTTGGAAATGCATGTTCTAATAAGATGCATTTGAGGTGTGTAAGGTTGTGTGATGAGGTGTTAAAATGAAGTGCTATTGTACTATGCGGGGATTTGAGATTTATAGTGGATTTGTGGTTATTTAGTCTTAGTCTAAAGGGTGTTGATGTTTCTTCCACATATCCACTATTTCTACATTGTGTGCAGTATATATAGTATATGATGTTAGCACTATCGCATGTTAGGTGTGGCGGATGGATTGTTATGTTTGTGTAGGGTATTTTTATTTCGGTTTCGGTATATATGTGGCTGCAAACTTGGCATCTAGGCTTGTTGCATCGTTTATTACCTTTCCGTACGGTGTTATGTAAATTTTTCCTGGATGCAGTGAGGATGTTACGTAGGTTGGGTGGTTGTTTTTTTTTGCGTTGATGGGCGGGGTTTTGAAGATGGACTTTGTTGTGGGGTCGGTTTGTAGGGTTTTATATTGTTCAGTGAGTAGCTTAGTCAGTTTGTGCATATGTCGACCGTGGTGAAATACCATAGGGATTCGGTCATTAGTTTGGTGTGGTTTGTATACGAGTAGTTCTTGTCTATTAAGAGATGATGCTTTGTCGAATGCTTTTTTTATTAATTTTATGGGGTAGTCACTATTTAGGAATTTTCTTGCTAGGTTGGCTGTATGTTGTATATATTCTTGTTGGTCTTCACATATGCGTCTTAGTCTTATGCATGCACTATATATTATCGATTTTTTTAGTTTATGGGGGTGGTTGCTGTTATAGTTTAGAAATGTGTGGTTATCAGTGGGTTTGGTGTAAAGAGTGGTGTTTATGGTATTATTTCTTAATTTTGTGGTAATGTCTAGGAAAGGGATCGAGCTGGTGGAGTATTCTATCGAGAATTTGATAGATTGGTGGTAGCTGTTAAAGTGTATGTGGAAATCTAGGAGGCTGTTGAGGCTATGTGTCCATATAAGAAATATATCGTCTAAATATCTACTACTATAGATATTTAGATATAGGGATACAACATCCATTGTAGCCAGGATGGTTCCCTCGGGGAGTGTACCAACCTTTTTTATTTCATTTAGGAAATGGGTGGTGTCTTTTATGTGTGTGGGGATTGTGTGTCGTAGGGGATTGAGGATGTTGTCTATGTATCCTGATAAGGATTCAGTTAGGGTCCCGTTAGCTGCTATTATGGGTCTTCCTGGGGGTGATATTTAGGGCTTTTGTGAGGTGTTCGATGTCGTGTACGTTATTGGGGTTAGTGTGGCTAGTTGAATGTTGTGCTATAATTTTGGGGAGTTTGTGTATTTTGGGTCGCGTGTAGAATATAGCGGTTGTAGGGTTTTGTGGTATTAGGGCCTTTGTCCTAGTTTGCGTGGGTGGGCTAAGATTTTTTATAAGGTTTATCAATTCTTGTTTGTATTCGTTAGTGGGGTCTGTTAGGAGTGGTTTGTATTGGTGTTTATTGTCTAAATGTGATTCTGCTTCCTCTCTCTATATTTTTTGTGTCCATAATAGTGGTACTGCCTCCTTATCAGCTGGAATGATAGTTATGTTTTTGTTGTTTTTTAGTGTGGTTATTGCTATTCTTTCGTTTTTGGATAGGTTTTTTTGGTGTCAATATGTCCATTGTTTTGGAGAAAGTTGTCTAAGTGTTGTCTTGCTTGTGTGATATATTGGTCAATGTGTTGATTCCTACCTTTTGGTGTGTCCACGTGATGTTTCCTTTGTTTGGGGTTGTTTGTCTTGTACGGTTTTTTGGTTCCGTTTTTCTGTAGGTTTGGTTGTATTTTTCTTTGCGAAATATTTTCTAGTCTTATTCTGCGTAAGTATCTTTCCATATCGTAGCAGATGTCTATGGGATTTAGTTTGTTGGTCGGGCAGTATGAGAAGGCCTCTTTGTAGAATGGCGGTTTCGTGTTTGTTGAGGGTATGACTTGACAAGTTCATATATATATATATATATATATATATATATATATATATATATATAGAGAGAGAGAGAGAGAGAGAGAGAGAGAGAAAGAGATATTAAGAAGCTGACATAGATTGATAGATATTAAGAAGCTGACATAGATAGATAGATAGATAGATAGATAGATAGATATTAGGAAGTAGATATATATATATATATATATAATATATATATATATAGGAGAGAGAGAGAGAGAGAGAGAGAGAGAGAGAGAAAGAGAAAGAGAAAGAGAAAGAGAGAAAGAAAGAGAGAGAGATATTAAAAAGCTGAGATAGATAGATAGATACATATTAAGAAGCTGAGATAGATAGATAGATAGATAGATAGATAGATAGATAGATATTGCGTATAATGCATTATCTTTAAACTTGCCGATCTTAAAAGATTACAAGAATCTTTCTCTTGGTCAAAGAACTCGATTCTTTGTTATGTGAACATATCCGTAACTGAACCGGCCGAACTGGTGAATCCCACGACGTGAGGCGCCTTTTCACGTCATCACTCCCGACATCTTTTTATAGAATCACACGACCCTGACACAACGGAAAACCTGTTATCTTAGTTTCCCGATAATCATCCCGCCTCGTCGTGCTGCCAATTAGTTGGCCTATGAACAATCAGTAATGAGCACTGTTTGTTAATGTATGTGCCGTGAAATTAAGCCATTTCAAATTTCTGGACAGTTGCTTGTCTCCCGTGTATATTGAAAAGGATTTTTATTTAAAACAAAAACATACAAGAAAACAAGAATAAAAAACGGACAGCATTTTTAATACTCGGAAAATTCTGAAGACCTAAGGAGACTTTCTGTCACTCAGTCTCTAGCAACAACAAAAACAACAAAAGAAAACGGAATGGATTTTTCAGTGTCTTCTTGAATTAATATCTGTTCTATTTAGAAAAAAAGAAAGAAAAAAAAAAAAGCAAGTAAGCAAAAGCGGAGTATACTCTATGACCTTTGACATCTTTGGTCGTTGGCGTTCCAGCCGACCACAGAGTAATAATGAAAGAAAACCAAAAAGATAGACAAATGCTTAGTTCAAGAATTGAAAGAAACGGTGCAACATAATGGTAAAGATAGTGCCAATTGTAGTCTGTGCTCTGGAATGGTCTCAAGTGTTTAGAAAACAAACTGGAGGAATTGGAAATCAAAGGAAGAATGGAGACCATCCAAACAACTGCATTTTTAATACTCAGAAGTCTCCAGGAGACCTAAGAGACTTGCTGTCACTCAGACTCTTGCAACAACAAAATAACAAAAACGGACTGGATTTTCAGTGTTTTCTTGAATTAATGTTTCCTTGTTGAAAAAAAACAAAAAAAACAAAAACAAAACAAACAAACAAACAAACAAACAAAACAAAAAAGAAAACAAGCAAAACGGAATATACTACAGAATCTTTTCGGAGTTTACAGTGGTTGACAAAAAAAGGAAGATTTAAACGTTGCGTTTTAACTTGTGTCCCTTCTCATATTTTGAATATCCACAAAGGCCTTTACACACTATAAATAAAGGCTTACAAGCCTTTGCTTGTCAACAGTTTTCTATGTACATAATTAATAGCCCCGTTTATGGTTCTAATTAAAACCGAAAAGCTTATGTTTTTTCCATCGTTTTATACATTTGAACTGATAATAAGTAAAGGGTCTTCTTATTTCCACCAAATAAAGGATAAAAAGATTACTTTTCTCTAAAACGAAAATTCGCACACTCACACATACATTCACACAAACACACACAACACACAAAACACACACACACACACACACACCTGAAAAAGTTGTACATTGAAATTGAACCGTGATACGGAGAAAAACATTTTCACTACTATAATTATTTTATATTTTACTAAAAATATTGAGCACCTTTGGATTAATTTACTGACTACTACAGTAAAACGTAGGAGTAGCAGGTAAATAATCTATCTATCTATTATCTATTATATATATATATATATAAGCAGGGCGAATATTTCTATTGAACAAATGGACTTGTCACTTTTCCGTACATTTTCAACCCTCTTTTGTGGATAGCCCAGGATTTAAAAACGCTTTTTAAAATTTTCCAGAACAATTTCTTTCACAAGAGATTTTTCCTCCTTACGATGACCTAGGGTCGAAACTAGTTGAGAACAATTCAAAAATAAGTAACATAAAATAAATATTCCTATTCATCACATCATTTTTGTTCATCATAGAAATTAATCCGACTGTCTATAAAACATAAACTATGAAAAGCAACATATTCCGAAGATATATTCTTTATTCAATTGATTGTACCGTCTAAACACGTGTTTTGCAAACATTTCTTTACTGCGATTCACTGTCAGAAGAACAATTTATATTGCGACCCATTAAATTTAAGTTTACGGAATTGATCTAAAGTTTTGAGATGAACTATTTTTATCATTCCATGAATTATATGAACTAATATCATTTTATATATATTATCACAAGATTTCGGTTGATATATTCTTCGGGCTTCCTCAGGTATGTAGTTTATCTGATTCTTCTAAATTGTCAATAGGAGCTCGTTAATTAATGATTATTAATAAACCTCACCCAAACTTTAATCCTAATTAGTTTTTTTTACTGCGATTCACTGCCAGAAGAACAATTTATATTGCGACCCATTAAATTTAAGTTTACGGGATTTATCTAAAGTTTTGAGATGAATTATTTTTATCATTCCATGAATTATATGAACTAATATCATTTATATATATTATCACAAGATTTCGGTTGATATTTTCTTCGGGCTTCCTCAGGTATGTGCTTTATCTGATCCTTCTAAATTATCAATGGGAGCTCGTTAATTATTAATAAACTCACCCAAACTTTAATCTTAATTAGTTAAGATAAAATGAGTAAATAAATGACAAACACTGTTATTTTTGCGACCTGATTTTTTTATTTCGCCACCCACTGATGGGTCAGGGTCCGGACCCTTCTAAGAAATACAAGCAAAATTCGCTGTAGAGCAATTTCTAACACTCTCATTCTACAGATCATTAATAAAGTAAAAGTACAGTTAGTGGAGTGGCCTATAGTCGTTTTTTATGCTGGAGTGGATCGCCACACCTAGCGTCATCTCCCTACTTTACCACACATTCTGTGTTACTCATGGAGGGGACCGGTATCGATCCAGGAACCTTGCAATTCATTTGGCGAGTGCTCTACCGACTGAATTAAACCCGCCATTAATACCGTAACGAATTCTTCCTCGTTCGATCCTCCTAATTTGAGGGACTGTACACTCTATACTTAGTAAAAGCCTATAATTACCACTGCATTGTCTCACTGTTGAGAAGTGGATAGCTATCTAATTACGCAGATCATTAATACTTTACTGAACTTGATTCTCACTGGGTGCCAAAACTTGGTAAACTTGTGGCAAGACAAATATACCAGCTAATTACAGAGACATTTAGTTTGGAGCAGTGAAGAGAAATCGGATATAGTAGACCATTTTTTGAAGCAGTGAGCTGAGTTTACTTAACGTTATTTACACTTATAAGAAAAAGAAAATATGTAACCTACAGAACAAAATAAGAAGAAAAAAAGAAAACCGAAAAGAAATTTTAAAAGAAATATATTTCATTCAAGAAATTAAAAAGAAGAATAAAATAGAAAGAAGATAAAATAAAAAGATTTAAAAATCAGGTATAGCAGATCACATATAAATAATGAGGTTGATTTCACTTAAGATAATTCACAGTTATACGAAGAAAAAATCCAACAATCGGAGAGAAAAAATCTGACGGATTTAAAATAAAATCTATTTTATTCAAGTAATAAAAAAGATCGAAAGTAAAGAAAAGAACAAATCATTTATAGCAAACCATATATAATTAGTGAGTTAGATCTCACTTAAGATAATTCACGCTTATACGAAGAAAAAAATCTAGCAATCGCAGGAAAAAAAATCTAACGGGTTTAAAAGTAAATATATTTCATTCAAGAAATAAATTTGAAAAAATGTCGAAAGGAAAGTAAATTTAAAAAATTACAAATCAGCTATAGCAGATCATATATAAGTAGTGAATTGGATCTCACCTAAAATAATTTACACTTATAGAAAGAGAAACATTTAACAGTTGGAGAAAAGAATCTAAAGATTTTTTTAATATATATTTTATTCAAAAAAATTTTAAAAAAAGGTTGAAAGAAAAAAGAAATATGAAAATAAAAAAAAGAAATGAGGCATAGTAGAACATTTAAAAGTAATAATGTGGATCGGTTTAAAGTGCTTCATGCTTTAAACCTTGTACCAGACTTTGTCGATATTTATTTTGTCCCAAACATATTGAGGAAATGTTATCAGCAATGTTACTAGTGAAGATATTTAAAACTTTGCTGAGTTTGGATTTTAATCCTGAATTTGTGGCGACCAAAGCGAAACGAGACACCGAGAAAAAATAAGGTAATCTCGGAGAAAATAAAAACAGAAAATTGTTTAAAGGATTTAAAAGGAAATATACTTTAAGAGATAAAAAAAGAACGAAAGAAAAAAAGAAAAAAAAAAGAAAAAAGAACGAAAGAAAAAAGAAAGAAAGAAATTAATCTAAGGGATTTAAAAGAAAATATACTTTAACGAAAGAAAAAGAGAAACGAAAGAAAAAGGGAAACGAAAGAAAAAAGAACAAAAGAAAAAATAACGAAAGAAAAAAGAAAAAAGAACGAAAGAAAAAAAGAAAGAAAGAAATTAATCTAACAGATTTAAAAGGAAATATACTTTAACGAACGAAAAAGGGAAACGAAATAAAAAAAAAGAACAAAAGAAAAAGAAGAACGAAGAAAAAAGAAAAAAAAGAAAGAAAAAAGAAAAAAGAAAAAAGAAAGAAAGAAATTAATCTAACGGATTTAAAAAAAGAAATATACTTATCCAACAGATAAAAAAAGAACGAAAGAAAAAAGACAAAAAGAACGAAAGAAAAAGAGAAAGAAAAAAAGCAATTCGTAATCATAAAAAGTGAACGAAAAATAATGTTATCGTTGATTTTGAAAACCGGAAGCTATTTACTTGGAGAAATGAAATTTTAAAAGATGTTCATGGACAAAAGAAAATTACGATATTAATTCCTTTATTTATCTCTTGTCAAAAAAAAAAAACGACTTGACTTCAAATGGAGATTAATTGCTGGTCTAAAAGCGAAAAACTAAAAAGAAAACCGAAATATATTTAAAGAAAAAAAAGAAAGAAAAAAAGAGTTTCAAAAAGACAAAACTATTTCAAAAATACCTTCAAGCAAAACGTTAAAAAAGAACGCCTAAAAGTCTTAATTTCGAAAGAAAGAAAGAAAGAAAAAGAAAGAAAGAAAGAAAGAAAGATGAGTGATTTTCTTTTAAGTTCCTTTTTGTTTGATTCTTTCTTCTTAATGAATACGAAAGTAAAGAGGAATTATTCCTAATCATTCCAATAAATACGAATAATCTTGTTCGGCTGATTAACAAGAAAAACATCATCTCAAACCAATACGATAACAAAACAAAAAGAGAAAAAAAAACAAAAAAAACAATAAAACCTTTTATTTAATCAAAAATAATGAATTATTGATAAAAAGTCTTATGGTCAAACAGATTATTATCAAAATTTAATAAATGCGATTTGTCGACAACACGGATTTAAAAAAATATAAAACACAAACAATATTTTAATTGTTTGATGAAAAAAAGAGAAGAAAAAAGAAAAATATTTGGAAAATACATTCATGGAATTTTATCTGAGCTTTTAAGATGAACTATTTTTATCATTCCATGAATTATATCGATTAATATTTGTTTAAATATATTTTATCACAAAATTTCGGTTGATGTGTTCTTGGGTCCTCCTCAGGTATGTGCTTTATCTGATAATTCTTAAAATTTTGTTGAAGAAAAAACATAAAAATACACATATATAAGAGTTTAAAAAAATTATTAATTGTATGTCTTAAAAACTAAAATATTCAAATATTTTAAAGTATTTTGACTAGTATTTATATCTTATTCCATGATTTTGACCGATATACTCGTCGGGCTTCTTCGAGTATGTTGTTTATCTGATAATTCTAAATTGTCGACCGAGTTCCTTTAAATATGGATTTCAAACATTTTATTTTATAGTAGCAATTAGCGGCCGCAATTATCATTTTAAAAATACAATTCATAAAAGTGCCTATATCGGAACTATATCTATTTAAAAGATGGAGATATGTATTTTCCAAAAACCTAGCAAGATTAACTACTGGCTATAAATATGATTTTTTTAAAATTTATATCATAGTAACTGACAGCATTTGCAATTATTCTTATTAAAAATAAAATTCATAAAAAGTGCCTATATCAGAACCACATCTATCCAAAAGATCGAGATATGTATTTTCTGAAAACGTAACGATATCGAGTACTGACTACAAATATGATTTTCAAACATTTTATATCATTGTAACTCGCAGCAGCTTCAATTATTTTTATAAAAAGTAAAATTTATAAAAGTGTATATATCGGAAAAATATCTATCTAAAAGATCGAGATATGTCCTCTCTGAAAACATAACGATATTTAGTACTAACTACAAATTTCAAAGATTTTATATTATAGCAACAGATAACAGCTAAAATTATTCTCATTAAAAAAACAATTTTTCTTCTAAAATGTATCTATATCAAAATAAGTAAATATATCTTCTCTGTAACATGGTTTAGTACCGACTGCGAATATGACCTTCAAAGATTTGATTTTATAGCAACAGATAACAGCTGCAAATATTCTTATAAAAACCAATTTTCTTATAAAAACGTACCTATATCAAAAAAGTAGATATATCTTCTTAAAAACTGTGGCAGGATTTAGCACCGACTACGAATATAAATCTCAAAGATCTTATATTTTAGCAACAAATTAAATCTGCAATTATTTTTTATAAAAAAACAATTTATAAATCTGTATTGACGAATGATAACACCGATAGACTTTGAAAAGCCTTATTCTACTTAGAATAATTGGTACACTTACTAAGAGTTATATAGGCTAATATTACATAGAGAGTTCTCCAAAGGCTAGGTAATCATAAAATTGGGGAGGTAACTCTTAATTACTTATTACTAAAACTTATCTATATCAAAAAAGTAAATATGTCTTCTCCAAAGATGTGGCAGGATTTA
>CM042164.1:67581414-67593914 GCA_023376005.1 Doryteuthis pealeii | reverse complement strand
CCTTTCCGTCTGCGAAGGATGATGGGGTAGTGTCTAAAAAATTATCTGCGTAAGTGTCTCTGCAGGCCAATTCTTGAGTGACAGTCTTTGGTGCACTGAATGCACACAAACTGTGATGCGTTCTGGGGTTGCCGTCGTTTCTCCCTCTTTCTAGCTCTCTTTGCTGTCGAGACTACTCTCCTTTCCACCTCACCCCTCTCCATGCCTTGCTTAATGTTGAGTAAAAAGAAATATACATTCAGCGTGTTGCTATTTTATTTTCTGTTTGTATATAAACCTGTATATTTTATGAATTATTTGTATATGCATTTTTCGTATATATTTCTGTATTTTACACACTAAAGCTTATTAAATGGTTAACACTCAAAATGTACTACGCTGCCTTTATTTTGACGCAATTAATTGATGCACATGAAGTTAAAGAAACTTTCTACTAAAATATTAATACACATGAAACCAATGGAAGTTACTACCAATATATTAATACAGTTGAAGGTAAGGAAAGTTTCTACCAGTTTATTGATACACATAATGTCGACGAAAATTATTAATACTAGTACAAAATAAAAAAAAACCCTCTGGGCGATGTAAAAATAGATTTTTGAAACATATTACCTGAGGGGTGGGAGAAAAATTCAATGTCAGTGAGTTTGTACCCTAAGTAAGTAAAATCATTAAATTCATGAAAGGATTAAAAAATAAAACAATTTGAAATGTAAACTTTAAATATGTATTAAAATAAAACAAACTATATATAGATATATAATACCAGTCATGTATTTATTAAAACTTGTTTTAAAAAACAATGAGGACTGTCTAATGTTGCATGTTTAAATTTTGAGTGTATTTATTCTATGTTATGACGATTTGGGTAATGTGACGTAGGCAGTGACGTATTTTTTGTTGCAGACAAAAACCGGATGCGAATCTCCATTATTGATATAGATACATGAAGGTAATGATGGTTTCTACTAATATATTACTTTCACAAATATATATATATTATATATATATATATATATATATTATATATATATGTGTGTGTGTGTGTGTGTGTGTGTCTATATACAAGGTGTGTCAAAAAATATCGAGAGTTTTTGTACGTTTTGACACACCTTGTATTCTGAAAAAAAATAACAATCCATTTATTGTTCATTTCTATCTTGGTAAATATATCTTCAACCTCGGCACTTTATGACACACCTTGTATTCTGAAAAAAAATGAACGTTCCATTCATTGTTCATTTATATCTTGGTAAATACAGCTTCAAACTCGGCACTTTTATGACACACCTTGTATTCTGAAAAAAAATAACAATCCATTTATTGATCATTTCTATCTTGGTAAATATATCTTCAACCTCGGCACTTTATGACACACCTTGTATTCTGAAGAAAAATAACCTTCCACTCATTATTCATTTCTGTCTTGTTAAATATAGATTCAATCTCGATATTTTTATGATACATCTTGTATATATATATTTTTTTTTAATGTTTTTTTAAGTTGGGCGTTATTACGCAGCATTAAAAATATATAAATGAATGAACTCGATATTATGGAGTATTGGATTCACTTATTTTTTATTATTTTTTGTCATAAATTTTCAGGTTCGTTAGATACCCTTTATCAAATGAATGTTATTTCTGTTTAACGGCTTCCTTGTCTCTGTTGTTAACAACAGTGGCAGCGTCTGTGAAATATTTGTGATAACGGAGAATTCCGATGTCTGCGTTTAATCCCTTCACGTGCGTTTGTAATTTTAGAATCCATTTAGTTTCTGATTGTTTTCTAGATTGCGTTGTTGGAAATGCGTGTTCTAATAAGATGCATTTGAGGTGTGTAAGGTTGTGTGATAGGTGTTAAAATGAAGTGCTATTGTACTATGCGGGGATTTGAGATTTATAGTGGATTTGTAGTTATTTAGTCTTAGTCTAAAGGATGTTGATGTTTCTCCCCCCACACACACACACACATATATATATATATATATATATATATATATATATACTCAAACAAATTAAGTTAGAAATAATTAAATCTTTATTGTTCTGTATTTGTCTTTCTTTAAAGCTTTAAAAAAATATTTGATGCAATTATCTTGAAAAGATGATAATATCAAAAATATTCTTAGATAATAATTCGTCAAAGAATTTTTTGATGTTAGCATGTGGAATGATTTTAACAGAAAACAATCGTTAGAAAACATAAAAGAAAAAAGAAAAGAATTCTAAGCAAGAGGATTATATCATTTTTACCCATATACGTTTGAATGAAAGAATCCTATCCATATCTATATATATATATATATATATATATATATATATATATATATATATATGTGTGTGTGTGTGTGTGTTGTGTGTGTGTGTTGAAAAAATAAATAAAGGAAATAAGGATTTACTCTGATGAAGTTCGAATTTTCTTTGTGTGCGGAACATTTCTATATTTTTTCTATTATTATTATTTCATTTCATTTGGTTATTTAAAAATAATAATAGTTTGAATAATGTACACATGGATATAATCCTGACCGAAACACGTGTAAGTAAAATTGATTTAAATATCCTATTTTATCCATTCTATACTTTCTTTCCTTTATTTATTTTTTCAAAATACCGTCGGATTCACTTCCAGTTTCATTTTACAATATATATATATATATATATATATATATATATAAGGTGTGTCAAAAAAGTATAAGGATTGAAGCTGTATTTACCCAGATAGGAATGAACAATAAATGTAATGTTCATTTTTTTCAGAATACAAGTTGTGTCAAAAAGTACAGATTTTAAAGCTGTGTTTACCAAGATATAAATGAAGAATGAATGGAAGATTTTTCAGAATTTAAGGTGTGTCAAAAAGTTAAAAGAAGCTCGATACTTTTTGACACACCTATATATATATATATATATATATATATATATATATATATATATATATATGTTAAAATTAGAGTGAGTTGGGAAAAAGTGCGAAGAGAGATTCGGAAATATTATTCCTATGAAAATACGGAATTCTGATTTTGGCCCAAACTATGTACTTAACACTACATAAATGTCTTTGATTGCCAAACACCTTATAAATATGCATAAGACTGAGGAACAGAATTTTGGTTGAGTTGGATCTGACACTTATTTCTGACTATTCTTTGACCTCTGAATCCAAAAATGACCCCAGTTCTTCTAGATGAATTAAACTTTTTGAGCTAATCTCGATTTTTCTCAAAAACCATAGCAATACAATATCTAACAAATTTGGACACACTTCATGGAATGTTTTATTATATATTATATATATTTATATATATATATATATATATATATATATTATAATGGGAAATAATAAAACCTTATCCTTGGCATCACAAATTTTGTTGAGTTGGATCTAACACTTGTGTTTGACTAACTTTTGGACTCTGTATCCAAAAATTATCCAAGTTCTTTTCTATTACATAAACATTTCAAGTAACAGTATACATTTGCCTGGTCTAAAAGAAACATTAAAGTACTGCATGTAACAAATTTGAGTTTATTTTATAGAATGTTTTAAAAATTATCAATGGAAAATAATTAAACAAATGCTTGACTCTAATGTTTGTACACATTCATTTTGTTCATACTATAGATGGAAAAAATAGAGGGAGGGAATAAATATTCGTTTGTTCTGCTTATGCAGTCTTTCGATCTCCAGTCTGTTAAGATTGGTTTGGTTCAAGTAAATGTTCTTTGTTGGGGGGGGGGCAAGAAGAAGCGAGTCAAACGCCTCATTCGCAGGCTACAACACTGTCGTCGACGTCCTACCAGCAGCTGAAGTCGCAACACTCTTACTGCCGTCACCCCACTTCTACTTATACTGCCGTTTTCCCCTTATCATCCGGGCACATCAGTCGAACCTCGCACCCGTGCACAATTCTCGTGCATTCGGATGGACGCGTGTAGGCCCCAACATCCGGGCACCTAAATTGCACTTCGCGTCTATCCAGCGCCTAAATCTCATTTCTTTGCATTCCGGAGTGCGCGGGTTCGACTCCGGCAGGCAAGACACTCTCACTCTTTTTCCAAATGAGTACGGTGGTACTCGTTCTCCGTCACATAGATAAAGAGATATTGTTACTGCAAATTTAATTGTGTGCAAGTAGTTTAGGTAAAAATTTACCCATATGTTTTTTTTCAATCTGACAATTTTTCTTCATGATTCATAGTCAGCCATCATATTTACATCACATATACCTTGATAGCATTCCTCCATGAATTTTAAATCTTGGTGGAATCATTCATCTTGCTCTTTGCTGACACGACCAAGGTTTTCCAGGAAGTTAGCAAGATGGCTATGTAGAAAATGGTACTTGATGCTTATGTTGCAATTGAGTGTTTTGTGGCTATCCAATTTCAACGTAATTACTTTCTCATGCATTTCTAAGAAAGTTCTTGACAGGGTAAAAACCTTTTCAATAATCAAGCATTACTTTTGAGTTCTGACATTATCCCGATGAAATGTTTATCTTTTTTGAATTTTGAATGTTGCGACAGGGAGATTGTTCTTGGGCACATTGTATTCTATTTATTATTATTTTAAATACAAAATAAAATAATAATAATATAAAAAATATTCAAAATTTAAGTATACCAAGAAATCGACGTCAGGGCAAGATATTTAAAAGATAAGTTAAAACGGTTAAATACAGAGAATTTGGAAATGTTCGAAAAATATTCTTTTATTTATTTTTCAACATATATATATATATATATATATATATGTGTGTGTGTGTGTGTGTGTGTGTGTGTGTGTGTGTGTGGAGAAAGCTAGACAAACACGGGATGTTTTACAAAATGGATGTTTATTGTGGGTAGTGATGTCGACGTTATAACGAATTAAGAAGGTCTAACAGACCGAAACGTTACAACGTCGACATCACTACCCACAATAAACATTCCTTTTCTACAAGATCCCGTATTTGTCTACCTTTCTCCACATATTGTCGGATTAATTTGCACATATTTCTCCCATTTGAATTGATGTATATAGTTAATAAAAATCTCACATAGAAATTGCTTATAAAAATTTATTGATACACATGAAGTTAAAAAAAAGCGATGTCTAAAAAATAACATTGCGCATTAAATAACCAACAAGAGTTGACATGCCATTAAATACAAACCATCCAACCACTCTAATATGTGAGCAAAAGTATCTTTTGCAAAATATTCCTTAATTTTGCTGCAAGCAGTTAGATTAAACAACTATGAGGATAAGTCTATGCAGCAACCACTGCAGGGAATAATGTCAATTTGCATTTTAAAATTCGGCAAATTCAATTTGAGGTTCCGAAAAACTGCAGAGATGTAAAGTTAATAAACTTTAATAACAGATGGACTGTCTATGATTGGACTAATAATTTATTTCCCAGTGGATCTAAGAGGTCGTTATTCAATCTGTCCACATATGTCTATCTATTTACCATCGTCAGCTAATATATGTTTATCTACATATATATATTAATATATATATATATATATATATATATATATATATATATATATATATGTCAGCTAGCTTATTTCACTTGTTAGTTTTTAATTTCACCATGAATAATATGATCTGTTCATTGCTACCATAAAATACTGGTCCCCCCAATATATACACACACACATATATATATATATATATATATATATATATATATGAGAGAGAGACAGTGAGAGAGAGAAGAGAGGAGAGAGAGAGAGAGAGAGATAAATAATATGGGTTCTATATTTATGTAATCAGTGCTCAATATCATTTAGATTAAGTTAAGGTAGCGCGGACATGGAGTCAACTGCGCCTGGTTACTGACAGTATCTCGCCTATGTGATCTTCAGGCGAAGGTGAGAAACTGTCAGTAACCAGGCGCCGTTGACTCCATGTTCACTCTACCTTATATATATATATATATATATATATATGTGTGTGTGTGTGTGTGTGTGTGTGTGTGTGTGTACCAGCACCTCCGCACGCGCAGGAAGCGGCACAAGGTCAATTTCTTAAGCGGAGTTCAACAGGTTTGAATGCAGAGTTTTCCTTCTCCTAGACCGGTTGCCTAACCAAGGGTTAAAGAGCCCAGTCTGCCCTACTATTTATCCATAGCTGGAAGGAGACTAGGATTTATACCTTTCCCAAGGATATTAGCGCTAAGTTTAAAATGCAATTGCCAAATCCAGGATTTGAACTCGGGGCGACGAGTCCATTTCCCATGACTTTAACCATTAAACCACGCGCTATATATATGGGGGTGTATGTGTGTATGTAGCCCTTTTTACCGATAAATAGATAACATAAAATATATATTTTTATTTGTATTATCACTTTTGATCATCTATATATATAATATATATATATATATATATATATATATATATATTATTATAAGGATAAAGGTTGCTTACCGTGAAAATGGCACGATCATTGAAGGTGCAAAATTCAGGTTTAAGTCAGCGATTTAACAAACACAAAGTGCTCAATACGGAGTAGAGCAAATTTATTAAAAAATGATATAAAAGAAACCTACTCGAGTTTCATCATAAGGATCTTCAGGGTTAAATCCACTGAATTAATCGAGGTACCGATTAATTGCAGCCGTTGCACTGAATAAGATGTTACGTTGGATGAGACGCTTGTTTATTATCTGTTTTTGAAAATAAACAAAGCTCTCATAACATCTTATTCAGTGAACACACATGCAATCGGCTGCAATTAATCGGTACCTCGATTAATTCAGTGGATTTAACCCTGAAGATCCTTATGGTGAAACTCGAGTAGGTTTCTTTTATATACATTTTTAATAATATATATATATATGTGTGTGTGTGTGTGTGTGTGTGTGTGTGTGTAACTTCAATTCTTATTTGTAGATTGAATTTCGTGAAGACTTTACATCACTTGAGTAATAGGAAAATTTTGTAAGGGTTTTACATTTTCAATACAGACACACAAACACTAACACACACGCGCGCGCACACACACGCACATACAAACACACACACACACACACACACACATATATATATATATATATATTGAGAGAGAAGGAGAAAGAAAAAGACGAGAGAGAAAGTGTGTGTGAGAGAGAGAGAGTATGCATGAATCTGTATTTGTCTATTCTTGTGCATATTTATATCGGCATCTTAGATATTTAATCACCCAACACATACATTTACAAACACACACACACACACACACACAACACACATATCCACGCACACGCAGATCCACACAACTACGTACACGCACTCACGCGCGCTCGCGTACACATTGCCAATTTTTTCTTCTGTTTTGTGAATTAATGAGGTATGGAATTATCATTATTATTTTTTCTTCGTTGTGTCACTTCGTCGTTAACCTTCCGAGCATTTTGGACCGATAACTTCCTTCAATCCTGGCAAGAGGAGGAGGCGGGGGGGGGGGGCGTGATTTTTTTCCCTCCTTCCATTTTCCAGGATATGATGATAACGGGTGTAAACTGATACAAGATACAACCCCCCCGCATCCCCTCGCACCCCCCCCGCATCACCGGCGTTGAATGAAGAGTTCGTCATTTCCAGATTCCCAATTATCGTAGACACCTGAAGAAGGCTGAAGGTTACTGTAACTGAACATTTATGATTATACAACAGTAAATATATATATATATATATATATATATATATATATATATATATATATATATATATATATGTATATATATATATATATATATATATATATATGCATGTTGAATTAAACAAAAGACATATCTCCTGTTTAACAATTTTATTTGGGATTTTTTTTCAAATTTTCTGGCCAACTTTTTAATATTTGTGTGGAATTTGTGGATTAGTCCACCAAAGTTCATGTCCCGAGTACTTTTGGCACTTCGAAGTGCCATCATCAGGGGTGATGCGTTCCAGTTTTTCAAATTATATTAATGGATGTGGAGCCTGGAAGGAGGAGAATTGATGGGAAAGGTGCTATAGTCATTTTAAAATGTGTGTACTGCATTGGAAATTAATTTTGTTTAAGGGTGGTTTATATTGTTTTATGTATAAAGCTTCTAGTATATATAATATAGTATGGAAATACGATGAGGAAATTAATCCGACAATATGTGACGAAAATATTTTCAAAAAACATAACAAACGCGGGATGTTACGATCAGAGGAAACAATTTTGATGTGTCTATACTTAAGTATTAACATTGTTATAATAATTATTATTATGAGTTTTTTACACGTGCCGTAGCTAGGGGTTTACTGACAAGATTAGCGAAATTAAATAAGTACTTATATAAAAATATCAAACTTATTTTAGTTATATTTTAATTGGTTTCAATATTAAAAAAAAAACCTTCATAGGTTTAATGCGTTGGAGAATGAAATAGTGATATTAGAGATCAATTACAGCAAGTAATTATTTATTAAACCCGGTTTTGTTAAAACCTGTGTGCAAATTAACTACACCATATATTATGTAAATCTTTATTTCTTAGTGATATATAATACACATTCTGAGATTTAAGCGGTTGGTAAGTGCAGTTTTTTTAATCAATTGAAACTTGTCACATTTATATTTGTCTTTTGATGTTTAGTCATGCAGATCTAATGTTATCTGAAAAAAATCTACTAATATATTATTTGGAATGTGGTGTAACCATGTAACCTATTATTCGGAATGTGGTCAAATCAATTTATATATTTTACGGGATGTAGTAAAGTTAGCTTATATATATTTACCAACCCCTCCGCACGAGTAGGATGCGACACAAGGTCAATTTATTAAGCGGAGTTTAACAGGTTTGAATTCAGAGTTTTCCTTCTCCTAGACTTGTTACCTAGTCATAGTTAAAGAGCCCAGTCTGCCCTGTTATTTACCCATAACTGGAAGGAGAATTGGATTCAGACCTTTCCCGAGGGTATTAGCGTCATGTGAAAATGCAAAAAGCTTCGTCCAGGAATTGAACTCGGATTAGCTTATATGTTATTCAAATGTGGTAAAATAGACTTCCATTTTATTTGGAATAAGGTAAACTCAGCTTATATATTATTTGGAATGTGGTAAAATAAACTTTCATACTATTCGCGTGAGATAAAATCAGCTTATATATTTTACGGAATCTGGTAAAATCAGCTTATATGTTATTGGGAATGCGGTAAAATAAACTCATATATTATTTCAAATATGGTAAAATCAGATTACATACTATTTGGAATGTGGTAAAATTAACTTGTCTATTATTCGGTGCGTAGTAAAATAAATTTACATATTATTCAGAATGTGGTTTCATTAGCTAATACATTATTCGGAATGTGGTAAAATAAGCTGACATATTCGGAATGTGGTAAAACCAATTTACATAATATTTTGAATCTAGTTAACTCAACCTATTCATTATCTGGGATGTGGTAAAATACTCACATATTCGGATCATTGTAAAAAACAATATCGAGACTGAAGTTGTATATTGTTTGAATTTTACAATTGTAAATTTTGAATTTCATTAAATAGTTGAGTGATGATATACCTATATTTATTTCAAATTTAATGGTACACTTTTGTAGCGAGAGAAATTACGTACGTGGTAGCTCAAAACGAGCACGGACATGTCTGGCGTGCAAAATGAGATCAGGGGGCGTGTAGCGAGCGATTACAGATATTGAACTCGCATCCTTCTGATCGTGAGTCGTGACCAGAAGTCAGACTACCTCGTTGGTTCGTATGCACATTTCTACACCTCGATGGCAGCGCTGACCGTGATTGGCCCGGATGTGGGATCTTGGTCAGGGCAGTATAGGATTATCTAAGGACTGTCTTCCCACACCGAGACAGTTGGGTTCTGATCTTGCTGATGAAAACTCAGACGTGCGACGAAGAAGGGGTGGGTGAGATGTTGTGGAGGACTGCGGGAAAAAATTGTTGGAGGCGGTAAGGACTTGGTCAGGAGACTTTGGCAGTTGGGAGAACGTCCTTTTTTGGAGGAGATATCCGGCTGTCCGACCCGACGAATTTCTGTTCACTCTTTATAAGTTTTTTTTCCCTTGTATTAAATAGTTCCTAACTTCCTCACATAATTAAATAATCCCAGTCTGCCCTGTTATTTACCCATAGCTGGAGGGAGAATTGGATTCATACCTTTCCCAAGGGTATTAGCGTCATGTGAAAATGCAAACAGCTTCGTCCATGAATTGAACTCGGGTTAGCTTATATGTTATTCAAATGTGGTAAAATAGACTTCCATATTATTTGGAATCTGGTAAAGTCAGCTTATATATTATTTGGAGGCGCGTGGTCTAATGGTTAGAGTCATAGGAAATGGACTCGTCAACGCGAGTTCAATTCCTGGACAAAGCTGTTGGAATTTCACATGGCGCTAATACCCTTGGGAAAGGTATGAATCCAATTCTCTCTCCAGCTACGGGTAAATAGCAGGGCAGACTGGACTCTTTAACCATGGCTAGGTAACCAGTCTAGGAGAAGGAAAACTCTGAATTCAAACCTGTTAAACTCCGCTTAAGAAATTGACCTTGTGTCGCATCCTGCTCGTGCGGAGGGGTTGGTAAATATATATATGTTATTTGGAATGTGGTAAAATAAACTTTCATACTATTCGCGTGAGATAAAATCTTATATATTATTTTGAATGTGGTAAAATAAACATGCGCCATGCTTGTTTCATTCTCAAAGTGTGCTGTGTTTCTGTATTAAAAACTTGTTTGTAAAAGCGCCAAAGGCCGTAATGAAAAGCCTAAGAAGACAAGTGGCAAGTTTCCATGTAAAAGTGTTTAATCAGTTGAAAAGCATGTAGAATGGTTGAAATAGCAAGGGAGACAAAACGAGTTTAGTATGAATGCAATAAAACAAAGTGAAAATGAAATAGGCTGAAGTGTTTTACGCCATCAACGGGGAAAATGGAATCTCAGATTTGTGTTAAAGTGATTAGGCAATATTTAACTCAGTGGAAGAGAGAGGAGAGAGAGAGAAGAGAGAGAGAGAGAGAGAGAGAGAGGAGGAGGAAGGAGAGTAAGTGTGTGTTTCTGTGTGTGATAGAGAGATATAGAGGGAAAGTGTGTGTTTGAATTAAGGGGATAATGAATTACCTAGAATGAATGAGAGTAGAGAGAGAGAGAGAGAGAGAGAGAGAGGAGGGGGAGAGTGTGTCTTTGTGTGTATGTGTGAGAGAGAGAGAGAGCGATATATATATATAGAGAGAGAGGGGAGGGAGAGAGAAAGAAAGAGAATGTGCGTGTGTCAGAGGGAGAGGGTGTGTATGTGTGTATGTGTATGTGTGTGTGAGAAAGAGAGAGCGAGATAGAGAGAGAGAGAGGGGAGAGAGGGGGAGTAAGTGTGTGTGTTTGTGTGTGTGATAGAGAGATAGACTGTATGTGTGTGTTTTTTGGAGATTGAATTAAGGGGTTAATGAATTACCTAGAATGAATGAGAGTAAGAGAGAGAGAGAGAGAAAGAGAGAGAGAGAGAGGGTGAGAGAGAGTGTGTTTGTGTGTGTGTGTGTGTGTGATAGATAGATAGAGAGGGGGAGATAGCGTGAGAGAGAGAGAAAGAGACTGCGTATGTGTGTATTAGAGAGCGAATGAAGGAGATTATGCATTACCTAGAATAAATGAGAGAAAGAAAGAGAGAGAGAGAGAGAGAGAGAGAGAGAGAGAGAAAGTGGGGGGAAATAGAAAGTATTTGTGTTGGTGTTTGATAGAGAAACACAGAAAGAATGTGTGTTTGTGTGTGTTAGATAGATAGATAGATAGATAGATAGATAGAGAGAGAGAGAGAATGCATGATAGATAGATAGATAGATAGATAGATAGATAGGAGGAGAGGCTGCGTGTGTATCAGATTGAATTAAGGAGATAATGAATTACCTAGAATAAATGAGAGTAACAGAGAGAGAGAGAGAGAGAGAGAGAGAGAGAGAAAGAAAGAAAGAAAGAGAAAGAAAAAGAGAAAGAGAAAGAGAAAGAGAAAGAGAGTTTGTGTTTGTTTGTGTGATAGAGAGACAGAGTGAGTGTGTGTGCATGTATGTATGATAGATAGAGAGAGCGAGAGAGGGGCTTCACGTGTGTGTATTAGAGGGCGAATGAAGGAGATAATGAATTATCTAGAATAAATAATAGTAACAGAGAGAGGGGGTGTTTGTGTGATATATATATATATATATATATATATATATATATATTATATATAGATAGATAGATAGATAGATAGAAAGAGAGAGAGGAGAGAGAGAGATATTATATTTAAGTGTATTAAAGATTGAATTAAGGAAATAATGACTGACCTAGAATGAATGAGAATAAGAGAGAGAGAGAGAGAGAAAGAAAGAAAGAAAGAAAGAGTGTGTGTGTGTGTATGCGTGTGTGTGCGTGTGCGTATGTGTGTACCTGTCTCCGTTTATGATGGATAGAAAACGTGAGAGAGAGAGAGAGAGAGAGAGTGAGAGAGAGGGACTGTATGTGTATGTATTAGAGAGTTA
>CM042164.1:67513914-67578914 GCA_023376005.1 Doryteuthis pealeii | reverse complement strand
ATAACGATTTTGGTCAATTTTAATATCCAAAATCTTTTATACATCGTGTTGGAATTAAAGCTTTTGAAATTCATGAACGAAAAGTTTTCCCCAAAAGATCCAATAAAGATTGTAAATTATAATCAATTACACACACATACACACACATACATACACACACACATACGCACACACACACACACACACACACATACATATATATTATTTAACCCATATAATATTTATATATATTTATATATGTACAATATATATACACACATATATATATATATATGTCGCAAATTTTCAAGTAAGCACATTTTATTAAATATGACAGATAAGAATTTAGAGACGAATTTTTTTTATCAACTTTTCTTGTTTATTGTACAGTGTCCATCCTTTCTTTTTTTTATGACATCTTGCTTGCTAACATGCAAAATTTAATAAACATATTCAACTATAAATCTTTGTCTGTCATATTTAATATATATATATATATATATATATATATATATATATATTAAATTTTTACTTGAAGGCACTTACAACGCATGTATCGCATAAAATTCGATACTTTTTCTTATAGAAAATGAACTTGACAAGTGTAATCCCGGCAAAGGATGGCTCGGTGTGTAGAATACCGTACAGACTGTTTCGACTTTATTAAGTCTCATCAGCGGTATATACTAACGATTTCCCTCCGACAGAAATCGAAACCGGGACTTCAGCAGACACAGTGAAACACTAGTGAAACACTTTTATCGCCTCGGCCACAGTACACAGCTGACCATCCTAGCGAAATTAAGCTTGTCAAGTGATACTTACACGCCTCTACCATAATAGGTAAGGGGGTGTTATTGGGAGAATAATAACAAACAGACCGTATGCCCTTCGGCGAAGTGAATAAGATTTTTGGATGTTTGTTTATTTTAGAAACGTTGCTGAATAAAGTATATATTAAATTTTTACTTATACGAACACTTCTACACGGTTACTATTTGACACAAGGCCAATTTCCTCATCCGAATTTAACAGGTTTTAATTCAGAGTTATCATTCTCCTAGACTGGTTAACTACCCAACGTTAAAGAACCCAATATGCTCTATTTTCTTTTTATCTGTGACTATGGTGTATATTCTACGTGCAAGTGCATAAGGGATAGATTTTATGCAGTTTTTAGGGTGGTGGCTTTTGAAATGTAAATATTGTTGTGTGTCAGTGGGTTTGTGGTAAATGTCTGTGATATGTATGTATACATGTATGGGTATATATATGTATGTACAAACTAAGTAATGTAAAAGACACACACCAATCTTATTTTAGATTTAATTCTTATTTCAAATTCAATTCCTAAGCATATATGCATATATACACCAAAAATAACCATGTACATAGACACCAACACGAACACGCACACACACATAGGAATACACTAAAACACACACAACTAAACGGAACATAACCGAACACACACATGTATACATACATACAAAAAAACTCAAACTATATAATGCAACATATAGATACGCATATATGGGTATATATATATGTACAAACTAAGTAATGTAAAAGACACACACCAACCTTATTTTAAATAAAGATAAATTTAATTCTTAGTTTAAAATTCAACTCTTAGGTATGTATATATATATACATGTACACACCAAATACAACCATGTACATAGGCACCCACGCAGACACGCGCACACAAAAAGTAAACATAAACATAGACTTATATACATAAACACACACATACACCCACCCAACAAGTAGGAATTTAAGTAGAAAAACACAGAAACTTTCTAGAACAAAAAACAAATTATAAACACACACATACCTGACATATCAAATGAACATCTGAGGAACTATATCAGGAAATGCTCAAATAAAAGAGTTATAAAAGCTCAGTTAATGAATTTATTACCAAGCCACCCAGAAAAAAAAAACACCTGTTTTAAAGACTAATGTAAAAATGAAATTCCTTTATACTCCACTCCCACCAAACAGGAAGAGGGAAGTTAAATACGCATATATATATATATATATATATATATATATATATATATATATATATATATATATATACACGCATGTAATAATTCATTTCATATTATTGATCAAAGCCTGAAGAAGATACCAGAAGATCTGAAACACGTGTTGCATATGTAAGATAAAAAGAATTTAAAAAATTCTGAAAACATAATACATTTTGCGGACGTTCTTTTTTATAAAATATTGAATTTTCTCCCGTTAGAACCAGAACAACATTTCATATATATATATATATATATATATATATATATATATTTATCTGTCATCCACAGACACGTGTTTCGATGCTTACGTCTCATCAGTTCGTCTCGGCTTCTTTTTTTTTATTAACAGCTACCTCTAGCCAGGAGCGAAACCCATTTTTTGTCTGTCAAGCTCTTTCCCCTTACGGCCGTCGGTGACTGTCAGTCAAAGGCGAACATCTAATTGATATATACTTCACGATGTATTTTTCTACAATCACCAGAAAACTCAGGTCTGTAAACAACAGGCGAGTAAATGCCTTACGCTAAACGGTCAAAGTTCAACTAATGTCTCCCCTAGAGTGCTCTACCAGGAAAATCATAGTTTTTTCATCGCTCCAAGAATAGCGATGTTTTTATTTATTCCTTTTAAAGTAAATAGGGAAGTGACAATTACTTATTTTTTATCTATATATCTATTATTATTTTTATTTATTATTTCATGCATTAGTCAGTTCCATACGCAAGTTACATCTTATTATAATGGAGATTGTGGGTTTGTCTGTCTGTAACCGAAACTATATTACTATATCATGTTCTCCATTATTTTATTTTTATTTAAACCTCAATTATTAATAAAATTGTTTTACATTACTTACACTGTTGACCATATCTACATGCTAATAACATGCAATTGTATTTATATATACAACAAAATAGAGGTTTACAGTATGAATGGGAAGGCTAATTTGCATATTGATCTTAAAAATTGATTTTAATAAATATATGCTTAGTATTATTGATTTCTAATTGTTTGGTTTTATCTTATTAAATATGAGCAAAAATCTCTTCAATAAATCTTAAAAGAAATCCCTCAACAAGAAGAAATAACTGTAATATTATTCTTTACTTCCTATTTTAACTAAACAGTTAAATTAGGAAAATTGATCAATGAAAGACAGGAGTAACGTAAAATGATGGAAGAGTTAGTTTCAAAGTTGTTCTATTTTTCAATCATACCCCCTCTGTTCAAAATCTTTTTATCTACATTCTTATTCAGTTTCATTAGCCTTTCTAATTTAATATGATATTTTATTATATAATTTAACTAAAATACTTGCACCCGGAGGGTGCATATATTTGCTAGTACATTTAATATATGTATAAGTTCGTGCTTGTTTATCTATGATCACTGTGAATTATACATACATTGCTTTTTCGGAATGTAACATTTCGTAGGATAAGTATAAATATTTCGTATTTTTTTACACAAATCGCAGCGCTTTGTAATTATTTATTCATTATAAGTTTTTGTAACTTTGGGTTTGACATATATCTGGCATTTATATATCACTGCCTGCATTTTTATTTTTATTTTCTCTTTAAATATGACACAGCAATAACATTATATATATAGGTGTGATTAAAAAAAGTATCGAGATTGAAGATGTATTTTTCAAGATAAGAATGAATAATAAATGTAATGATATTTTTTTCAGAATAGAAGGTGTGTCAAAAAGTACCGAAAATCTAGATACTTTTGTACACACACACACACACACACACACACACACACACACACATATATATATATATATATATATATATATATATATATATATATAATATATATATATTTGACTTTCCTCTCCG
Organism: Doryteuthis pealeii; assembly: GCA_023376005.1. Classification (NCBI taxonomy): domain Eukaryota; kingdom Metazoa; phylum Mollusca; class Cephalopoda; order Myopsida; family Loliginidae; genus Doryteuthis; species Doryteuthis pealeii. The sequence continues at coordinate 67,575,048 of CM042164.1, read as the reverse complement.
ACCCAAACAACTACGGGAGTGAATGAGCTCTGATGATGATTTTTGTAAAATCGAAATATTGATCAGTATCAGCTATGATTATATTATAAATTGTTTTCTTCTTTAACAGCATTGTGTGATGTTTTCATTCCACCTTTTCTTACTCATATATATATATATAATATATATATATATATATATATATCGTATACCATTGATTCACGCTACTGCGAGAAACTTAAGTAGGTAATTTTTAAACCATTCGATTTTAATTATATATATAGTAAGTAAAGTCGTCGGGCGGCCTAATGTCGGTATCAGCCATGCAGCGAGTGATTCTATCCTCTTTTCACTAGCGCTAGACCAAGGAGATTATTTTAGCGTCTGAGGTGGAGTGCCACACCTACCATCAGCTCCTTACTTTACCGCACATATCCCTGTACTACTCATACGCTGAGTCGGCGAGGGCGGGTATCGAACTAGGAACCTTGTGGTTTCTTGTCGAATATATATATATTATATATATAATATATATATATATATATATTATGGGCTCTCCCGTCGATTTTCGACGTATGAGGGATGATACACACAATGAACACCCACACAGTGATTTGTTTATAGTGGTGAAGGCTTATGTTGGACCATCCACACTTTTTGGCACAGTCGATAGGAAAGAATTGGTGCATCAAGGGTTGCCACAAACCCAATCAACGACCGACCTCAGGAATTCTGAATTCAGAGTTATCCCTCTCCTAGACTGGTTACCTACCCAAGGCTGAAGGGCCCAGTCTGCCCTATTATTTAACCCATAGCTGGAGGGAATTTTGAATTCAGAGTTATCCCTCTCCTAGACTGATTACCTACCCAAGGCTGAAGGGCCCGGTCTGCCCTACTATTTAACCCGTAGCTGGAGGGAGAATATATGGATTCATACCTTTCCCAAGGGTATTAGCGCTATGTGAAATGCCAACAGCTTCGTCTAGGAATTGAACTCGAATCGTCGAGTCCATTTTCCACGACTCTAACCACGCGCCTCCATATATATATATATATATATATAGAGTAGAGAGAGAGAGAGAGAGAGAGAGAGAGAGAAGAGGGGGAGAGAGGGAGAGAGAGAGAGAGAGGGGGAGAGGAAAAGCAAGCCCGTAAATTCCTGAAAATATCCATACCTGTCCTTTTATGACCCACAAAAATGCTACATTACAATTCTTGGGTTTATTTTATTTATTTATCTATTTTTTTATTTGTTTTTTTTTTTTAGATTTAAGAAAAAAACCTTTTTTACGAAAAAAGGTCGTACAATACACGAGATTGACCTGAACAAAAAATCAAATTAGAACAATTTGTCAATATCAATATCTAATTAGGTGGGTTGATAAATTAGTCATTTGTCAGAATTGAACCTCAATTTTGTATTTCATTGAAATATAATTTGGACTTTTTATCAAAATTTAATTTGTTCTTTCATGGCCATGTGCACAAGGAATACACATTTTTTTATTGAACGTGTCATAATTGATGGTATATTAAGAAGAATCACTTTGTTTTGCACTAAACATTCATAGTTAAATAATTGTCCAATGCATCTCAATAGTAAAATCATTGTCCAATGCATTTTTATAATAAAATCATTGTCCAATGCATTTCTATAGTAAAATAATTGTCCAATGCATTTTTATAATAAAATCATTGTCCAATGCATTTCTATAGTAAAATCATTGTCCAATGCATTTTTATAATAAAATCATTGTCCAATGCATTTTTATAATAAAATCATTGTCCAATGCATTTCTATAGTAAAATAATTGTCCAATGCATTTTTATAATAAAATCATTGTCCAATGCATTTCTATAGTAAAATAATTGTCCAATGCATTTTTATAATAAAATCATTGTCCAATGCATTTCTATAGTAAAATAATTGTCCAATGCATTTCAATAGTAAAATCATTGTCCAATGCATTTTTGTAATAAAATCATTGTCCAATGCATTTCTATAGTAAAATAATTGTCCAATGCATTTCTATAGTAAAACCATTGTCCAATGGATTTTTATAGTAAAATTGTTGTTCAATGCATTTTTTTTACTAAATTCATGGGCCAATGAATTTTCATTGCAAAATCATTGTCCAATGCATTTTTATAGTAAAATCCTTGTCAAGTGAGTATGAAGGTAAGCTCTATCTGATGGTGAAGTTCCAATTCTGGAGCTGTGAGGAACGTGGAGTACCCCTTCATTATCATTACTCCCTGGTAGTACCTGTTAGGGTTCTATCAATAGGTTAAATAGAAAAGATGAGTTTTAAAAATACATTTAAAAACATTAAGTTTTAAAAAATTTAGGTCCCATCAAGAAGGAATATAACAAAGTGACTACGGCATAAAATGACCCAACACGGGTTGACATGCCGTAAAATCCAACCAAACAGCCAACCTGTTAGGGTTCCATTTATGTGTTAAATAGAAAAGATGAGATTAAAAAATTAAGTTTTCAAAAAATTGAGTACCCATCTAGAAGATATAAAACAAAACGTCTACGGCATAAAATAACCCAACAAGAGTTGATATGCTGTAAAATCCAACCAAACGAGCAAACAATTATTTGACACATAATCAATTTATAATGCAATCAGGATATTTAAGTTTTCATTTGTTGAACATAAGATTAAAATAAAATAAATGATTTCCCACGAAATACGTTTTGATGTCCTCAGTGTTTGAAAATGTTTAATCGTTTTCTTTGATTCTAAGTTTGATCGTGAGAAAAATAGTTGGACAAACATTTATACATTGTATTCATTATTATGAGGCAAATATAATTCTGTTTATTAACACAATATATATATATATATATATATATATATATATATATATTATTATATATATATATATATATATATATATATATATATATATATATCCTATTATAATGGAGATTGTGTGTTTTTCTCTCTGTAACCGAAACTAAATCACTACTTAAGTCACAATTCCCTTAGTTATTGACGTCACATTCACCATGAATTTATTCTAATTTTAACCTCAATTATTAATAAAATTGTTTTACATTATTAATACCGTTAACCATATCTACATATTAATAACATGCTATTATATTTATATATACAACAAAATAGCGGTTTACAGTGTGAACGGGAAGGCTAATTTGCATATTGATATTTAAAATGTGATTTTAATAAATATGTGCTTAGTATTATTGATTTCTAATTGTTTGGTTTTATTTTAATGAATATAAACAAAAATCTCTTCAATTAATCTTAAAAGAAATCCATTAACAAGAAAAATAACTGTCATTTTATTCTTTACTTCCTATTTTAACTAAATACTTAAATTAGAAAAAATAACAATGAAAGACGGGAGTGATGGAAGAGTAAGTTTCAGTTGTTCTATTTTTCGATTATACTCCCTCAGTTTCAAATCTTTTTATCTGCATTCTTATTTAGTTTCATTAGCCTTTCTAATTTAATACGATATTCTATTACATTAAAACTTAAATAATTGCACCCGGAGGGTGCATATATTTGCTAGTATATATATATATATATATATATATATATATATATATATATATATAATGTTAGTAATAGTAATCGTGGAACATTGTCTTCTTTCTTTCTATATAATTTTCATCGTTCTTTCTACTTTATTTCGATATTTCTTTCACTATACCACCTTCTTTCTTTCTTTCTTTCTTTCTATATACTTTTTTTCTTCGTTCATTCTACTTTCTTTCGTTGTTTCTTTCTCTATTCCGCCTCCTTTCTTTCTTTCTTTCTTTTATTCTTTCTTTCTTTTATTTTTTCTTTCTTTCTACATACATTTTTTCTTCGTTCATTCTACCTTCTTTCGTTTTTTTCTTTCTCTGTACCACCTTCTTTCTTTCTTTCTTTCTTTCTTTCATTTATTCTCTCTTCCTTTCTATATACTTTTTTTCTTCGTTCATTCTACTTTCTTTCGTTGTTTCTTTCTATATACCACCTCCTTTCTTTCTTTCTTTCTTTCTTTCTTTCTTTCTTTCTTTCTTTCTTTCTCGACTCTCTTCCTTTTGTCTCTATCTTTCTTTCTTTCTTTATCTATTTCTTTTATTTTTTCTTTCTTTCTATATACTTTTTTCTTCGTTCATTCTACTTTCTTTCGTTGTTTCTTTCTCTATACCACCTTCTTTCTTTCTTTTATTCTTTCTTCCTTTCTATATAATTTTTCTTCGTTCTTCTACTTTCTTTCGTTGTTTCTTTCTCTATACCACCTTCTTTCTTTCTTTTATTCTTTCTTTCTTTCTACTTTGTTTCTATTTCTTGCTTTCAGATATTACTTTCTCCTCTCTTTTTTCTTATTTCATTCTTTTTTTTCTTTTTCCTCTTCTTTTTTTTACTTCCTACTTTATTTATTTACTTATTTATTTATTTATCAATTACTTATTCCCTTTTATCTATTCCTTATTTTCTTTCAAGAAAGCCGGCATAAATAAGGGGAGGTAATTAAAAATCAAACCCCGTCTTGTATAAAGAAAAATGGTCGAAAGCCAAGAAAAAATCGAGATGATAGAGTCAATGTTAATAAATAAAAATAAACAAATAAATAAATAAAAACAAGACGAATGATCGAGAAGTGATAACGCAACATGCAACAGCAGATCTGCTGCAACAACAACAACAACAACAACAACAGCAGCAGCAGCAGCAGTGCACTGACGCTGCCGAAAAATCAATCACTGACCTTGCGAACTTCCGCCAAATGAGTCAATAGCAAAGAGTCTTATTGGTAAATAATTAAACAAACAGCGCAAAATATGCGGCTAGAAAAAAAGTCGATAAGCACCCAGGTGAACTCAGACATATATTCCTTTGTCTGTGCGCGTCTTCTGATTCACTTCGTGACCTTTCATTTGCGTGATTTTTCTTTTTTAATTGTATATTTCTTATCACTTATTGCTATCAGCACTCACGGGAAAATCTCGCGTGGTACAATGGTTAGATAGCTATGTTTGCAAAGTCTTGTTTGCGGGTTCGAGGCCTCACGGGTTTGCATCTTACTTCCGGCTTTGTGTCAAAATCAATCTATAAACCAAATATACACATAAACCTTCAAGTAAACTATAAAACTCACACACATACATACACACGCACACACACACACACGCACACACACACACACACACACATATATATATAATATATATATATATATATATAGTAGGTTTTCTATCTATACCTTTCTAGTAAATACTATTATATATATATATATATATATATATATATATATATAAAAGTAAAGTCGACGGGACGGCCTAAAGTCGGTATCAGCCAATCACGAGGGAGTCTATCCCCTTTTCAATAGCGCTAGACCAAGGAGATTGCTTTTAGCATCTGAGGTGGGGCGCCACACCTACCATCAGCTCCTTACTTTACCGCACAGATCCCTGTGCTACTCAGACGCTGAGTTGGCGGGGCCGGTATCGAACTAGGAACCTTGTGGTTTCTAGCCGAACGCTCTACCGACTGAGCTAACCCGGCCCCATATATATATATATAAAAGGACCTAAAACTGTTCGTGCGTAAAGTTTTCGGTCCATTAACTTCTTCCGTTGCTCCTCTAAGGTCAAGGGACAACACCACCTTGATCAAAGAACCCGTAAAAATCCTTCAGCGATGGCAACAACACTTCATGGATTTATATAATAACCCTTCAGCAGTCAGTGCTGATGTTCTGCAGAGTCTTCAACACAAGACCAAATATGAGATGGACCATTTATCAACTTTTTCAGAATTTGAAATGTATATCAAACACATTAATTCTAGTAGGGCACCAGGTTTAGATGGGATTCCGGTAGAACTGTGGAATGTGTAAAACGTTTTAATATCAAACATGCTCTGTTTGATCTCATCACTCAATGTTGGAACGGTTCTCCTCTACCAAATGACTGGATTGATGGTGCTTTGGTGTGTTTACACAAGAGCAATGAGAAAAAGGTAGTGATAATTCTCGTGGAATCTCACTTGTGGGTCTGCAGCGGGCTTTATGAGTCATTTGAGGGTTCATGAGAGGAAAGGTTCTGGTGATGGGGTTATAGGATTGTGAGGAACGGCAGTGATCTGTAAAGATTATGCTATTGCTATATGTGTATGTGTGTGTTCGTTTATTAATTGTACTTGAAAATATATGCACCCTCCGGGTGCAAGTATTTAGGTTTTAATGTAATGAAATATCGTATTAAATTAGAAAGTCTAATAATAAGGCAGATAAACAGATATGTAACAGAGTGGGGGTATAATAGAAAAATAGAAATGAAACTTACTCTTCCATCACTCCCGTCTTTCATTGCTGAATTTTACGTATTTAACAATTTAGTTAAATTAGGAAATAAAGAATAAAATGACAGTTATTTTTTTCTCGTTAATGGATTTCATTTAAGAGATTTTTGCTTTATATTCATTAAAATAAAAACCCAAACAATTAGAAATCAATAATACTAAGCACACATTTAATAAAATCACATTTTTATAATCAATATGCAAATTAGCCTTCCCATTCACACTGCAAACCGCTATTTTTTGTATATAATAATACAATTGCATGTTATTTGTATGTAGATATGGACAAACACTAATAAAAACGTGAAGCAATTTTATTAATAATTCAGGTTTAAATATAAATAAAATCATGGAGAATGTGATGTAAATAACTATGTTAATTGTGACTCGATTAGTAATATAGTTTCGGTTACAGACGTAAAAACACACAATCTCCATTATAATAAGATATATATATATATATATATATATATGTGTGTGTGTGTGCGTGTATGTTTGTATTATATACATATGTGTATATGTATATATGTAAGTGTATGTGTATTACATATATATATGTGCATATATATATGTATATGTGAGTGTGTGTATTATATATATATGTGTGTGTGCATGTATGTATGTGTTTTTTATATATATGAGTATGTATGCATCTTTCTATGTGTATATATATATATATATATATATATATACATAAATGGGGGGGCATACATTTTCAATTTCAAATTTTCTCCAATTCCATTTTTGAGTTTAGTTAAATTGTCTTTTTTTTCCTTGTTCACTTTTGATGAATTCCTTTTTTCAAAATTCAAAGTCCTCATTAAAATAAACCAAGTTATACCCGATCAGTGTGGGTCGATCAAGAGAAACCTACATTGATCAGCTCTGTGCATATTCTGGATGCCGTGCGGAGGAACTACTAGGAGCATTGACCGACAGAAACGTTTGGCGAGGGGGAAACTCATGGGCATTTGTGCTAATGATGCTGATTATCAGTTTCAGATGTGATCTTCCTAAACCCAAAATACTGGGCTTATGGTGTATAGTAGAATAATGCTCAGCCTGTAATGTCAGGCTTATGGGTTCAAAGGGCCTTCATTGTGAACACATCATGACAAAATTTCCAGATTTGCTCAAAAGAATTGTAAAAATGAAATGAAAGAATTTAATTTTTGGTTTGGTTTTGGTTTGGTTTGTTTTGTTTTATGGCATTCAACCTCAGTGGGTCATTTAATGCCGATAAAGTTTTGAAATAAATCAATTCTTAATGGATAATACAATTTTTTTATAAATACATTTTTCTATTTAACCCATAGATGGGACCCTAACAGGTACTACCACTCCGGGTCAGAGTGGACCAGGGAGTAATGGTGATGAAGGGTGCTCCACATTCCCCAAACCTCCAAAACTGGAACCTCACCATCAGATAGAGTTTAACGTCATTCCCAGGACATGTAGACCCGCAGCCACCGCCTTCTAGCACCCATATGATAAAAAGGGGTTGGGGCTTGCCATAAGGGCAATAGGGTTGGGAAAATCATATAGGTGCTAGGACTTGACGTGACCAGCCGATTGATCAGAGGGGGCCTCTCCAACCGCCCGTCTAGCCCAAGATAGGGCCAAAGTGGAGTGTTGCATGTCATGAACTGCTCATCCACATAGGCTCTATCCTTAAGCATCATGGGTCGCCACCCACGGCCAACAGGTGGCCCCATTGGGAGAGTCTTACCCCTCTGCAGAGGTACAGTCGGTGCATTTAACGCCCCAGGCGACAGGGCGGTTTAATTTTTTACTGAATAATCAATAAATATGTTGTTTAAAAAATAATGTACACTACAACTTGAAGGGTCGGTTTAGCCAGTCGGTAGAGCACTGGACTAGGTAATCGCAAGATTCTCGGTTCGATACCGGCCCTCGCCAACCCAGCGTATGAGTAGCACAGGAATCTGTGCGGTAAAGCGAGGAGCTGATGGTAGGTGTGGCTCTCCACTTCAGACGCCAAAACAATCTTTAGCGCTTGTGAAAAGGGGATAGACTCCCTCGCTGTATGGCTGATACCGACTTTAGGCCACCCGACGACAACTTGTTGAAGTTTATTGACCTCGTGTATGTAGTGGAAATGGATTTGTCTGCAGTTATCACATATCCAGTTAGTACATTCACTTTTGAGAACACTTGTAATAAGTAATTGGGAGTTACTTCCCCTCTTTTATTATTGCCTCCCCTTTGTGTAAATCCTTAGCTTTCTGAAAGTTTATAAGCTCCCAAGAAATTGCGACTGTATTTTAAGTAGAATAAAGCTTTCTCAAGCCCAGCCGTGTGCGTGTTCAATTATTATTACAACACTATAGAAAATATATGAACATTTCAGAATGATGAGTGGAGTGATCCAGAGTTGAGAAGGTTATCCCGTGCAAATGATCTGCATACCAAAGATGCAGTCTATCACCCCCAGTGCAGCAGCAACTTTCAAACAGGTAAAAATATTCCCGTGAGATTTCAGTTGAAAGATGTACCACCAGAGAAGAAAACAAAATTACGTCAGGGTCGTCCTTTCGAACAGGAAAAATATGATGCTTATAAACTCAGCATAATATCTTGAGGATAATAATGAGGAAAAATTGACATTGGCAGACTTTGCAGAAACGATGGGAATATTCCTCAAGATGGCAATATTCATAAAACGAGTGAAAAGAGGAGGAAGAAAAAGCTTACAGACAAAAAAATGTTGTGAATGGAAATAAAGATATTTTTTTTAATTGATATTAAGAGAAATATCATAGTACACTTTTCGATTTCAGGAACAGACTACAAAAATAAATAATATCAATATTTAATAATGAACAGTTGTTACACACTGGACCCGCAAAAACACAAACACTTGTATTTTAGGAAAATATAAGAGACGTTTATTTCCCCGGTTGTGTACAGCTGAGAGTCGTGGGCAGGGTTACGCAATGTGGAGCCTTCGGGAGTTATCTTGAACCTGATCGCCGTCTGCCTAATCGATCTCAACGGGCTTCTTTTATTTGTAATCTGACCTCTGGTGTCACGCCTCCTTGTTCGTGACACCTACGCAGTTTTTTCTGTAGACACGCCTCTTCGCCCACGCCGGTTGTTTTCATTGGCTAAGGGCTACGCCTACAGATTTCTGCACTGAAATCATGACAAACATCCACCTGCATTTTCAGGTGCAAAAGGTCAGGTCGGGGCCACATCCTGTTTTCGTTTCCAGGCTGCACCTGGCCCCATGCACTTCCTATTCAGCCCGGTCCTTGGGTGCACCGATCAGACAATATATTACACAGTGTATTTTTTTCTGTTTCTTTGTTTTTAACTTCTGTTAGGATAGAGTGCAATATATGTGTATTCTGCCTTGAATCAAATCGCTACCTGGCACTTTTCAGTGTAGTATCTGTACTAGTAGAAATCTGATTAAATATTTTACAAAAAGTATCATTTTAAAAAAAAATCATCTATATGTTTATAAGTTTGAATTCTCTTATTTTGTATTTTTTTGTTTTTTTAGAAAGCATTTAATTTTATAATGCAAAAAGACTTAATATTGCATGAGTCAAAGAAAGGAACGTGAAAAGGATCTGGAACATACACTGTTTGAAGGCTGCACTTAGTGCAACTTTATGAACTAATGAAATACATTGCTGTTTTTTCTTGTAGATTTTGTTAATTGCATACAATTCCATTGATGGGGAGTCCGTAAATGAGAGGTTAGACACAAAATGCATGATGTATGTAATTAAATAATGTTGGTTTTGAAGGTTATCACAATCCAAGTGCAAAGAGTGAAGTAATCCAGCAACAACAAAAAAAGAGTGAATTAAAAATAAATACGCGAAAAACCGTCCACACTTAGAGCACTATTTACCTGTGGCTGAAATAAATTTGTTTGAGATCATTTTCAAAATGAATTTGAACCACATTAACAAACTAGAATCGGCTACCCGGCGTTACCTGGGTAGAGGGGCATAATAATGTTACATAATTATTAGATACCTAATATTTATGTGCAATAGTGTAGATATCAAAATGGCTGTTATAAGTTACAGCCCACGGCCTTGAAGAATGAGTGACAAGGCTTGACCTGTCCTGATCCTTCCTTCCGGTGGATACCGTGATAATCGGTGGAGAAGACCCTCTTCCGGTTTAGATTAGAGATAGATTGGTGAGTCGTGTTTTGCACGCTCCGACTCTATCTGCGCAGGTAGTCTAGTGGGGGATTTTGAGAATAAAATATGATCAAAGTAAATCGAAGTCTTGTGTTATTATCTAAAAACTACCAATGACACAGGGCTTCTGATAAAGAGAAATCCCCAATTGAAGACCAGACACGAAGTCCCCAAGCGAAGTCCAGACGCTAGAAGAGATGTTAGAAGAGACCGAGAAGAACTTAAGATGTCAGAAGAACAGAAGAAGAATAGAAGAAGTAAGTAATGAGAAGGGTATGCAACAATAAAAAGTTAGTCTCCCAGATCCATTGATAGTTTTGGTCTAAAAAAACGCACTCCGGGCGATGTAAAAATAGATTATTGAGACATATTGTCTGAGGGGTGGGAGTTACAAATTCAATGTCAGCGAGTTTGTACCCTAAGTATGTAAAATCATCAAATTCATTAAAGGATTAAAATATAAAACAATTTGAAATGTAAACTTTAAATATGTATTAAAATAAAACAAACTATATATAGATATATAATACCAGTCATGTATTTATTAAAACTTGTTTTAAAAAACAATGAGGACTGTCTAATGTTGCATGTTCAAATTTTGAGTGTATTTATTGAATAAATAAATACACTCAAAATTTGAACATGCCAAAAATCGTAGAATAAATTTTATTCTATGTTATGACGATTTTGGGTAATGTGATGTAAGCAGTGACAAAATCTTTGTTACAGACAAAAACCGGAAGCGAATCTCCATTATTAATAGATCCTTTTAAATAGGATGTGACTCTCCATTGAACATCTTGTCTTTTCTACCCATCAAGGGTAGAAAAGACTGTTTTAAAGATTGATTTAGAAAGTTGGATAGCAAGAAGGAATACATTGTGTGTGTGTGTGTGTATGTATATATATATATTTACCAACCCCTCCGAACAAGTAGTATGTGACACAGGGTCAGTTTTTAAAATGGAGTTTAAAAGAGATTTCCTTCTCTTAATCACGAATGCAACCAATGACTTTCCCTTTTCTTATTATTCAAATCCTAATTATTTTAATTATATTTTCAGATGTAAATAAAGTCTTATTTATTTTTGCACAAAAATCAAGCTCTGGTGAGAGTGAATGTGTGTATATATTTACATCGTCGTTAATTGTTTTATTTTCTAGTAGTAGTTTACTCCGGACATACATACACACAACTGCCCTTTATATATGTATATATTGGCTCTTAAAACATTGACAGTTCAGCCAAGTCTAAAATGTTACAGATAAATAGAGACCGAATCCCCATCTATATATATATATATATATATATATATATATATATATATACATACATATATATATATATATAAAGGGCAGTTGTGTGAATCTGTATGTCCGGTTGGAACTTCGAAAATAAAACAATTAACGACAAAGTAAATATATATATACACATTAAATATCATCTGAGCTTGATTTTTGAGCAAGAATAATGAAGATTTGATTTATATTTGGGAATATATTTAAACATTCAAATTTGAAAAGTAACAGAAGGGAAAGTCATTTGCATGTTATTTTGTTTATTTATTTATTTTTATTTTTTTTCGCTTTGAAATATAATATTGATTGATTGAATTAATTGCATCATTTATATATTCTTTTTTTTAATTGTAAATCATTGAATGGAAATTTCTTACTATATAGTTATATATTACCGTGGGAATTTTTATGGGGCAACCAGCGAGGATCTCACTCGCAATAAGTAATAATGGATCTGCGAGACTAACTTTTTAAAAATCCCCCTCTACACAAGCGACTCCGGGTAGCCACTTCTAGTTATTAATAGATAATAGATGTGGACAAATGAATTTGTTTTACTTATACCAAAGAATTTTGATTTCACAAGATCTTTATTTAAATGTGAACAATTGCATTCAATTTTTTATAACAAGGACTTTTCAATTTATAAGAATATTATTTCTATTTGGACAACAAAATCTAATTTTCTTATATCAAGTAATTTAAAATTTACATGTATAGTATTTGAACTCGCAAATATATGCACCCTCCGGGTGCAAATATTTAAGTTTTAATGTAATGAAATATTAAATTAAAAGACTAATGAAACTAAATGAGAAGGCAGATAAAATGATTTGAAACAGAGGCGGGTATAATCGAAGAATAGAACAACTTTAAAAGTAACTCTTCCATCATTTGCCATCACTCCCGTTTTTCATTACTAATTTTTCCTAATTTATCTATTTAGTTAAAATAGGAAATAAAGAATAAAATTACAGTTATTTCTTCTTGTTAATCGATTTCTTTTAAGATTTATCCCTGATATTTTTGCTCATATTCATTACGATAAAACGAAACAATTAGAAATTAATAATATCAAGCACATACTTATTAAAATCATTTTTTTTTATATCAGTATGCAAATTAGTCATCCCGTTCACACTGTAATATATCTTATTATAATGGAGATTGTGTGTTTGTTTGTCTGTAACCGAAACTATATTACTATACAAATCACAATTCCCTTTGTTATTTACATCACATTCTCAATGCTTTTATTTTTTAGTTAAACCTCAATTATTAATAAAATTGTTTTACATCATTAAGACTGTTAATCATATCTACATACTAATAACATGCAATTGTATTTATATATACAACAAAATAGCTGATTACAGTGTGAATGGGAAGGCTAATTTGCATTTTGATCTTAAAAATTTGATTTTAATAAATATCTACTTGGTATTATTGATTTTTAATTGTTTTGTTTTATCTTATTGAATATGAGCAAAAATCTTGGATAAATCTTAAAAGAAATCCATTAACAAGAATAAATAACTGTAATTTTATTCTTTACTTCCTATCTTAACTAAATAGTTAAATTAGGAAAATTTACCAATGAAAGACGAGAGTAATAGAAAATGACGGAAGAGTTAGTTTCAAAGTTGTTCTATTTTTCAATCATACCCCCTCTGTTCAAAATCATTTTATCTGCATTCTTATTCAGTTTCATTAGCCTTTCTAATTTAATATGATATTTCATTATATTCAAACTTAAATACTTGCACCCGGAGGGTGCATATATTTGCTAGTAAATACAATTTCATGTTGGTATGTAGATAAGCTCGCCCCTCGTGGTGGGGGATCCAATAGCTTCGGCTCTGGATCTTTACAAGTTAATAGCGTCGATCCCCCAGGCAATATCTGCCACCTTGACTTAAAGGGGCAGGGTTGGGTTTATTGCCCAGCGCCTGAGGAGCCCCCTTGAGGGGGAATGCCGAGGGAATCGACGCAATTTTTTTTCTTTCCCATCCATGAGCTTCGGCTTGTGGGTGGGTCCTGATTAAAACGAGGCCTTGTGCCCAGTCCATACAAGTGGGGTATGAGACAAATACCTGTAGTATTTATAATGTAAACAACAGTATTTATAATGTAAACAAATTTTATTACTAATTGAGATTTAAATAAAAATAAAATCATGGAAAATGTAACGTAAATAACAAAGGGATTTTTGACTTTAGTAGTGATATAGTTTCGGTTACAAACTGTCAAACACACAATCTCCATTATACTAAGATATAGACAACACAATTCAATTTCTCTTTTACCAAGTAATTTAAAATTTACATGTATATTATTTGAATAAATACAATTCCATTTAACTTTCTTACACAAAGATGTTTCAATATTCAAGAATATTTATTTTTATCTGAACAACTCAATTTAACTTACTTATTGCGCTGACTTAGAACCCAACTGAGTATTATTACAGTGTAAGCGCCTACGCATTTCAATACACATTTTTAAGTTTTACATTTAAGCGTTCACAGGAATTACCCAAAAAATACACTGTATTGAGAATGTTAGGCATCCCATCCTCGCTGGATGCCCCATACTTGTAACCTTGTGTCTCATCCAATCCGTGGGAACGGGTCAGGTAAATGCCTACTTCATTTTTACTAGGTGTATCCTATCGTATCGTCATGGTTAACAAGCTAGTCTCACAGATCCATTACAACTGAATAGCGAGTTCGATCCTCGCTGGATGCCCCATACTTGTAACCATGTGTCACATCCAACCCATGGAGAATGATCTGGGGAAATAGCTACTGTATGAGGAAGTATGGATTTTACGGGTTAGCTCAGTCGGTAGAACGTTCGGCTAGAAACCACAAGGTTCCTAGTTCGATACCGGTCCTCGCCAACTCAGGGTATGAGTAGCACAGTGATCTGTGCGGTAATGTAAGGAGCTGATGGTAGGTGCGGCGCTCTACCTCAGATGCCAAAAACAATCTCCTTGGTCTAGTGCTATTGGAAAGGGGATAGACTCCCTCGCTGACTGGCTGATACCGACTTTATGTCACACCGGCGACTTTACTTACTTACATCTTATAGTAAGAGTCCGTCTTGACAAATAATTAGACTTAAATAAGTTAATTTAACATTTAATAGTAGATAATATGCTTCAATGATTCAAGGTTTTCATTAATATGTTTTAGTAGTTGCATGTTGTGTCCAAGAGATCAGTTACTGAATGTCAATGCGTGTGTGTGATATATATATATATATATATATATATATATATATATATATAGATATAGATAGATAGATTATAGTATATGTATATATATATATGTATATATGTATATATATATATGTATATGTGTTACATAATCTATGCATAGATTATTGTCAACCCCCTGTATTTCTGAAGGGATGGCCCCTTTTCATATCACGAGCGGGACTTTCCATGGAATACTACAGAAAGCCCGCGAAATACGTGAAGTCACGTGGGACCTGGTTGGGTCTTCAGTTTCAGCTTGGACGTCAGGCAGAGAAGATATATCTGCTTTAGCTGGAGCTCACTGAACACGCGCGCTGTGTTTAGTTAGGGAAAATGTTTAGTTAAGTAAATAAAGGTTTAAATAAATGATATGGTTTTGTGGTTGATGAATGTCTTGGCAACAGGACTGACCTAGAAGAAGAAATGAATCAAGGACGACCAGCCAGCAAGAACAGAGACGTTAGAAGAGATGCTAGAAGAAGAACGTAAGATACCAAAGATGAGCAGAAGAATAATAGAAGTAAGAAAGGAAAGAGTGTATACATATGTATATATGTATATATATATGTAAATGTATATATGTATATATATTTATATGTAGATATGTATATGTATATATGTATATATATGTATATATATATATGATATATATGTATATATATGTAATATATATATATATATGTATATATGTACATATATATGTATATATGTATATATATGTATATGTATATATGTACATATGTATATATATATATATATATATATATATATATGTATATGTATATATATATGTATATGTATATATGTATGTATGTATGCATATGTATACATATATGTATATATATATATATATATATATATATATATGTGTGTGTGTGTGTGTGTGTGTGTGAAGAAAAGGAAGTGAATCCGACGGTATGTAGTATATTAAGAAAGATTGAAAAAACACAAGTTTAAATGAGTTAAGTGGTGAGTTTATTGGCCGACACTGCAGTGTTTCGATCTATTAATTAGATCGTCTTCAGGGCATTTGTTGGTATATGAAAGGTAATAAGAAATGTTTTATCACAGAATAACGAGAAAAGCGAGTGATAGTCCTTGTTTATCAGTCTGTTTAAATTGAAGTTTGAAAACAGAACGCTGAAAAATAGACAGTTTGGAATATGACGTCAAATATTCTCTTTTACGGTGTGAGCACATATATATGTATATGTATATATATGTATATAATAAATGGAAATGAATCCGACACTATGATTGAAAATAGATAGAAAATACATATGATGATATTAGTGTGCTGACAGATATCTGTTTCGACCTTTTTAATAAAGCGGTCATCCTCAAGGCAACTATATTTAGAAAGAAGAGGGAATAGTTTGTCACGAGAGGCTTAAACTACGCTCATGTTCTCTGTGGTTCGGAATTGTCGTGTTGAGAGAAATTTCGTGTTAACGAATGGTTCGGTTAATTTTGTGATTGTGCAATATAATCTGCTAGGTAATACTGCCATGTGTGTGTTGGATCGTATAGCTCAACTCAGAGACAACATATCTCCCGGATCCGAGTGCGAGACCACCCACGGGATCCTCAATGAGAGATAAGATATGTTATAGCTATAATTATATAATGGATTGATAGTTATAACTATAACGTTAATGCTGCTTAATAAGTGTCTATAGTAGGGTTGATCTGATTACATTTCTTATAATTGATATATATTAATGTCTAAATTGAGCGCAAGTCATATAATCGCAGACTACGTATATGATCCGCTCACATTATGCAATGCCAAGAATATAATCTATAATTTTATAATATTATTGCAATAAGCATGTGGCTATAACAGGAATCATCTGGGATAATTACCTCTTATATATATATACTTATAAATGTAATATGTTAGACTAAACAAAATCTGAGAAAAAATCAATCCCTCTGTATGTACATTTCGTCTATTAGGCCCATCAGCAGAGTATAGATCGCGAATTGACCCGCCCTGTCGCGGATGCGGTGAATTTGAAACGCGACCGTTCAAGCTGACAGGCCCAAGAAAGATCTCTAGAATAGCCTCAAAAAAACGCTTACGCTTAGTAACAAAAGCTGTATCACAACTAAAAACGGTCGTGTAATAAAACAGTCGTAACTAAGGAAAGCCCAGGAAAATGTTAACACTAACCTCTAAACAAATCAAGATAAAAAAAGTCTAAGGAAGATTCGTTTGAAATTAAGGATAATGTTAAAAGAGAAGAGATAATAATAGGAGATCGGATCCTGTTCAGCTTGTGTTACGTCCTAAAGGGTCCTTAAGGATTTTTTATTAAAAATCACGCACAGGGCTGGTCTTCCGATCTAATTAGCTACATGCATGATGAGGCCTAATAGGCCGGAAATGTAACATTACAGAGATTGATTTTGTGCTTCGCATTGTTTAGTCCATACATTTTGAATAGGTAAATCCCGCCATAAATACATTAAATAATTGGAAGTTAATTTTCAAAAAATTAGGTACGACTCCAATTAAAGCATTATTCATGCCAAAAATATATGCGAGAGGCAAAAAGACCATTCTAAACAAAAGCCTTAGTTTACAACCTATAACACATCGTCGGTGTAAGTAAAAGTCACTAAGAAGAGGAATGTTAAAGTTACACTACATCTAAATACAAATCAGTTAATAAATCAATTAGGAAGAGAGTAAGTATATCGTACATATTGGGGTGTGGCGACCTTTAAATCTAGAAGGTATATCATAGTTCCAGCGCAATCTGGCGGGCCAATGTTCCTAGCATAATTAGGCCACCGCGTTGTGTTCAATTCCGCCGCCAAGTTAAGGGGCGTCTACAAGAAAGTACTTACAGCAATTACGAGATAGGGCTACGGTCTGAGAGTCTATGCCGGTGAGATGCTATAGCTCTTGCTAAGAAGCATAGAGCGCCACTAAAACCAGAAGCCAGTCAGCTCATAACTTTGAAGAACATACGCACACAAGGAAGTACTTCATGCGATGCAATATCTCATTACTCCTCTGCTTCGAGAACAATTGTGGCTGGATATGAGCGCATTAACAATTACTAGGAGAACTCGGAGCAGTTGACGCCAAACGTATCATCCGCTCATATATTAATCAAGAAAGATTACGCTGATACTCATATAACTTATAAAAGTATGGATTAGATATAAACAAAAATATATTAATATTCAACAAAATAAGAATAAATCATCGAGTATAACTAAGTCCGGATTCCGAAAGGGATTCAATAAGACCCCACCCATGTGCGTAACAACTATCCATTCACATGTAACGGCCAAACAATCGGGAATGTTCAAGAGCTACGAATCGACAGAATAATAGTGCAAAAAATTATGACCAACATAATCAATAAACTAGAATAAACAACAGTAATACAATAATATATACTAATTAATGTAATATATATATATATATATAGTAATATCATCATAAATCAGACTCAAACCCCATAATAAATAAAGCGCTTATCGAAATGCCAGTCACTAAAAAGCATAAACACAAAAACCAGGCGTGTGAAAGACACAAGACTATAACACCTTTAACCCACCATGACCCCAAAAAGAATCCCCCCTAAAATCGAAATCACAACGCAAAAGAACAATCACAAAAACCACAAACACAAGAGAAAAAACAAAAATAAAAAAAAAAAAGATCAGACCAAACAAATAAATACAACAGATCTCTACAAACTGTATTCTTGTGCCTGCGCTTTTTCAGGTTATTTGCCANAGAGATTGAGATAGATAATGATAGATATGAAAGCTGATAGGTTTTAAATAGATAGACATGAACAGCCTGAGATTCGATAGATAGATAAGATGTAGATAGATAGATAGAAACACTATAGATAAATAGATAGACAATGAATCAAGACTGAAGATAAGATAGATAGATAGATAGATATATAGATGATAGAGGGATAGATGTAGATAGATAGATAGATAGAATGAACAAGCTGATAGATAAATAGATAAACAATGAACAGGCTGAGATAGATAAGATAGATAATAGATAGATAGAGGGATAGATAGATAGATAGAACAATTGATCGATAAATCGATAAACAATGAACAGGCCTGGGATAGATAGATAGATAGATAGATAGATATGAACTAGCTGATAATAATAGAATAGACAATGAAACAGGCTGAGATCAGATAGATAGATATATATATAGATAGATAGATATGAACTAGCCTGAGATAGATAGGATAGATAGATAGATAGATAGATATGACTATGCTGATAGATAGATAGATAGATAGATATAACCCAAGTCTGATAGATAAAGTAGATAGACAATGAACAGATTGAGATAATAAATAGATAGATAGATAGATAGATAGTATGAACTCAGCTGAGAAGATAGATGATAGATAGATAGAATAGATATGACTACTGATAGATAGATAAATAGACAATGAACAGGCTGGGATTAGATAGATACGATATGAACTACTGATAGATAGATAAATAGACAATGAACAGGCTGGGATAGATAGATAGAATAGATAGATAGATAGATATGAAAAAGCTGATAGATAAATAGATAGACAATGAAACAGGCTGAGATAATAGAAAAATAGATAAGATAGATATGAACCTAGCTATAGATAAATAGATAGATCAATGAAGAGGCTGAGATAGATAGATAGATAGAGATTATGTTATATGTTTATTGTATTTGATATTAAAATTATCGAGTGAAAGTACCGTAGAATCAGACAGAGTGAAATCCTTGAACCATAGAATTTGTGAGATTAGATACATTTTAATATCAAGCTAGATATGAAACAGCCTGAGATTAGGACCTATGGATAGCACATTCGAAAAGAGGCGGGAGAAACATAGATAGGATAGATAGATGCTAGATAGATAGATAGATTAGTATGAACAAGCTGATAGATAAATAATAGAATAATGAAATCAGAGCGAGATAGATAGATAGACTAGATAGGATAGCACGATAGGATAGATAGAAGCAAAAGTTGATAGATCGGATAGAAGACAACTGAACAGGCTGAGAATAAAACATAGATACGCAGTATACCTAAGAAATTAGAGATAGATAGATAGATATGAACTAGCTGATAGATAGAATACAGACAATGAACAAGGCTGAGATAGATAGAGTAGGTGATAGATAGATACGATATGACTATGCTGAGACTTATAGCATAGATAAGAATAAGATACGTGAAACTAGCTGATAGATAAATTAGTGATAGACAATGAAACAGGCTGAGATAGATAGATATAGATAGATAGATAGGGATATGATAGATAGATAGATAGATAGATTGAACTAAAGCTGAAATAAGATAAATAGACATGAAACAGGGGCTGGAAGATAGATAGATAGAGTAAGATAGATAGATAGAGAGATATGAAGCAGAGCGATGAGAAATAGAGAGGAATAATTGACCGGCTGAGAATAGCATAAATAGATAAGATGATAGATAGATAGGATAAGTAGTAGATATGAAAAAAGCTGAACTAGGTAAATAGATAGATAATGAAGCAGGTCTGAGATAGTAGATAGATAATAGATAAGATAGATATGCACAAGCTGATAGGTAAATAGATAGACAATTGAACAGGCTGAGATACATAGATAGATAGATAGATAGATAGATATGAAAACAGCTGATAGATATAAATAGATAGACAATGAACAGGCTGAGATACATAAGATATATAGATAGAAGATAGATATGAGAAAAAGCTGATAGTAAATAGATAGACAATGAACAGGCCTGGAGATACCTAGATAGAAGATAAGATAGAATAGATATGAACAAGTTGATAGATAAATAGATAGACAATGACCAGGCTAGATAGATAGATAAATAGATAGATTAGATAATGAACTAGCTGAATAGATAAATAGATAGCCAATGAAGAGGCTGGAGATAGATAGATAGATAGATAGATAGATAGATATAAATACGCTGATAGATAAATAGATAGACAATGGAAATCAGGCTGAGATACATAGATAGATGATAGATAGATAGATATGAACAAGCTGATAGATAATCTGACAGACCAATGAACAGTATGATATAGATAGACAGATAGATAGTCAAATGAAAAGCCTGATATATATATATAGTATATTATTATAGTATATACTATGTATTTATCGTATTTACCAACCCTCCGCACGAGCCAAGGATGTGACACAAGGCCAATTTATTAAGGCGGAGTTCAACAGGTTTGAATTCAGAGTTTTCCTTCTCCTAGAACGGGTTGCCTAGCCAAGGTAAAGTGCCCAGTCCTGCCTACTATTTATCCAGAGCTGTAGGGAGAAGTAGGATTCCTTCTTTCCCCAGGGTATTAGGCTATATGAAATGCAATGCAGCTTCGTTCAGGAATTGAACCTAGGGTCCGAAGAGTCCCATTTCCTACGAACCATTATCCCCGCACCTCATATATATATATATATGATATATATAATATATATATTATATATATATTATATAATATATATAAGTTAAAAGGAAGAAATGAATTGACGGTATGAGTATCATAAAAAAAATATATAAAAACACCAGACAAAATGCTGGTTAAGTGAAAACATTTTGTATAATTTCTCTGATATTGAACATATTTTCGATTTTATGAAGTATAAAATAGGTTTAATGGAGTATATAACAAGCTCTGATGACTGTTTTCATAAAAATCGAAATATTGTTCAAATTATCAGCGAAAATTATAAAAATGTTTTTCACAGTATTTTGTGTGTTTTCATATCTTTTTTTGATAATACTTTATAATATATATATATATATTTATATATAATATATTATAGAGAGAGAGAGATAGAAGAGATAGAGAGAGAGAGAAAGAGAGATAGACAAAGAATATTCATAGATAACATAGATAAATCTGCAAATTCGTATTTCCTCAACAACAGTAGGAAAATGGTTTATATAATTTGTATGTAGCCAGTTTTAGTAAACTTCTTCTTCTTTCTTCTTCTTCTTCTTCTTCTTCTTCTTCTTCTATTATTATTATTATCTAAAACTCAATACTTATCAAAGAAATAAATTTAAGGCTTCACAGTGATAGTATGAGCTACAGGTGAAATTCCTAAGAAGTTAAGTATTCCTACAAGCACTAATTTGCACACTTAGTTTGAAATAGAATGGAAGGTAGGAAGCATTGAAAAGCTTCCCCGATCAAGTAGACTCGAATAATCTCAACAAGAAGATCAACAGGAAAAACACAAAGAAAAATAAAGAGCAATATCTCCAATGATACGCAGAGAGAGATACAATAGATATCCAATCTTCAGAAGTTAGCGGTTTTGAAAAGACAATCATAATAATAATAGTAGTAAGTTGTATAATAATATAGTTGTAGTAGTAGAAATAATAATTAATAGTAGTAATAATAATAGTAGTATTAGTATGTAATATAGTTGTAAGTAAGTAGTATTAGTATAATAATAGTAGTAGTAAGTAGTTGTAATAAATAATATTAGTAGTAGTAAGTAGTAAGTAGTAAGTAATAATATAATAATATAGCGATGAGACTGTTAACCACATACTGCTGGGCGAATGTAGCAACTAGCACAACCGAGAATGACAAAACTAGACACGAATGGGTTGGGAAGGTGATCCACTGGGAATTAATGCAAAAAATTAAATTTTGACACACACAACAAAAGATCTATGCATAAACGCAGAATGCTGTTCTTTGAGAAGGAAACGCACAAAAATTCTCTGGGACTTTGAGATAAAAAACGGATCACCTTTCCCACGCAAGAAGGCCAGACCTAGTGTTTGATTACAAAAGAGAAGACTTGTCACATGGTTGAATTTTGCAGTGCCAGCAGATCACAGGGTGAAGCTAAAGGAAAATCGAAAAATGGACAAATATCTGGACCTTGCCAGAGAAACTGAAAAAGTTATGGAATATGAAAAGTGCAAGGTGATTCCAATCTGTAGTTGGTGCACTTGGAAACGGTCCCAAAGGATTGGAAAGGGTTTGGAAAGTTTAAGAAATCAGAGGAGGGTTGAAACCATTCAGATACACTGCACTGCTTGGCAAATCCTGCCAGAATACTCAGAAAGAGTTCCCTGGAGACGCCGAGAGACCCTGCTGTCACTCAGACTCCAGTGAAAGACACATAGCTAATGCATGATGTGAATAAACTCAAAAGGAGCAAATAATAATAATAATATTTCTTCTTCTTCTTCTTCTTCTTCTTTCTTCTTCTTCTAGAAAGAGAAAAAAACGGGAAAAATGCGCCCATTTTGACAGATAAAGAATTTTACTTTTATAAACGCTCTTCCGATTTAAAGATAGTAATAATATCCTAACATCAGTTTTTTTTTTTAGAAATCCTCCCCTTCCATAATACAACAAAATAATACATTTCATTCAAGCTTTTCCGATTTTTATTGAATTTTAATTCCGGAGGTGGTGTAAAACTATGTACAATTTTGACTTACGTAATATATATATAATATATATAATATATATAATGTAAAGTGAAGCCGTCGGGGCGGCCTAATGTCGGTATCAAGCCAGTCAGAGAGGGAGTCTATCTCTTCTTTTCATAGCCGCTAGATCAAGGGAAGATTGTGTTTTAGCATCTGAGGTGGAGGCGCCACAGCTACCATGCAGCTCCTTACATTTACCGCATAGACCCCTGTGCTACTCATACGTTAGTTGGCGAGGACCAGTATCGACTAGAGACACCTTGTGGTTTCTGAGCCGAACGCTCTAACCCGACTGAAGCTAACCCGATAATTATTTATTTATTTATTATAAAGATAAAGTTGGTTTAACGTGATAATGGGCACGATCGTTGAGGTGCAAAAAATCCAGGGGTTAAGGTCAGCAATATAACAAATCAAAGTGCTCAATACAAGTAGAGCAAATTATTAAAGAAATGGATGCAATAGAAACTACTCGAGTTTTCATCATAATGATCTTTCAGGGTTAAATATCCACTGAATTAATCGAGATATCTAGATTAATTGCAGCCGATCACACGTGTGAATTGAATAAGATGTTACGTTTATAAAGAACGCTTTGTTTATGTTTTTAAATTTCTCAGGCGGAAAGTTGTTTTTTTTTGTGAGGTATTAAATGTAAACAAAAGATGCGAATCGGTTTAATGGGAATTTAATTTTTAACTATGGTTGTTTTAATAACAGTATGGTTTATGAGGTGTAAGAGTGTTTTCTATGCAAACCGATTAAATTATTCATTGATTTGTTTGGTTAGAGGGTATATTAAAACACGATGCTGGCTTGTACTGTTACGATGACTTACATTTTAATTAATTGAGGTTTAACGCAGATTAATAAAAAAATAATAATACAAAAATGAAAAATATTATTAAGGGGACAATGATATATATATATATATTATATTATATATAATTATATTATATATAATAATATATTATATAAGAGAGAGAGAGAGAGAGAGATAGATAGATATGATAGATAGATAGCATAGATAGATATATAAAAGGATATGGAAACACAATGCTGTTAAAATGAAAATATTTATATCAATATTCAAAGCTAATATTGAACAATATTTCGATTTATAAAAATCATCTTCAGAGTCTTTTTTATTTTTTTATTCCGGACTCATCGAAAAAAATCTCTCTCGATGAGTCCGCGGAATAAAAAACCCAGCTCTGAAGATGATTTTTATAAAACGAAATATTGTTCAATATTAGCTATGTGATATGATATAAAATATTTTCACTTTAACAGCATATTGTGTTTGTTTTCATATCCTTTTATCTATACCCATACCGTCAAGATTCATTTCCTTACTCTTAACATAGATATATATTAATATATATATATATATATATATATAATATATATATATAATATAAATTATGAATATCTTAATAAATATTAATTAGTGTATTATGTATATTTATTGCATTGAAAGTAATACAGATTTTAAAGCTGTATATACCGAGATAGAAATGAGGAATGAATGGAGCGGTTAATTTTTCAGAATACACGATGTGTCAAAAAGTACCGAAAATCTCGATACTTTTGTCACACATGTGGTGTGTGTGGTGGGGGCGTGTGTGTGTGTGTGTGTATGTGTGTGTGGTGTAAGATATAGGACAGATCAATAATAGATGAATAAATAAAAAAACCCTCAGCGTATGAGTAGCACCGGGATTTGTGCGGTTAATTGAGGAGCTGATGGTAGGCGTGGAAAATAATCTCCTCAGTCTAAGCACCAGTGAAAAGGGAATAGACTCCCTCGCTGTCTGACTGATACTGACTTTTTAGCCACCCAACGACTTTACTTCCTTACGTATATTTATAATTCACACATTCACATACAAACACACATTCACAAATACAAGTATATATATATATATATATATATATATTTATTATATATATATATATATATTACTACTCCTGCATTGTTTATCATATTTTGAGGACTCTAGTGAATTCATTTCCGCTTAAGAAATGTAGAAATATTCTACTTATATTTGACAGCTGCCTCTGGCCGTACGGGTTAAAGGCTTGGCGAACGAAAGTTCATTCAAACCCGGCCAGCGGTAGCTGTTACGGTATAGCCACACTGATGAAAGGTGAAACCTCGAAACACGTGCCTGTGGATTACTTATTTATTATATATACTAGCAAATATATGCACCTCCGGGTGCAAGTATTTAAGTTTAATGTAATAAAATATCGTATTAAATTAGAAAGGCTAATAAACTAAATAAGAATGCAGATAAAAAGATTTGAATCAGAGGTGGGTATAATCGAAAATTAGACAACTGAAACTTACTCTTTCAATCACTCTCGTCTTTCATTGTTAATTTTTTCTAATTTAACTATTTCAGTTAAAGAGGAAGTAAGAATAAAATGACAGGTTATTTTTTTCTTGTTAATTGGATTTCATTTAAGATTCATGAAAGAGATTTTTGCTCATATTCAATAAGATAAAACCAACAATTAGGAATCAATAATACTAACACATATTTATTAAAATCAACATTTAATATCAATATGCAAATTAGCCTTCCTATTCACACTGTAAAACCACTATTTTGTTGTATATATAAATATAATTGCATGTTGTTAGTATGTAGAATATGGTTAACAGTATTAATAATGTAAAACAATTTTATTAATAATTGAGGTTTAAAATAAAAATAAAATCATTGAGAATGTGATGTCAATAACTAAGGGAATTATGACTTGAGTAGTGAATAGTTTTCGGTTACAGACAGAAAACACACACAATCTCCATTATAATAGAAGATATTATATAATTCACACACTAACACGCATTTCACACACACACACACACTATATATATTATATATATACACCCATATATCTATATGCCCTTTATATTTTCATTTTTTTGCTTTTATTTCATCTAGATAAGGTTCACAAGACATTATATTACAACATCTACGTATTATTCTGCGTGCGTATAGATCTATCTCACTCACACACACCACACACACACACACACACCACACCACACATAGGCAACCAGACACAATATAAATACATACCTTACATATTGACTAATTAGTTTAAACATTAACCCACTATCTATACACACATCTGTGTAAATGTTATTAAAAATCAAATATAGATGAATAAATAAAATAAAAATTCATTTAACTGCAACAAGATTTGCCTGTAATAGCATCTTCACACAAAACAATGTGTTTAATCTATTGTTGCTTCTCTTAATAATCATATATATATATATATATATATATATATATATATATATATAGAAAAAATGGAAATTAATCCGACAGTATGAATAAGATATAATGAAAACAAACGATGTTTACAACTGAAATAGGCTCATCAGAAGAGAAAGTGGTGCAAACCGTTTCGGGGCAATTCTCTGACGGTTTAAAAAGCAACACTCGCTCCCAATCCTCATAATATGAGGACCCTATTGCATTATAATGTATCAACCGCACGTGGGTCGGTCATCAACAAAAATAAGACGGGAGAAAAGACCGTTAGTAAAAACAGAACGCTGCTAGTCAAAACGTTAGAATTAATCAAAAATATTTTAAATAAAAAAAAATTTAAATAAAATATTTTAAATAAAATTCATATTATTTTTAATACAGACAGCACAATTTTTTTTTTTTTGATTAATTCCAACGTTGACTAGCAGCGTTCTGTTTTACTAACGGTCTTTTTTCCCGTCTTATTTTTTGTGATACCGACCACGTGCGGTTGATACATTATAATGCAATAGGGTCCTCATATTAGTTGAGGATGGACCGAGTGTTGCTTTTTAAACCGTCAAGAGAATTGGCCCCGAAACGGTTTGCACTTTCTCTTCTGATGAGCCTATTTCAGTTGTAAACATCGTTTGTTTTTTCATTATAATCTTATTTATATATATATATATATTATTATATATATATTATATATATATATTATATATATAATATAGTATGAACAAAAAGTGATAAGACAAACGGGAATATTTCTTATATATATTTCCAACTCCTCCACACGAGCAGGATACGAACACAAGGTCAATTTCTTAAGCGGAGTTTAACAGGTTTTGAAATCAGAGTTTTCTTCTAGACTGGTTACCCTAGCCATGGTTAAAGAACCCAGTCTGCTCTGGCTATTTACCCTAGCTGGAGAGTAGGATTCATACCTTTCCCCAAGGGTATTAGCGCTAGTGAAATGCAGTTACCACGTCCAGGATTTGAAACTCGGGTGACGAGTCCATTTCCCATGACTTTAAACCATTACACCACGCGCTTTCTACAAGGAATATTTCTTATATGTTTATTTATTCTCAACGAGTTTCGACCTTAGGTCATCGTCAGAAGATTTCTTGTTTGAAGGAATTGTTTTTAGAGAAATTCTTTTTAAAGAATTATAGAACTTGAAATATTTTTTGAGGGTTTGACATGCTATTATAATCCGGGTAGAGGAGTGTGTTATTAGTAGCAAGTCCATCTGTTCCGTGAAAAAAAACCTCTTTGAGGTGGGTTCTTTTGAATGATCTTATATGTGTGAGGGGTTTCTTGGCAGTTGTGTAACATGACCATATATGATTACATATAAATGTATGTGTGTGCATACATATATGTGCGTGAATGTGAGTGTGAGTATATATATATATATATATATATATATATATTATATATATATATATATATATATTCGTCATTTACATACTGCCTTGTTTCGCCGTTTCCTTGACTCATTAATGTGACTAGACAAGTCAGTTTGCTTCAGGCTGGGGTCAAACCCCGAGCGAATTGTCATCAGTCAGACATCTTACCATCGCGCCATCTACACACCCACTTTTTTTAGAAATTGGAATTTTACTGTTAGAAACATACTAGATCCCTTGGGAGTGCTCAATCAGTTTTTTGACCCCCCATATATATACCACACACACACACACACATATTATATACATATATATATATATACACAAATATATATATATGTATGTGTGTGTGTGTGTGTGTTATTACAACATCAGATCAATAACTACATATATATGACTCTAGTGAATCGGTTCAGACACCAGAGTTGAAACTAAAAATATTAATATTTATCGAGACGAAAATCAGTAAGTTGTACACGTATTGGGAACAATTCAAAAGTCTTAATCTCAACGTATTAGATAAACAATACATGTAGCGTAACGAACTGGAAAAGGGTATCGAACAAAAAAAAAAATTATTTTTGAATAAAAATGATAACATGGTAGATATAGTACAGATTGTTAAAATTCTACACAGACATTGGGACCTGAACACAGAAAATGGAAAGCAAAGAAAATAGAAAGAAAAAAAAAACAGTATAAATAAGTATAAGAATGTTGCACAAAATGGCCGCTGACCTTTTGCGAACTCTTCCGGATGGGTGAGGTAAAAATGTTTGCCAAATTATTGCACTCGTCTCGCGAAACCTCCTATCACGCATGCAAGTGTTACACTAATAGATATATAAGTGTATTTCCTTCAATAAAACTGAGGAAAGTAAAGGTGAGATGAAGAACAAAGGAATGGGAAGGATGACGGGGCGAGGGTGAAAGTAAGTAAAAATGAAGGAAATGAAGGAAGTGATGAAGAGAGAGAATGGAGAAGGAAAAGGAATAAGGTAGGAAATAAAGGGTTGTGAAAAGAGAAAAGAAAGAAAGGGGTGAGAAGAGATGAGTTTAGCATGGAACATGATGAAAGATAGAAATGAATAGATATAATAATATAACTAAAGGGATTAAAAAAGAGAAAGAAAGAGAGATGAAAGGAAAGTATGAAAATAGGGAGAGGTAAAGTGACAGATGTAAACACGGAAAGAAGAAAAAAAAAAGAAAGAATTAAACTCAAAAAGTAGGAAAAAAAGGAATAGAAAGAAAGACGGAAGGAAAGAAAAAGAATTAAAAGTTGAAAAGTATGGAAGAATAGAAGGAAGAAGAATGAAGAAGGAAGGAAAGAAAGAAGAAGAAAGAATTAAAAGTCAGAAAACTAAAAGAAAGGAATAGAAAGAAAGAAAGAAGGAGGAAAGAAAGAAAGAACGAAAGAAGAAAGAATTAAAAGTCAAAAAGTAGGAAGAAAGAAAGATGGAAGAAAGAAGGAAGGAAGGAAAGAAGAAGAATTAAAAGTCAAAAAAGCAGGAAGAAGGAAAGTAAGAAGGAAGAAGAATGAATTAAAGTCAGAAAAGTAGAAGAAAGAAAGAAAGGAAAGGGAAAGAATTAAAAGTCAGAAAGTAGGAAGAAGGGAATAGAAAGAAAGAAAGAAGAAAGAAATAAAGAAGGAGGGAAAGAAGAAAGAAAGAAAGAAAGAATGAAGGAAGAATTAAAGTCAAAAAGCAGGAAGAAGGGAATAGAAAGAAAGAAGAAACAAGGAAAAGAAAGAAGGAAGAAAAGAAAGAGAGAAAGAAAGAAAAAAAGATTGAAAAGGAGAATTATACAGAAATAAAAAGAAACGAAATAACGAAGAAAGAGAAAGAAATAAAGAGAGAATAAAGAAAATAAAATAAAACAAAGTGGGGACGGAGTAAAAAGAGAAACAAAGATATAAAACCAGAAAGAAAGAAGAAAGAAGAACAGAGAAGGAGGAAGAAGAAAGACGTAAAGGGAGGAATAAAAAGAAGGAATGGTAAAGAAACATGGAACTAAAAAAACGAAGAAAGAAAGAAAGAAGAAAGTGGAATAAAATTAATGGAAAATTGCAAATAATAAATAAATAATAAATAATAAAGAAAGAAAGAAAGAAAAGAAAGAAAGAAGAAAATGAATATTGGAATATTGCAAAGAAAGAAAAAATGAAAGAAGAACATGATGAAAGTAGAGAAATAAAGAGAATAGAAGGGAAGAATAGTGGAAGATAAAAAGGACATATTGAAAAACAGAATGAAGAGAGTGAAAAAAAGAGAAAGAAAGAGAGAGAGAGAGAGAGAGAGAGAGAGAGAGAGAGAGAGAGAGAAGGAGAAAAAAGACAGAAAAAAGAGAGAGAAAGAGAGAGAGAGAAAGAAAGAGAGAGAGAGAGAAAGAAAGAGAGAGAAAGAAAGAACCGAGAAACAGAGAGAGAAACAGAGAGAGAGAGAAATAGAAAGGATAAAGAGAGAGAGAAATAAAGAAAGAAAGAAAAGAAAGAGGGGAGAAACAGAGAGAAAGAGAGAGAGAAGAGAGAGAAAAAGATAGAAAAGAGAGAGAAGGAAAGAAAGAAAGAAAGAAGAAAGAGAAAGAAAGATAGAAAGAAAGAAAGAGAGGAGAAAAAGAGAGGGAAGAAAAAGAAGAGGGAGAAAAGAGAGAGGGAGAAAGAAAGAAAGAAAGAGAGAGAGGGAAGAAAAGAAAAGAGAGAGAGAGAGAAAGGAAGAGAGAGGGAGA
The DNA here is from genome assembly GCA_023376005.1 of Doryteuthis pealeii. Lineage (NCBI taxonomy): Eukaryota > Metazoa > Mollusca > Cephalopoda > Myopsida > Loliginidae > Doryteuthis > Doryteuthis pealeii. Next base: position 67,544,088 of record CM042164.1, on the reverse strand, counting down.
GAGAGGAGGGAGAGAGTAGAAGATTAGTCGGAAATAAACAAAAGTGAAAAAGGAGGAAAAGAAAGAAAAATAAAACAAAAAAAACAAAAACAAATGAGTGTTTTGTAATGAATCTAAAATAACTAAAAAGAAAAAGAGAATGATCATTTTTCGTATTATAGTCCGCGTCGTCCGACCACTCATCATTTGACCTTTCAATCTAAACCGAAATTGAATCAAAACATTTTAATCAAATTTACAATTTCTTTGCGTTTACACCAAATCGAGAGACGAAATTTCTTTTTATTTTGAACAAATAAGATTAAAACTTTGCGATAGTTGGGGTTTAATGGTGTTATGGTTTGAAGCCTAAAAAATGGACACGTCGATCCGAGTTCAAATCCTGGACGTTTACACCAATCAAGAGACGAAATTTCTTTTTTTTAACGAATAAGATGAACACTTTACGATAGTTGGAGGTGCGGGGTGTAATGGCAGAGTCGTAGAAATGGACGGTCGACCTGAGTTCAAATCCTGGACGAAGCTACAGTTCACATAGCGCTAATACCTTGCGAAGATGAGAGCCAACTAGCTCCCTACAGCTATGGGTAAATAGTAGGGCACACTGAAAATTTAACCTTGGTTAGGCAACCAGTATAGGAGAAGGAAAACTTAGAATTCAAACCTGTTAAATCCGCATAGGATGGTCGCTACTAGAAATAGGCTCAGTCCTAATTAGTGGTCTATTACAAAGAAAAAAATTACATTTATTTTGTTATTTTTTCTCTTTATTTTTATTTTCTCTTTAAACAAGGCCAATTGTAAATGCCTTTACAGATATATATTATATTATATATGTACCTATATATACATTAATATATATATTATATATATATATATATATATATATATATATTCATGGACACGCGCATGGGCAACATACGCACAAGTACAAAAAAAATCGCATTCACGTAAACATACAACACGAGAATACAGTTTATATAAAAATACCATCATTTAAAAAAAAGTTAATTTAAAAAGAAATGCATAACTAGACTGCTTCAGTTCGAGTGATCTTTTTGAAAAAGAGATATTATCTCGAAAATTCAAGAATTAAATACAAGTTAACACACAACACATTGTTACCGTGTTATTATTTCTTTCTTTACACCTGCATTGTGATAGCCTTCTAAATTAACCTCCTACCATATATTATATATATATATATATAATATATATAATATATATATATATATATATAAGGTTTGTTTAGAATGCTTTTTTGCCGATAATTTTTTGGAGAATAAGTGCTTAATTGGAGTCGTATCTAATTTTGAAAATTAATCAATTAATAATGAATTATGGCGGGAATACCTATTAAATGTATGGCTAAACAATCGAGAAAAATCAATCTCTGTATGTACATTTCGGCCTATAGGCTCATCAGCAGAGCTATAGATCGGAAGACCGCCCTGTGCGTGATTTGAAACCGGACCGTCAAGCTGACAGGCCGATCCATAACCCAACACCAAACGAACTTCTTAGATTTTATGATTTGTTTAGAGTAGGTTAACTTCTCTTCTAGTGACTTTTATTACACGACGATGTGAAAGTTGTAAACAAGGTTTGTTTAGAATGGCTTTTTGCCGATAATTTTTGGAGAATAAGTGCTTAATTGGAGTCGTACCTAATTTTGAAAATTAATCAATTAATAATGATTAGGCGGGAATACCTATTAAATGTATGGCTAAACAATCGAGAAAAATCAATCTCTGTATGTACATTTCGGCCTATTAGGCTCATAGCAGAGCTATAGATCGGAAGAACCGCCCTGTGCGTGATTTGAAACCGGACCGTCAGCCTGACCAGGCCGATCCCATAACCCAACACCAAACGAACTTCTTAGATTTTATGATTTGTTTAGAGTAGGTTAACATTCCTCTTCTAGTGACTTTTATTACACGACGGTGTGATAAGTTGTAAACAAGGTTTGTTTTGGGATCGGCCTGTCAGCTTGACGGTCCGGTTTCAAATCACGCACAGGGCGGTCTTCCGATCTATAGCTCTGCTGATGAGGCCTAATAGGCCGAAATGTACATACAGAGATTGATTTTTCTCGATTGTTTTAGCCATACATTTAATAGGTATTCCCGCTAATTCATTATTAATTGATTAATTTTTCAAAATTAGGTACGACTCAATTAAGCATATATATATAATATATACATATATATATTATTATATATATATATATATATATATATATATTTCTCATTGGTGTTGACATTTTTAGTTTTACATAAATGTATTTCATTTTTAATCCAAAATACGCATTTGTTAAAGAAATTTTAAAAGACATTCCGACCCAGAACATGAGCGTAGTTTAAGCCTCTCGTGACAACTAACTATTCCCTCTTTCTTTCATAAATAGTAGTTGCTCTTGAGGATGACCGCTTTATTAAAAGGTCGAAACAGATATATGTCAGCACACTAATATCATCATATGTATTTTTCTATCTATTTTCAATCATAGTGTCGGATTCATTTCCATTTATTATATACATATTATACATATACAATATATATGTGCTCACACCGTAAAAGAGAATATTTGACGTCATATTCCAAACCCGTCTATTTTTCAGCGTTCTGTTTTCAAACTTCAATTTAAACAGACTGATAAACAAGGACTATCACTCCTTTTCTTGTTATTCTGTGATAAAACATTTCTTATTACCTTTCATATACAACAAATGCCTTAGACGATCTAATTAATAGTTCGAAACACTGCAGCGTCGGCCAATAAACTCACCACTTAACTCATTTAAACTTGTGTTTTTTCAATCTTTTAATATACTACTACCGTCGGATTCACTTCCTTTTCTTCACACACACACACACACACACACACCACACACACATATATATATATAATATATATATATAATATATATATATATATATACATATACATATATGTATACATATGCATACATACATACATATATACATATACATATATATATACATATGTACATATATACAATGTCATATATATACATATATACACATATGTACATATATACGTATACATATATATAATATATACATAATATGTACATATATAATATAATATATATACATATATACATATACATATAATATACATATATATTCATATACATATATACATACATATATATATATTATACAATATACATATCTACATATAAGTTATATATACATATATACATTTACATATATATACATATATACATATGTATACACTCTTTCCTTTCTTCTTCTATTATTCTTCTGCTCATCTTTTGGTATCTTACGTTATTCTTCTTAGCGTCTCTTCTAACGTCTCTGTTTTTGCTGGTTGGTCGTTCCTTGATTCATTTCTTCTTCTATGTACAGTCTTATTGCCAAGACATTCATCAACCCACAAAACCATGTTATTTATTTAAAGCTTTATTTACTTAACAACATTTTCCCTAACTAAACACAGCCCGCGTGTTCAGTGAGGCACCAGCTAGAGCAGATACATGGTTCTCTTGCCTGACGTCCAAGCTGAACTGAAGACCCCAACCGGGTCCACGTGAACTTCACGTATTTAGCGGGCTTTTTCTGTAAATATTCCAATGGAAAGTCCGGCACGTGATATTAAAAGGGGCCATCCTTCAGAAATACAGGGCGTTTGACAATAATCTAGGCATAGATTATGTACACATATACATATATATACATGTATACATATACATTTATATCTATATATCTATATCTATATCTATATATATATATATATATATATATATATATATATGTAACACACACATCATTGACATTTAGTAACTGAATGCTCTTGGACACAACTGCAACTACAAAAATATTAATAAAACCTCGAAACCATTGAAGCATATTTATCTACTATTAAATGTTAAATTAACTTATTTAAGTCTAATTATTTGTCCAAGACGGACTCTTACTATAAGATGTAAGTAAGTAAAGTCGCCGGTGCGACATAAAGTCGTATCAGCCAGTTCAGCGAGGAGTCTTATCCCCTTTACAATAGCACTAGACAAGAGATTGTTTTGGCATCTGAGGTAGAGCGCCGCACTACCATCAGCTCTTACATTACCGCACAGATCACTGTGCTACTCATACCCTGAGTTGGCGAGGACCGGTATCGAACTAGGAACCTTGTGGTTTCTAGCCGAACGTTCTACCCAGACTGAGCTAACCCGTAAAATCCATACTTCCTCATACAGTAGCCATTCCCAAATCATTCTCCATGGGTTCCGATGTGACACATGGTTAAAGTATGGGGCATCAGTGAGGATCGAACTCACATTCAGTTTGTAATGGATCTGTGAGAATAGCTTGTTAACCCATGACGATACGATAGGATACACCTAGTAAAATGAAGTAAGGCATTTAAACCTGACCCGTTCCCACGGATTGGATGACACAGGTTAAAGTATGGGGCATCCAGCGAGGATGGGATGCCTAACATTCTCATACAGTGTATTTTTTGGGTAATTCCCTGTGAACGCTTAAATGTAAAACTTAAAAATGTGTATGGAAATGCGTAGGCCGCTTACACTGTAATAATACTCAGTTGGGTTCTAAGTCAGCGCAATAAGTAAGTTAAATTGAGTTGTTCAGATAAAAATAAATATTCTTGAATATTGAACATCTTTGTGTAAGAAAGTTAAATGGAATTGTATTTTCAAATAATATACATGTAATTTTAATTACTTGGTAAAAGAGAATTGAATTGTGTTGTCTATATCTTAGTATAATGGCGATTGTGTGTTTGGACAGTTTGTAACCGAAACTATATCACTACTAAAGTCAAAAATCCCTTTGTTATTTGCGTTAAATTTTCCATGATTTTATTTTTATTTAATCCTCAATTAGTAATACATTTTTTTACATTATAAATACTGTTGATCATATCTACAGGTATTTGCTTCTCATCCCACTTATGAGGGCGCGGCACAAGGACATTTTTATGTGGGCCACCCACAAGCGCCAGGCGCATGGGTGGTAGGTTGGAAAAAATTGCGACGATCCCGTCGGCATTCCCAAGGAGGGGCCCTCAGGCGCTGGGCAATAAACCCAGCCTGCCCTTTAAGTCAAGGGGGGCGGGTATTGCCTGGGGGGAAGCCCCCTGGGATCAATGCTATTAACTTGTAAGAATCCAGAGCCGAAGCCACTGGACACCCACCACGCGGGGCGGGCTTATCTGCGAATACTAACATGAAATTGTATTTATATATTGATATAATGTGTGAAGGGATGATAATTTGCATACTGATATAAAAAATTGATTTTGATAAGTATGTGCTTGATAATTATTAATTTCTAATTGTTTCGTTTTATCGTAATGATTATGAGCAAAAATATCGGGGATAAATTTTAAAAGAATCCATTAACAAGAAGAAATAACTTTAATTTTATTCTTTACTTCCTATTTTAACTTAATAGATAAATTAGGAAAAATATCAGGGATATCTTAAAAGAAATCGATTAACAAGAAGAAATCAACTGTAATTTTATTCTTTACTTCCTATTTTAAATAAATAGATACAAATTGGGAAAAATTAGTAATGAAAAACGGGAGTGATGGCAAAATGATGGAAGAGTTAGTTTTAAAGTTGTTCTATTCTTCGATTATACCCGCCTCTGTTTCAAATCATTTTATCTGCCTTCTCATTTAGTTTCATTAGTCTTTTAATTTGATATTCATTACATTAAAACTTAAGTACTCGCGCCTGGAGGGTGGCAATATATTTGTGAGTTCAAATACTATAACATGTAATTTTAAATTACTTGTATAAGAAAATTAGATTGTGTTGTCCAAATAGAAAAGATATTCTTATAAATTGAAAGTCCTTGTTATAAAAATATTGAATGCAATTGTTCACATTTAAATAAAAGATCTTGTGATTCAAATTCTTTGGTATAAAGTAAACAAATTCATTTGTCCACATCTAATTATCTATTAATAACTAGAGAGGCTACCGGCGTCGCCTGTGTAGAGGTTTTTTTTTTTAAGTTAGTCTCGGCAGATCATTATTACTTATCGCGAGTGAGATCCTCGCTGGTTGCCCATAAAAATTCCCTACGGTAATATATAACAATATAAAAGAAATTTCCTTTCAATGATTTACAATTAAAAATAAAAGGAATATATAAATGATGCAATTAATTCATCAATCAATATTAGATTTCAAGCGAAAAAAAAAATACAAAAAAAAAAGATAAACAAAATACATGCAAATGACTTTCCTTCTGTTTACTTTTCAAATTTGAATTTTTTAGATATTTTCCCAAATATAAATCAAATCTTCATTATTCTTGCTCAAAGAAATCAAGCTCAGATGATATTTAAATGTGTATATATAATTTTACTTTTGTCGTTAATTGTTTTTATTTTCGAAGTTCCAACCGGACATACAGATTCACACAACTGCCCTTTATATATATATATTATATATATATATATTATATATATATATATATGAATAGATAGATAGATAGATAGATGGGGATTCGGGTCTCTATTTATCTGTAAGATTTTTCTTGGCTTGAACTGTAATGTTTTAAGAGCCAATTATACTACATATATAAAGGGCAGTTGTGTGTATGTAATGTCGGAGTAACTATATAGAAATAAAACAATTAACGACGATGTAAATAGATACACACATTCAACGTTCAATCAGAGCTTGATTTTGTGCAAAAATAAATAAGACTTTATTTACATCTGAAAATAGTATTAAAATAATTAGGATTTGAATAATAAGAAAAGGGAAAGTCATAAATAAAATAATTACGGTTTAATTTAATATTATTGACAAGGAAAAACCAACTTATTATTCTTTAATGACATTAATTCTTTTAAACCAATAATACCTTTTTAGATACGTCAGTCTAGTACTATTAATATAAAAAGAAAGAAAAAAACTCTTGCTTTCGTAATTTAATATATTTTTAATTTATAATATTAATATTATTTAATTTTTTTAAAATATCTATAAACTAGTTTTCTTAAATTATTTTTCAATCCTTCTAATATAATATAAAGATAATCTTTTTATTTATATTTAATTTACTGTTATCTAATTAATTAATGCATTTTATTTTATTTGTACAACTGAAAAAAAAATTTTTTTTTTTAAATGAAATGAAAAGCTAAGTAAATGAATTCTTCTATGTGACCGTTTTATTTTGAATTCAAGATAGCTACATGTAAAGAATATTCAGGAATTACGCAGACAATATTAGATACAAAATTCAAACCATAAAAAGATATTTCAAAAATAAGAAATACAGTTATCCGCTAATTTCAATTCCATACATAAGAAAAAGAAAAGAAAAAAAAAAAGAGAAAAGAAAAAGAGAAGAGAAGAGGAGAAAAAAAGAAGAAAAAAAGAAAGTCATATCATTTGTGATTAAAAAGATGGAATCAATTATGTAGACCAAACTATAATGGATCTGGGAGACTAACTTTTTATTGTTTGCATACCTTCTCATTATTTAATTCTTCTATTCTTACTTCTGTTTGGACATTTAAGTTCTTCTCGGTCTCATCTAACTCTCTTTAGCGTCTGGACTTTCTTGGGGACTTCGTGTCTGGTCTTCCATTAGGGATTCTCTTTATAGAAGCCCCTATGTCTATGGGTAGTTTTTTTAGATAATAAACAGACTTCGTTTACTTTGATCTATATTTTATTCATCAAAATCCCCACTAGATACCTTGCGCAGAGTCGAGTCGGAGCGTGTTAACACGAACTCACCGCCGTCGTGGTTCTTCGCCGGACTGACTAAAATCTATCTCAAAATCTAAACCGGAGAGAGTCTTCTCCCACCGATTCTAACGGTATCCACGGAGGAAGGATCAGGACAGGTCAAGCTCTTGTCATCTCTCAAAGGCGTGGGGCTGTAATTATAACAGCATTTTGATTTCTACACTATTGAACATAAATATTAGGTTTCATATATTATGTACATTATTATGCCCTCTACCAAGGTTAACGCCGGGGTAGACAATTCTAGTTTGTTAATCGTAGTTCAAATATATTTTTGGAAATGATCTCAAACAATTATTTCAGCCAAGGTAATAGTTGCTCTAGTGTGGACGTTTTTAAGTGTATTTTATTTTAATTCACTCGTTTTTTTGTTGTTGCTGGGATTACTTACTTTTGCACATGGATTGTGATAACTTCAAAACAACAGCAAACTAACATTATTTAATTATCATACATCATCGATTTTGTTGTTACTCCTCATTTACGGGACTCCCATCAATGGACTTTGTTGAATGGACAAAATCTACAAGAAAAACTCCCAAAAGTCAGCAATGTACTTTAATAAAGTTGCAACTAACTGCAGTTCAAACAGTGTATGTTCGATCCTTATCACGTTCCCTTTTCTTGACTCATGCAATATTAAGTTTTTTTGGCATTATAAAATTAAATGCTTTCTAAAAACACAAATAAATACAAAATAAGAGAATTCAACTTATTAACATACAGATGATTTTAAAATATAATGAACTTTTTGTAAAATATTTAACAGATTTCTACAGTACAGATACTAACTGAAGGTGCCTTGAATCAATCGCTACCTGGCACCCTTTCAGTTAGTATCTGTACTGGTAGAAATCTGATTAAATATTTTACAAAAAGTATCATTTTTTTAAAAAATCATCTATAGTGTGTATAAGTGAATTCTCTTATTTTGTATTTTTGTTTTTGTTTTTAGAAAGCATTTAATTTTATAATGCAACAAAACTTAATATGCGCATGAGTCAAAGAAAGGAACGTGATAGGATCTGGAACATTACACTGTTTGAAGGCTGCAGTTTAGTGCAACTTATTAAATACTTGCTGACTTTTGGGGAAGTGTTTTTTTCTTGTAGATTTTGTCCATTGCATCAAAGTCCATTGATGGGGAGTCCGTAAGATATGAGGTTAGACCACAAAATGCATGATGTATGTAATTAAATTAATGTTAGTTGCTGTTGGTTTGAAGGTTAATCACAATCCATGTGCAAAGAGTGAAGTAATCCAGCAACAACAAAAAAGAGTGAATTAAAAATAAATACACTTAATAAACGTCCACACATTAGAGCACTATTTAACCTGTGGCCGAATATAGTTGTGTTTAGATCATTTTCAAAATATATTGAAATAACATTAACAAACTAGAATTGTCCTACCCGGCTGTTTACTGGGTAGAAGGGGCATAATAATGTTATCATAATTATTAGAACCTAATATTTTAATGTGCAATAGTGTAGGAAATCAAAAATGGCTTTAATGAAGTTACAGCCCACGGCCTTGGAGATGAGTGACAAGGCTTGACTGTCCTGATCCTTCCTTTCCGTGGATACCGTTGAGAATCGGTGGAGAAGACTCTCTTCCCGGTTAGATTTTGGAGATCAGATTTTAGTCAGTCGGCGAGAAACCAAGCACGGCGGTGAGTCGTGTTATACACGCTCCGACTAGAATCTGCGCAGGTTAGTCCTAGTGGGGGTATTTGAGAGTAAAATATGAGTCAAAGTACATCGAAGTCTTGTGTTATTATCTAAAAACTACCCATGACATGGGCTTCTGGATAAAAGAGAAATCCCTTAATGGAAGACCAGACACGAAGGTCCCCAAGAGAAGTTCCAGACGCTAGAAGAGATGTTAGATGAGACCGAGAAGAATTAAGATGTCTAGAACAGAAGAAGAATAGAAGAATAGTAATGAGAAGGGTAATGCAACAATAAAAAGTTTAGTCTCCCAGATCCATTGATAGTTTTGGTCTTACATATGATTCTCTTTTTCAATCACAAATGATTATGAACTTTCTTTTTTCTTTCTTTTTTCTTCCTCTTCTCTCTTTTTCTTTTTTTTTTTTTCTTTTCTTTTTTCTTTATGTTATGAGATGAAATTAGGCGGATAACTGTAGTTTTCTTATTTTTGAAATATCTGTTTAATCATGGGTTTGAAATTTTGTATCTAATATTGTCTGGTTATTTCCGGTGAAATATTGCTACATTTGTAGCTACTTGAATTCAAAAATAAAACGTCACATAGAAGAATCATTTCCTTAGCTTTTATTGTCATTAAAAAAAAAATTTTTTTTTTCAGTTGTAAAATAAAATAAATGCATTAATTTTAATTAGATAGATCAGTAAATAAAATAAATAGAAAAGATTATCTTTAATTAAATATTAGAAGTGATTTGATAAATATTATAAGAAACAACTATGTTTTTTTATGAAGTATTTAAAAAAATTTAAAATAGATTAAATATTATAAATTAAATTATTTAAAATTACGAAAAGGCATAGGAGTTTTTTTCTTTTTTTAAATATATTAATAGTTCTAGACACGGATCTTAAAAAGGGTATTATGTGTTTAAAAGAATTAGATGTCATGTAAAGAAGGTAAGTAAGTTGTTTTCCTTTTGTCAATAATTTAAAATTAACCGTAATTTATTTTATTTATGACTTTCCCTTTTCTTATTATTCAAATCCTAATTATTTTAATTATATTTTCAGATGTTAAAATAAAGTCTTATTTTATTTTTTGCACAAAAATCAGCTCTGTTGAAGAGTGAATGTGTGTATAATATTTTACATCGTCGTTAATTGTTTTTATTTTCTAGTAGTGTTTACTCCGGACATAACATACCACAACTGCCCCTGTTATATATGTATATATTGGCTCTTAAACATTGACAGTTCAGCCAGAGTATAAATCTTACAGATAAAAAAATTTTAAAAAAGGAAGAAAAAACCACCCCCCCGAATCCCCATCTTCTATCATCTATCTATCTATATATAATATATATATATATATATATATATATATTATATATATATAAAGGGCAAGTTGTGTGAATCTGTATGTCCGGTTGGAACTTCGAAACATAAAACAATTAACGACAAAGTACAATATATATATACACATAAATTCATCTGAGCTTGATTTTTTGAGCAAGATAATGAAAGATTTGATTTATATTTTGGGAAAATATCTAAAAATTCAAATTTTGAAAAGTAACAAGAAGGGAAAAGTCAATATTGCAATGGTATTATTTGTTTTGATCTTTTTTTTTTTGTATTTTTTTTCGCTTGAAATCTAATACCTTGATGATTGAATTTATCTGGGCATCATTTATATATTCCTTTTATTTTTAATTGTAAATCATTGAAAGGAAATTTCTTATTATATTGTTATATATTACCGTGGGAATTTTTTATGGGGCAACCAGCGAGGATCTCACTCGCGATAAGTAATAATCGGATCTGCGAGACTAACTTTAAAAAAAAAACCCTCTAACACAGGCGACGCCGGGTAGCCTCTTCTAGTTATAATAGATAATAGATTGTGGACAAATGAATTTGTTTTAACTTTATACCAAAGAATTTTGAATTCACAAGATCATTTATTTAAATGTGAACAATTGCATTCAATATTTTTATAACAAGGACTTTCAATTTATAAGAATATATTTCTATTTGGACAACACAATCTAATTTTCTTATACAAGTAATTAATTTCACATGTATAGTATTTGAACATCACAATATATGCACGCCTCCAGCCAAGTACTTTAAGTTAATGTAATTGAAATATCAAATTAAAAAGACTATGAAACTAAATGAGAAGGCAGATAAAATGATTTATACAGAGCGGGTATATATCGAAGAATAGAACAACTTTAACTAACTCTTCCATCATTTGCCATCAACTCCGTTTTTTCATTACTATTTTCCCAATGTATCTATTTATTTAAATAGAAGTAAAGAATAAAATTAGCAGTTATTTCTTCTGTTAATCGATTTCTTTTAAGATATACCTGATATTTTTCCTAATTTATCTTATTAAGTTAAAATAGGAAGTAAAGAATAAAATTAAAGTTATTTCTTCTGTTTAATGGATTTCTTTTAAAAATTATCCCCGAATTTTTGCTCATAATTCATTACGATAGAAACGAAACAATTAGAAAATTAATAATATCAAGCCATACTTAATCAAAATCAATTTTTTATGAATCAGTATGCAAATTAGTCTCCCGTTCACACATTTATAAATTATAAAATGACAATTTTCATGTTAGTAATGCAGATAAGCCCGCCCCTCGTGGTGGGTGCTCCAGTGGCTTCGGCTCTGATCTTTACAAGTTAATAGCATTGATTCCCAGGGCTTTCCCCCCAGGCAATACCCGCCCGCCTTGACTTAAAGGGCAGGGCTGTGGTGGGTTGGGGTTTATTGCCCACGCCTGAGGCGCCCTCCTTGTGGGGGGGGGTGGGAAAATGGCCGAGGGATCGTCGCAATTTTTTTCCAACTACGCACCCATGCGGCCTCGGCTTGTGGTGGGCCCCACATAAAAATGGTCTTGTGCCGCGCCCTCATAAGTGGGATGAAGAAGCAATACCTGGTAAGATATGATTCAACAGTATTTATAATGTAAAAAAATGTTAATTACTACTATTGAGGAATTAAATAAAATTAAAATCAATGGGAACAAATTTAACGCAAAATAACAAGGGATTTTTGGACTTTAAGTAGTGGATATAGTTTTCGGTTGACAAACTGTCAAACATGACATACAATCTCCATTATACTAAAGATAAGACCAACACAATTCAATTTCTCTTTTAGCTCAAGTAATTTAAATTTTACATGATATTATTTGAATAAGATACAATTCCATTTACTTTCTTACACCAAGATGTTTCAATGATTCAAGGAATATTATTTTTTATCTGAAAACTATACTCATTTAACTTACTTATTGCGCTGACTAGAACCCAACTGAGTATTATTACAGTGTAAGCGCTACGCCATTTCCCCCATACACATTTTTTAAGTTTTACATTTAAGCGTTCACAGGAATTACCCCAGAAAATATACACTGTAATGAGAAGTTAGGGCATCCCATCTCGCTGATGCCCCATACTTGTAACCTTGTGTCTCATCCAATCCGTGGGAACGGGTCAGGTAACATGCCTACTTCATTTTTACTAGGTGTATCCTATCGTGTCGTTCATGGTTAACAAGGCTATTCTCCAGATCCATTACAACTGAATGTGAGTTTCGATCCTCATGGATGCCCCATAATCTTGTAAATACAATGTGTCACATCGACGCCAATGGAGAATGATTTGGGGGAAATGCTCACTGTATGAGGAAGTATGGATTTTACGGGTTTAGCTCAGTCGGTGAACCGTTTCGCTAGATAACTCACAAGGTTCCTAGTTCGCTACCGGTCCTCGCCAACTCAGGGTATGAGTAGCACAGTGATCTGTGCGGTAAATGTAAGGAGCTGATGTAGGTGGCGGCGCTTCTACCTCAGATGTCCAAAAACAATCTCCTTGTTCTAGTGCTATTGGAAAGGGGATAGACTCCCTCGCTGACTGGGCTGATACGATTTATGTCGCCCGGCGACCTTTACTTCTTAAACATCTTATTAGTAAGAGTCCGTCTTGACAATAATTAGACTTAAATAAGTAATTCAACATTTAATTAGTGCTAGTTTTATATGCTTCATGTTTCGACGTTTTATTAATATTGTTAGTAGTTGCATGTTGTGTCCAAGGATCAGTTACTAAATGTCAATGTGTGGTGTGTGGTTACATATATTATATATTATATATTATGTTATATATATAATAGATATAGATATAGATTATAGATATAGATATGTATAATGTATACATGTATATATGTATTGTTGTTACATAATCTATGCCTAGATTATTGGTCAACGCCCTGTATTTTCTGAAAGGGATGGCCCCTTTAATATCAGCGTGCGGGACTTTCCAATGGAATATTACAGAAAGCCCGCTAAATACGTGAAAGTCACGTGGGACCCGGTTGGGTCCTTCAGTTTCAGCTTGGACGTCAGGCAGAGAACATGTATCTGCTCTAGCTGGTGCTCCTGAACACGCGGGCCTGTGTTTAAGTTAGGGAAAGATGTATTAGTTAAGTAAATAAGGTTTAAATAAATAACATGGTTTTGTGGTTGATGAATGCTTGGCAATAAGACTACATAGAAGAAAGAAATGAATCAAGGACGACCAACCAGCAAAAACAGATACGTAGAAAAGAGACGCTAGAAGAATAACGTAGATACTCGGAAAGATGAGGCAGAAGAATAATAGAAGTAAGAAAGGAAAGAGTGTATACATATGTAATATATGTTATATATAAGTAAATGTATTATGTATAATATACTTATATGTAGATATGTATATGTATAATATATATATATATGTATGTATATATGTATATGAATATATATGGTATATATATGTATATGTTATATATGTATTATATATATATGTATATATGTAACATATATATGTATATATGTATTATATGATGTAACGTATATATGTACATATGTGTATATATGTAATATATGTACACTGTATATATGTACATATGTAATATATTATGTATTGATATATGTATGTAGTATGCATAGTATACTATATGTAATGTATACATATATATTATATATATATATAATATATATAATATATATATGTGTGTGTGTGTGTGTTGTGTGTGTGTGTGTGTGAGAAAGGAAGTGAATCCGCGGTATGTAGTATATTAAGAAAGATTGAAAAAACACAAGTTAATGAGGTTAAGTGGTGAGTTTATTGGCCGACGCTGCAGTGTTTCGAACTATTAATTAGATCGTCTACAGGCATTTGTTGGTATATGAAAGGTAATAAGAAATGTTTTATCACAGAAAAAAAAAAAAAAAAAAAAAATAACAAGAAAAAGCGAGTGGATAGTCCTTTTTATCAAGTCTGTTTTAAATTGAAGTTTGAACGAACGCTGAAAAATAGACGGTTTGGAATATGGACGTCAAATATTCTGCTTTTACGTGTGAGCAACATATATATGTATATGTAATAAATATATGTATATAATAAATGGAATCTGAATCCGACCACTATGATTGAAAATAGATAGAAAAAATACATATGATGAATTATTTAGTGTGCTGACATATATCTGGGGTTTCGACTTTAATAAAGCGGTCAATCCTCAAGAGCAACTATATTTATGAAAGAAAGGGGAATAGTTTAGTTTGTCACGAGAGGCTTAAACTACGGCTCATGTTCTGGGTCGGAATGTCTTTAAATTTCTTTAACAATGCGTATTTTGGATTAAAAAATGAAATACATTTATGTTTAAAACTAAAAATGTCAACACCAATGAGAAATATATATATATATATATATATATATATATATATATATATATGTATATATATATATATATATATGCTTAATTGGAGTCGTACCTAATTTTGAAAATTAATCAATTAATAATGAATTAGGCGGGAATACCTATTAAATGTATGGCTAAACAAATCGAGAAAAATCAATCTCTGTATGTACATTTCGGCCTATTAGGCCTCATCAGCAGAGCTATAGATCGGAAGACCGCCCTGTGCGTGATTTGAAACCGGACCGTCAAGCTGACAGGCCGATCCCAAAACAAACCTTGTTTACAACTTATCACACCGTCGTGTAATAAAAGTCACTAGAAGAGGAATGTTAACCTACTCTAAACAAATCATAAAATCTAAGAAGTTCGTTTGGTGTTGGGGTTATGGGATCGGCCTGTCAGCTTGACGGTCCGGTTTCAAATCACGCACAGGGCGGTCTTCCGATCTATAGCTCTGCTGATGAGGCCTAATAGGCCGAAATGTACATACAGAGATTGATTTTTCTCGATTTGTTTAGCCATACATTTAATAGGTATTCCCGCCTAATTCATTATTAATTGATTAATTTTCAAAATTAGGTACGACTCCAATTAAGCACTTATTCTCCAAAAAATTATCGGCAAAAAGCCATTCTAAACAAACCTTGTTTACAACTTATCACATCGTCGTGTAATAAAAGTCACTAGAAGAGGAATGTTAACCTACTCTAAACAAATCATAAAATCTAAGAAGTTCGTTTGGTGTTGGGGTTATGGGATCGGCCTGTCAGCTTGACGGTCCGGTTTCAAATCACGCACAGGGCGGTCTTCCGATCTATAGCTCTGCTGATGAGGCCTAATAGGCCGAAATGTACATACAGAGATTGATTTTTCTCGATTTGTTTAGCCATACATTTAATAGGTATTCCCGCCTAATTCATTATTAATTGATTAATTTTCAAAATTAGATACGACTCCAATTAAGCACTTATTCTCCAAAAATTATCGGCAAAAAGCCATTCTAAACAAACCTTATATATATATATATATATATATATATATATATATATATATATATATATATGGTTAGGAGGTTAATTTAGAAGGCTATCACAATGCAGGTGTAAAGAAAGAAATAATAACACGGTAACAATGGTGTTGTGTGTTAACTTGTATTTAATTCTTGAATTTTCGAGATAATATCTCTTTTTCAAAAGATCACTCGAACTGAAGCAGTCTAGTTATGGCATTTCTTTTTAAATTAACTTTTTTTTTAAATGATGGTATTTTTATATAACTGTATTCTCGTGTTGTATGTTTACGTGAATGCGATTTTTTTTTGTACTTGTGCGTATGTTGCCATGCGCGTGTCCATGAATATATATATATATATATATATATATATATATATATATATATATTATGTATATATAGGTACATATATAATATAATATATATCTGTAAAGGCATTTACAATTGGCCTTGTTTAAAGAGAAAATAAAAATAAAGAGAAAAAATAACAAAATAAATGTAATTTTTTTCTTTTGTAATAGACCACTAATTAGGACTGAGCCTATTCTAGTAGCGACCATCCTATGCGGATTTAACAGGTTTGAATTCTAAGTTTTCCTTCTCCTATACTGGTTGCCTAACCAAGGTTAAATTTTCAGTGTGCCCTACTATTTTACCCATAGCTGTAGGGAGCTAGTTGGCTTCTCATCTTTCGCAAGGGTATTAGCGCTATGTGAACTGTAGCTTCGTCCAGGATTTGAACTCAGGTCGACGAGTCCATTTCCTACGACTCTGCCCATTACACCCCGCACCTCCAACTATCGTAAAGTGTTCATCTTATTCGTTAAAAAAAGGAAATTTCGTCTCTTGATTGGTGTAAACGTCCAGGATTTGAACTCGGATCGACGTGTCCATTTTTTAGGCTTCAAACCATAACACCATAAACCCCGAACTATCGCAAAGTTTTAATCTTATTTGTTCAAATAAAAAGAAATTTCGTCTCTCGATTGGTGTAAACGCAAAGAAATTGTAAATTTGATTAAAATGTTTTGATTCAATTTCGGTTTAGATTGAAAGGTCAAATGATGAGTGGTCGGACGACGGGACTATAATACGAAAAATGATCATTCTCTTTTTCTTTTTAGTTATTTTAGATTCATTACAAAACACTCATTTGTTTTTGTTTTGTTTTTGTTTTATTTTTCTTTCTTTTTCCTCCTTTTTCACTTTTGTATTATTTCCGACTAATCTTCTACTCTCTCCCTCCTCTCTCTCCCTCTCTCTCTCTTTCTCTCTCTCTTCTTCTTTCTTTCCCTCTCTCTCTTTCTTTCTTTTTCTTCCCTCTCTCTTTCTCCCTCTCTTTTTCTCTCCTCTTTTTTCTCTCTCTCTTTCTTTCTTTCTATCTTTCTTTCTCTTTCTTTCTTTCTTTCTTTCTTTCCTTCTCTCTCTTTTTTCTATCTTTTTCTCTCTCTTTTCTCTCTCTCTTTCTCTCTGTTTCTCTCCCTCTCTTTCTTTCTTTCTTTCTTTATTTCTCTCTCTCTTTATCCCTTTCTATTTCTCTCTCTCTCTGTTTCTCTCTCTGTTTCTCGGTTTCTTTCTTTCTCTCTCTTTCTTTCTCTCTCTCTCTCTTTTTTCTCTCTCTCTTTCTCTCTCTTTTTTTCTGTCTTTTTTCTCTCCTTCTCTCTCTCTCTCTCTCTCTCTCTCTCCTCTCTCTCTCTCTCTTTCTTTCTCTTTTTTTCACTCTCTTCATTCTGTTTTTCAATATGTCCTTTTTATCTTCCACTATTCTTCCCTTCTATTCTCTTTTATTTCTCTACTTTCATCATGTCTTTCTTTCATTTTTTTCTTTCTTTGCAATATTCCAATATTCATTTCTTCTTTCTTTCTTTCTTTCTTTCTTTCTTTATTTATTTATTTATTTATTTATTTGCAATTTCCATTAATTTTATTCCACTTTCTTCTTTCTTTCTTTCTTCGTTTTTTAGTTCCATGTTTCCCTTTACCATTCCTTCTTTTTATTCCTCCCTTTACGTCTTTCATTCTTCTCTCCTTCTCTGTTTCTTTCTTTCTTTCTTTCTTTCTGGTTTTATATCTTTGTTTCTCTTTTTTACTCCGTCCCCACTTTGTTTTATTTTATTCCTCTTTATTTCTCTCTTTATTTCTTTCTTTCTTTCTTCGTTATTTCGTTTCTTTTTATTACTGTATATTCTCCTTTTCAATCTTTTTTTCTTTCTTTCTCTCTTTCTTTTCTTCCTTCTTTCTTTTCCTTGTTTCTTTCTTTCTTTCTATTCCCTTCTTCCTGCTTTTTGACTTTTAATTCTTTCCTTCATTCTTTCTTTCTTTCTTTCTTTCTTTCCCTCCTTCTTTATTTCTTTCTTTCTTTCTTTCTTTCTATTCCCTTCTTCCTACTTTCTGACTTTTAATTCTTTCCCTCTTTCTTTCTTTCTTTCTTTCTACTTTTCTGACTTTAATTCATTCTTTCTTTCCTTCTTACTTTCCTTCTTCCTGCTTTTTGACTTTTAATTCTTTCTTTCTTTCCTTCCTTCCTTCTTTCTTTCCATCTTTCTTTCTTCCTACTTTTTGACTTTTAATTCTTTCTTTCTTTCGTTCTTTCTTTCTTTCCCCTCCTTCTTTCTTTCTTTCTATTCCTTTCTTTCTAGTTTTCTGACTTTTAATTCTTTCTTTCTTTCTTTCTTTCCTTCCTTCTTTCATTCCTTCTTCCTTCTTTTCTTCATACTTTTCAACTTTTAATTCTTTCTTTCTTTCCTTCCGTCTTTCTTTCTATTCCTTTTTTCCTACTTTTTGAGTTTTAATTCTTTCTTTCTTTTTTTCTTTTTCCGTGTTTACATCTGTCACTTTACCTCTCCCTATTTTCATACTTTCCTTTCATCTCTCTTTCTTTTCTCTTTTAATTCCCTTTAGTTTATTTATTTATCTATTCATTTCTATCTTTCATCATGTTTCCATGCTAAACTTCATCTCTTCTCACCCCTTTCTTTCTTTTCTCTTTTTCACAACCCTTTTATTTCCTACCTTTATTCCTTTTCCTTCCTCCATTCTCTCTCTTCATCACTTCCTTCATTTCCTTCATTTTTACTTACTTTCACCCTCGCCCCGTCATCCTCCCCATTCCTTTGTTCTTCATCTCACCTTTACTTTCCTCAGTTTTATTGAAGGAAATACACTTATATATCTATTAGTGTAACACTTGCATGCGTGATAGGAGGTTTCGCGAGACGAGTGCAATAATTTGGCAAACATTTTTACCTCACCATCCGGAAGAGTTCGCAAAAGGTCAGCGGCCATTTTGTGCAACATTCTTATACTTATTTATACTGTTTTTTTTTTCTTTCTATTTTTCTTTGCTTTCCATTTTCTAGTGTTCAGGTCCCAATGTCTGTGTAGATTTTAACAATCTGTTACTATATCTACCATGTTATCATTTTTATTCAAAAATAATTTTTTTTTTGTTCGATACCTTTTCCAGTTCGTAACGCTACATGTATTGTTTATCTAATACGTTGTATGTTAAGACTTTTGGAATTGTTCCCAATACGTGTACAACTTACTGATTTTCGGTCTCGATAAATATTAATATTTTAGTTTCAACTCTGGTGTCTGAACCGATTCACTAGAGTCATATATATGTAGTTATTGATCTGATGTTGTAATAAAAACACACACACACACACATACATATATATATATTTGTGTATATATATATATATGTATATATATATATGTGTGTGTGTGTGTGTGTGTATATTATTGGGGGGGTCAAAAAACTGATTGAGCACTCCCAAGGGATCTAGTATGTTTCTAACAGTAAAATTCCATTTCTAAAAAAAGTGGGTGTGTAGATGGCGCGATGGTAAGATGTCTGACTGATGACAATTCGCTCGGGGTTTGACCCCAGCCTGAAGCAAACTGACTTGTCTAGTCACATTAATGAGTCAAGAAACGGCGAAACAAGGCAGTATGTAAATGACGATATATATTATATATATATATATATATATATATATATATATATATATATATACTCACACTCACATTCACGCACATATATGTATGCACACACATACATTTATATGTATACATATATGGTCATGTACACAACTGCCAAGAACCCTCCCTCACATATATAAGATCATTCAAAAAGAACCCACCTCAAAGAGGTTTTTTTTTCACGGAACAGATGGACTTGCTACTAATAACACACTCCTCTACCCGGATTATAATAGCATGTCAAACCCTCAAAAAATATTTCAAGTTCTATAATTCTTTAAAAAGAATTTCTCTAAAAACAATTCCTTCAAACAAGAAATCTTCTGACGATGACCTAAGGTCGAAACTCGTTGAGAATAAATAACATATAAGAAATATTCCTTGTAGGAAGCGCGTGGTGTAATGGTTAAAGTCATGGGAAATGGACTCGTCACCCCGAGTTCAAATCCTGGACGTGGTAACTGCATTTCACTTAGCGCTAATACCCTTGGGAAAGGTATGAATCCTACTCTCCAGCTATGGGTAAATAGCAGAGCAGACTGGGTTCTTTAACCATGGCTAGGTAACCAGTCTAGAAGGAAAACTCTGAATTCAAACCTGTTAAACTCCGCTTAAGAAATTGACCTTGTGTCGTATCCTGCTCGTGTGGAGGAGTTGGTAAATATATATAAGAAATATTCCCGTTTGTCTTATCACTTTTTGTTCATACTATATATATATATATATATATATATATATATATATATATATATATATATATATATAATAAGATATAATGAAAAAACAAACGATGTTTACAACTGAAATAGGCTCATCAGAAGAGAAAGTGTGCAAACCGTTTCGGGGCCAATTCTCTTGACGGTTTAAAAAGCAACACTCGGTCCATCCTCAACTAATATGAGGACCCTATTGCATTATAATGTATCAACCGCACGTGGGTCGGTCATCAACAAAAATAAGACGGGAAAAAAGACCGTTAGTAAAAACAGAACGCTGCTAGTCAAACGTTGGAATTAATCAAAAAAAAAAAATTGTGCTGTCTGTATTAAAAATAATATGAATTTTATTTAAAATATTTTTATTTAAATTTTTTTTTTATTTAAAATATTTTTTTGATTAATTCTAACGTTTGACTAGCAGCGTTCTGTTTTTACTAACGGTCTTTTCTCCCGTCTTATTTTTGTTGATGACCGACCCACGTGCGGTTGATACATTATAATGCAATAGGGTCCTCATATTAGTTGAGGATGGGGCGAGTGTTGCTTTTTAAACCGTCAAGAGAATTGGCCCCGAAACGGTTTGCACACTTTCTCTTCTGATGAGCCTATTTCAGTTGTAAACATCGTTTGTTTTTTCATTATATCTTATTCATACTGTCGGATTAATTTCCATTTTATTTTCATATATATATATATATATATATATATATATATATATATATATATATGGATTATTAAGAGAAGAACAATAGATTAAACACATTGTTTTGTGTGAAGATGCTATTACAGGCAAATCTTGTTGCAGTTAAATGAATTTTTATTTATTTATTCATCTATATTTTGATTTTTAATACATTTACACAGATGTGTGTATAGATAGTGGGTTAATGTTTAAACTATTAGTCAATATGTAGGTATGTATTTATATGTGTCTGTGCCTATGTGTGTGTGTGTGTGTGTGTGTGTGTGTGTGTGTGTGAGTGTAGATAGATCTATACGCACGCAGATAATACGTAGATGTGTATATAATGTCTTGTGAACCTTATCTAGATGAAATAAAAGCAAAAAAATGAAAATATAAAGGGCATATAGATATATGGGTGTATATATATATATATATATATGTGTGTGTGTGTGTGTGAAAATGCGTGTTAGTGTGTGAATTTATATATATATCTTCTTATTATAATGGAGATTGTGTGTTTTTCTGTCTGTAACCGAAACTATATCACTACTCAAGTCATAATTCCCTTAGTTATTGACATCACATTCTCAATGATTTTATTTTTATTTAAACCTCAATTATTAATAAAATTGTTTTACATTATTAATACTGTTAACCATATCTACATACTAACAACATGCAATTATATTTATATATACAACAAAATAGTGGTTTACAGTGTGAATAGGAAGGCTAATTTGCATATTGATATTAAAAATGTGATTTTAATAAATATGTGTTTAGTATTATTGATTCCTAATTGTTTGGTTTTATCTTATTGAATATGAGCAAAAATCTCTTCAATGAATCTTAAATGAAATCCATTAACAAGAAAAAATAACTGTCATTTTATTCTTTACTTCCTCTTTTAACTAAATAGTTAAATTAGAAAAAATAACAATGAAAGACGAGAGTGATTGAAGAGTAAGTTTCAGTTGTTCTAATTTTCGATTATACCCACCTCTGATTCAAATCTTTTTATCTGCATTCTTATTTAGTTTTATTAGCCTTTCTAATTTAATACGATATTTTATTACATTAAAACTTAAATACTTGCACCCGGAGGGTGCATATATTTGCTAGTATATATAATAAATAAGTAATCCACAGGCACGTGTTTCGAGGTTTCACCTTTCATCAGTGTGGCTATACCGTAACAGCTACCGCTGGCCGGGTTTGAATGAACTTTCGTTCGCCAAGCCTTTAACCCGTACGGCCAGAGGCAGCTGTCAAATATAGTAGAATATTTCTACATTTCTAAGCGGAAATGAATTCACTAGAGTCCTCAAACATATGTAAACAATGCCAGGGTTAGCTATATATATATATATATATATATATATATATATATATATATATATATACTTGTATTTGTGAATGTGTGTTTGTATGTGAATGTGTGAATATAAATATACGTAAGGAAGTAAAGTCGTTGGGGTGGCCTAAAGTCAGTATCAGTCAGACAGCG
Organism: Doryteuthis pealeii; assembly: GCA_023376005.1. Lineage (NCBI taxonomy): Eukaryota > Metazoa > Mollusca > Cephalopoda > Myopsida > Loliginidae > Doryteuthis > Doryteuthis pealeii. The sequence goes on along the minus strand of CM042164.1, from coordinate 67,520,940 downwards.
AGGGAGTCTATTCCCTTTTCACTGGTGCTAGACTGAGGAGATTATTTGCCACGCCTACCATCAGCTCCTCAATTAACCGCACAAATCCCGGTGCTACTCATACGCTGAGGGTTTTTTTATTTATTCATCTATATTGATCTGTCCTATATCTTACACACACACACATACACACACACACACACACGCCCCCCACCACACACACACAATGTGTGACAAAAAGTATCGAGATTTTCGGTACTTTTTGACACATCGTGTATTCTGAAAAATTAACGCTCCATTCATTCCTCATTTCTATCTCGGTATATACAGCTTTAAAATCTGTATTACTTTCAATGCAATAAATATACATAAATACACTAATATATATTTTATAAATATTCATATATATATATATATATATATATATATATATATATATATATATATATATATATATATATGTTAAGAGTAAGGAAATGAATCTGACGGTATGGGTATAGATAAAAGGATATGAAAACAACACAATATGCTGTTAAAGTGAAAATATTTTATATCATATACATAGCTAATATTGAACAATATTTCGTTTTATAAAAATCATCTTCAGAGCTGGTTTTTTTTTTATTCCGGACTCATCGAGAGAGATTTTTTTCGATGAGTCCGGAATAAAAAAATAAAAAACTCTGAAGATGATTTTTATAAATCGAAATATTGTTCAATATTAGCTTTGAATATGATATAAAATATTTTCATTTTAACAGCATTGTGTTTCCATATCCTTTTATATATCTATCTATCTATCTATCTATCTATCTATCTATCTCTCTCTCTCTCTCTCTCTATATATATATATATATATATATATATATATATATATATATATATATATATCATTGTCCCTTAATAATATTTTCATTTTTGTATTATTATTTTTTTTTATTAATCTGCGTTAAACCTCAATTATTAAAATGTAAGTCACCGTAACAGTACAAGCCAGCGTGTTTTAATATACCCTCTAACCAAAGCAAAATCAATGAATAATTTTAATCGGTTTTGCTTAGAAAACCACTCTTACACCTCATAAACCATACTGTTATTAAACAACCATAGTAAAAATAAATTCCCATAAACCGATTCGCATCTTTTGTTTACATTTTAATACTCACAAAAAAACAACTTCCGCTGAGAAATTTAAAAACATAAACAAGCGTTCTTTATAACGTAACATCTTATTCAATTCACACGTGTGATCGGCTGCAATTAATCTGTATCTCGATTAATTCAGTGGATTTAACCCTGAAGATCATTATGATGAAACTCGAGTAGGTTTCTATTGCATCCATTTCTTTAATAAATTTGCTCTACTTTGTATTGAGCACTTTGTATTTGTTATATTGCTGACTTAACCCCTGGATTTTTTGCACCTCCAACGATCGTGCCCATATTCACCGGTAAACCAACTTTTATCTTTATAAATAAATAAATAAATAATTATCGGGTTAGCTCAGTCGGTAGAGCGTTCGGCTAGAAACCACAAGGTTTCTAGTTCGATACTGGTCCTCGCCAACTCAACGTATGAGTAGCACAGGGGTCTATGCGGTAAAGTAAGGAGCTGATGGTAGCTGTGGCGCTCCACCTCAGATGCTAAAAAACAATCTCCTTGATCTAGCGCTATTGAAAAGGGGATAGACTCCTCGCTGACTGGCTGATACCGACATTAGGCCGCCCCGACGACTTCACTTTTACTTATATATATATATATATATATATATATATATATTACGTATAGTCAAAATTGTACATGTTTTACACCACCTCCGGAATTAAAATTCAATAAAAATCGGAAAACTGAATGAAATGTATTTTTGTTGTATTATGAAGAGGGAGGATTTCTAAAAAAAAAACTGATGTTAGGATATTTTTACTATCTTTAAATCGGAAGAGGTTTATAAAGTAAAATCTTTATCTGTCAAAATGGCGCATTTTTCCCGTTTTTTTTCTCTTTCTAGAAGAAGAAGAAGAAGAAGAAGAAGAAGAAGAAGAAATATTATTATTATTATTTGCTCCTTTTGAGTTTTCACATCAGCATTAGCTGATGGTCTTTCACTGGAGTCTGAGTGACAGCAGGTCTCCTCGGGTCTCCAGGACTCTTCTGAGTATTCTGGCAGATTGCAGCAGTGCAGTGTTCTGAATGGTTTCAACCCTTCCTCTGATTTCTAAACTTTCCAAACCCTTTTCCAATCCTTTGGGACCGTTCCAAGTGCACCAACTACAATTGGAATCACCTTCACTTTCATATTCCATAACTTTTTCAGTTCTCTGGCAAGGTCCAGATATTTGTCCATTTTTTCATTTTCCTTTAGCTTCACCCTGTGATCTGCTGGCACTGCAAAATCAACCAGTTGACAAGTTCTTTCTCTTTTGTTAATCAACACTAGGTCTGGCCTTCTTGCTGGGATAAGGTGATCCGTTTTTATCTCAAAGTCCCAGAGAATTTTGTGCGTTTCCTTCTCAAGAACAGATTCTGGTTTATGCATATATCATTTTGTTGTGTGGTCAAAATTTAATTTTTTGCATAATTCCCAGTGGATCACCTTCCCAACCCAGTCGTGTCTAGTTTTGTATTCTCGTTGTGCTAGTTTGCTACATTCGCAGAGTATGTGGTTAACAGTCTCATCTCTATTATTATTATTATTATTACTACTACTACTACTACTACTACTAATATTATTATTACAACTACTACTACTACTATTATTATTATTAATACTACTACTACAACTATTACTACTACTACTACTATTATTATTACTACTATTATTATTATTACTACTACTACTACTAATATTATTATTACAACTACTACTATTATTATTATGATTGTTCTTTTCAAAACCGTAACTTCTGAATATTGGATATCTTATTGTATCTCTCTCTGCGTAGTCATTGGATATTGTCTTATTTTTCTTTGTGTTTTTCCTGTTGATCTCTTTGAGATTATTCGAAGTCTACTTGATCGGGGAAGCTTTTCAATGCTTCCTACCTTCTTCTATTTCAAAACTAAGGTGCAAATAGTGCTTGTAGGAATACTTAACTTCTTAGGAATTTCCCTGTAGCTCATACTATCACTGTGAAGCCTTAAAATTTATTTCCTTTGATAAGTATTGAGTTCTTTAGATAATAATAATAATAGAAGAAGAAGAAGAAGAAGAAGAAGAAGAAGAAGAAGAAGAAGTTTACTAAACTAGCTACATACAAATTATAATAAAACATTTTCCTACTGTTGTTGAGGAAATACGATATTGAGATTATCTATGTTATCTATGAATATCTTTGTCTATCTCTCTTTCTCTCTCTCTCTATCTCTCTATCTCTCTCTCTCTATATATATATATATATATATATATATATATATATATATAAGTATATATCAAAAAAAGATATGAAAAACACCACAAAATACTGTGAAAAACATTTTATAATTTCGCTGATATTGAACAATATTTCGATTTTATGAAAATCGTCATCAGAGCTTGTTTATACTCCATAAACTATTTTATACTTCATAAAATCGAAATATTGTTCAATATCAGAGAAATTATAAAAATGTTTTCACTTTAACAGCATTTTGTGGTGTTTTTATATATTTTTTTATATATACTCATACCGTCGAATTCATTTCCTTCCTTTTAACTTATATATATATATATATATATATATATATATATATATATATATATATATATATATATATATATGGAGGTGCGGGGATTAATGGTCGTAGGAAATGGACTCTTCGACCCGAGTTCAATTCCTGAACGAAGCTGCTTGCATTTCATATAGCGCTAATACCCTTGGGAAAGAAATGAATCCTACTCTCCCTACAGCTCTGGATAAATAGTAGGGCAGACTGGGCACTTTACCCTTGGTTAGGCAACCCGTCTAGGAGAAGGAAAACTCTGAATTCAAACCTGTTGAACTCCGCTTAATAAATTGGCCTTGTGTCACATCCTGCTCGTGCGGAGGGGTTGGTAATATATATATATATATATATATATATATATTATATATATATATATCAGTCTTTTCATTGACTATCTATCTGTCTATCTATCATACTGTTCATTGTCTGTCTAGTTATCTATCAGCTTGTTCATATCTATCTATCTATCTATCTATCTATGTATCTCAGCCTGTTCATTGTCTATCTATTTATCTATCAGCTTTTTCATATCTATCTATCTATCTATCTATCTATCTATCTCAGCCTCTTCATTGTCTATCTATTTATCTATCAGCTAGTTCATATCTATCTATCTATTTATCTATCTATCTCAGCCTGTTCATTGTCTATCTATTTATCTATCAACTTGTTCATATCTATCTATCTATCTATCTATCTATGTATCTCAGCCTGTTCATTGTCTATCTATTTATCTATCAGCTTTTCATATCTATCTATCTATCTATATATCTATGTATCTCAGCCTGTTCATTGTCTATCTATTTATCTATCAGCTTTTTCATATCTATCTATCTATCTATCTATCTATGTATCTCAGCCTGTTCATTGTCTATCTATTTACCTATCAGCTTTTGCATATCTATCTATCTATCTATCTATCTATCTATCTCAGCCTGTTCATTATCTATCTATTTACCTATCAGCTTTTTCATATCTATCTATCTATCTATCTATCTATCTATCTATCTATCTATCTATCTCAGCCTGTTCATTATCTATCTATTTATCTATCAGCTTGTTCATATCTATCTATCTATCTATCTATCTATCTATCTATTCCAGCCTGTTCATTGTCTATTTATCTATCAGCTAGTTCATATCTATCTATCTATCTATCTATCTATCTATCTATCTATCTATCTATCTATCTATCTCAGCCTGTTCATTGTCTATCTATTTATCTATCAGCTAGTTCATATCTATCTATCTATCTATCTCAGCTAGTTCATATCTATCTATCTATCTATCTATCTATCTCAGCCTGTTCATTGTCTATCTATCTATCAGCTAGTTCATATCTATCTATCTATCTATCTATCTATCTATCTATCTCAGCCTGTTCATTGTCTATCTATTTATCTATCAACTTGTTCATATCTATCTATCTATCTATCTATCTATCTATCTATCTCAGCCTGATCATTATCTATTTATTTATCTATCAGCTTGTTCATATCTATCTATCTATCTATCTATCTATCTATCTATCTATCTATGTATCTCAGCCTGTTCATTGTCTATCTATTTACCTATCAGCTTTTTCATATCTATCTATCTATCTATCTATCTATCTCAGCCTGTTCATTGTCTATCTATTTATCTATCAGCTTTTTCATATCTATCTATCTATCTATCTATCTATCTATCTATCTCAGCCTCTTCATTGTCTATCTATTTATCTATCAGCTAGTTCATATCTATCTATCTATTTTTCTATCTATCTCAGCCTGTTCATTGTCTATCTATTATCTATCAGCTTTTTCATATCTATCTATCTATCTATCTATCTATCTATCCCAGCCTGTTCATTGTCTATTTATCTATCTATCAGCTAGTTCATATCTATCTATCTATCCCAGCCTGTTCATTGTCTATTTATCTATCTATCAGCTAGTTCATATCTATCTATCTATCTATCTATCTATCTATCTCAGCTAGTTCATATCTATCTATCTATCTATCTATCTATTTATCTATCTCAATCTGTTCATTGTCTATCTATTTATCTATCAACTTGTTCATATCTATCTATCTATCTATCTATCAGCTAGTTCATATCTATCTATCTATCTATCTATCTATCTATCTCAGCTAGTTCATATCTATCTATCTATATATATATCTATCTATCTATCTCAGCCTGTTCATTGTCTATCTATTTATCTATCAGCTAGTTCATATCTATCTATCTATCTATCTATCTATCCAGCCTGTTCATTGTTTATCTATTTATCTATCAACTTGTTCATATCTATCTATCTATCCCTCTATCTATCTATATATCTATCTATCTATCTCAGCCTGTTCATTGTTTATCTATTTATCTATCAGCTTGTTCATATCTATCTATCTATCTATCTATCTATCCCTCTATCTATCTATATATCTATCTATCTATCTATCTATCTCAGTCTGTTCATTGTCTATCTATTTATCTATCAGCTTGTTCATATCTATCTATCTATCTATCTATCTATCTATCTATCTCAGCCTGTTCATTGTCTATCTATTTACCTATCAGCTTTTTCATATCTATCTATCTATCTATCTCAGCCTGTTCATTGTCTATCTATTTACCTATCAGCTTTTTCATATCTATCTATCTATCTATCTATCTATCTCAGCCTGTTCATTGTCTATCTATTTATCTATGAGCTAGTTCATATCTATCTATCTATCTATCTATCTATCTCAGCTAGTTCATATCTATCTATCTATCTATCTATCTATCTATCTCAGCCTGTTCATTGTCTATCTATTTATCTATCAGCTTTTTCATATCTATCTATCTATCTATCTATCTCAGCCTGTTCATTGTTTATCTATTTATCTATCAACTTGTTCATATCTATCTATCTATCTATCTATCTATCTATCACAGTCAGTTCAAATCTATCTATCTATCTATCTATCTATCTCAGCCTGTTCATTGTCTATCTATTTATCTATCAGCTAGTTCATATCTATCTATCTATCTATCTATCTATCTATCACAGTCAGTTCAAATCTATCTATCTATCTATCTATCTATCTATCTCAGCCTGTTCATTGTCTATCTATTTATCTATCAGCTAGTTCATATCTATCTATCTATCTATCTATCCCAGTCTGTTCATTGTTTATCTATTTATCTATCAACTTGTTCATATCTATCTATCTATCTATCTATCTATCTATCACAGTCAGTTCAAATCTATCTATCTATCTATCTATCTATCTCAGCCTGTTCATTGTCTATCTATTTATCTATCAACTTGTTCACATCTATCTATCTATCTATCTATCTATCTCAGCCTGTTCAT
>CM042164.1:67473914-67508914 GCA_023376005.1 Doryteuthis pealeii | reverse complement strand
TGATGAAGGCGTGCTCTACAATCCCCAAACCTCCAAATCTGTAACCTCACCATAAGATAGAGTTTAACGTCATTCCTAGGACATGTAGACCCTCAGTTACCGCCTTCTAGCACCCATATGATAAGAAGGATTGGGGGTTGCCATAAGGGCAGTAAGGGTTGGGAAAATCATATAGGTTAGGGCTTGACGTGACCAGATGGCTGTTTTTATTATTAACACAAATGTATTTAATGACAAGTAAAATGATTCTACTTTCTAATCCATGTTTTTACAAAATAAAAACCACGGCTTCCTCAAAATGAAAGAAACAAGGGGAGGTTACTTTCATTTATGTAACTAATGATCAATTACCCTTTTAATTGAAATACTTACAAAAAGCAGATTATATTATAAAAGTTAACTCTCTGAAGCATCCCTCCCCAGTTGACATGCCTTTAAAATCAATCAACCCTGAAATCGTTTGTTTGGTTGGGTTTTACGGCATGTCAACCCCTTGGGTTATTTTCTGCTGAATACTTCTATTGGTAATTTGGTATTCAAAAATGTTTAATGCCCACAAAGTTTTTGAAATAAATTCATTTTTAATGATAATACAATTTTGTTTATAAACTAATGTTTTCTATTTAACTCATTGATGGGACCCTAACAGGTACTACCACTCCGATTCAGAGTGGACCAGAAGCAATGATGATGAAGGGGTGCTCCACATTCCCCAAACCTCCAGAACTGGGGCCTCACCATCAGATAAGTTTAACGTCATTCCAATGTATACCCGCAGCCACCGCCTTCTAGCACCCATATGATAAAAAGGGATTGGGGCTTGCCATAAGGGCAATAGGGTTGGGAAAATCAATTGGAATGTATGACTAGAAAAGAAGTAGGTACCACCAATTTCCCTTGTTGCATTGTTATATAGCCGTGTATACCCTTCTGACATACTCGGGTATATAATAGAGGGACAGGGTGGAGTGTGAGAGAGAGAGAGAGAGAGGGGGGGAGTGAGAGACAGAGACAGAGAGGAAGAGATATATTAGAGTAGAGATGGTGAGGTTGATCTTACTTGGTAACTTCTCTTCTACTTGTTGCTAGTTATTTATTTCGTTTCTGCTAAATGCTTCTTCCTCTTCCTCGTCTAACTCTTCGGTCGCCATTTTATTTGGTTGACTTCTACCTATGGCCTTCTGCTGAGTGTTGATTTCTTTGTTAGTTCGTCTTTTGTCTGGGCTGGAACTGGGCTGGACATTGCTTGTTTCTTCATTTAATTAATTAAAACAAGACTTGATTTTACTTGATCAAGTTTTATTAGCCCTTCATTGATTCCGCCGCGAGGATGAGACCTAACCCGGGAGAGACGAAAATCACGTCTTCTCTCCTTCAAAGCCGGGTCGATACTGAATAACTAACTAAATCACGTGTGTCATAGCGCGCAATTGCTCGCCTATGATGGGTCGAAGGTTATAACCGTCAACGGTAATTTTCCATTGAGTCTCCTGTTTTTAAAGTTAACGGTCCTTAATTTAGATATTTCTAGCTACAGGTATGTTCACAATTTATCATTTCTCATTAATTGTAACTGCATTTACCTCCCCTCCGCAATTCATTACGCGGTGTACAACTGGTCTGAATTCAGAGCTTTCCTGCCTCTAGACCGGTTAGCATACCAAGGTTAAAGTCCCACGTCTACACTATAAACTTTCCCAATGGTACTAGTGTTATGTGAAATACAAACAGCCTTGTCCTGGATTTGAACTAGAGTCCATTTTTAACGACGATAACCGTTATGTTACAAGCGTAACCCAATAAATGTGTTACCATAGAAGAGATGACATTTTCAGCTAGAAGTTTCCAAGAATGAGATAAAGTTTGTTTTACATGATATTATACACTCATGAAATATATATATATATATATATTTAAAAAGAAATGCAAAAACTAGACGACTTCAGTTCCTGTGATCTTCTGAAAAAGAGATTTTATCTCGAAAATTCAAGAATAAAATACAGGTTAACACACAACACCATTATTATCGTATTATTTTTTTTCTTTACACCTGCATTTTGATAGCCTTCTAAATCAACCTCCTAACCAATATATATATATATATATATATATATATATATATATATATATATATATATATATATATATATATATATATATATTCTCTCAGACTTGCAGACTTGAGAATGAATACTCAGTTAAAAACTAATTTTTCGCTAGAAATCATTTGCAAACTACTTACATACACACATACATTAACACCCTTTACCCCCAACACACGCACACACACACACACACACACACACAGAGACAAACACACACACACACACATATATATATAAATATATATATATATGTATATCACGTTTATGTACGTATGTATATATGTGTGTAACTGTGTGTTTGCGTGACTTTATGTGAGTGACTGTATTTTTATGTGAGTAACTCTGTATGTTTGTCTGTCAGTTTAAATCTGTGTGTGTGTGTGTGTCTGTGTGAGTGTATATAGGAGACCAACTCTATGTGTTTTTCTGTACATGTATATGTTTCTATGTATATGTTTGTATATGTGTATGTCTGTGTGCAACTATATTTTGGCGTATGTCTGATTCTATGTGTTCATGTGTGTGTGATTTTGTGTGTGTGTGTGTGTGTGTGTGTGTGTGAATGTATGTTTGTGTGCATGTGTGATTCACTCTTTGTGTTTATTAGTGTTCGTAACTATTCATGTAACAGTGAGTGTGTAAGTATGTGTGTGTGATTGTGTGTGTGTGTGTTACTGTGTGTGTATGTTACTGTGTGTGTGAATGCATATTTGTGTGTATGTGTGATTAACTCTCTATGTTTATTAGTGTGTTTCTCTGTGTATATAACAATTTATGTGTAAATATGTGTGTTTGTTTTTGTCTGTGTGTAACTGTATTTTTGTCTGTGTTTGTGTGTGGAAACTGGTGTGTATGTATTTTGTCTGGGATTGTTTTATAGATTTTATGTTTTGTAAGTGTGTGTGTATGTATGTGTTTAATAATGTGTACATCTGTATTTGTCCGTTTGAATTTGTATGTGTGAGTGTGTGTGTATGTGTGTGTGTGGACTTTTTATGTGTGTCTGTGTGTGTCTATGTTTTAGCAAATGTGTACGTCTTGTGGGTGTGTGTGACTTTGTATGTGTATCTGTGTGTGTCTGTGTTTTAGCAAATGTGTACGTCTATGTGAGTGAGTGTGACTTTGTATGTGTGTCTGTGTGTGTCTGTATTTTAGCAAATGTGTACGTCTATGTGGGTGGGTATGACTTTATATGTGTGTCTGTGTGTGTCTGTGTGTGTCTGTGTGGGTCTGTATTTTAGCAACTGCGTATGTCTATGAGTGTGACTTCGTATGAATATCTGTGTGGGTCTGTGATTTAGCAATTGTGTACGTCTATGAGGGTGTGGGTGTGAGTGCGTGTGTGTGTGTGTGTGTGTGAGTATGTGTGTGTGAGAGTTTGTCTGTGTATGTGTGTTTGTGTGTGTCTGTGTTTTACCGGGGAAAATTAATCGATTCCAACCCACAGCAAATCAAAGTCGTCTCGCCGTTTTCTCTAATTTCAAGTGTGCGCGACTATCGATCTCGAATTCTCTGACGAAATAATCCCAGCCAGAGTGCATATGACACTCTGACAGTTTTTTTTCTTCTTTTTTTTTTTCGACGACGACGACGTAGATATATTTTCCCGCCATTCTCCTCAAAAGAAACAGAAACAGACCAGTAAACGGTGTGTAATGTACTCAAATCGTGCGACAGCAGCAACAAATCAAAATCATTCACAAAGAGATGACTGTCGCTTCGCTAAACTCACTTATAAACATTCCCGCCGATTTCCATTAAGAAAGACATTCACTCCAGTAAGTTTTGTGCACGGTGTTTCGGGGGAAGAGGTGTCGGCAGAACATTAACCTGAATTTAAGAAAGAAAAGGAAAGGATGAATATAGATGAAACGTGTGAGAAATGGTCGTATGGTTTAAGAAGCGTATCATAGAGACTTTTATTGATAGCTAAGGAATATCTACGTTATATCCGAATTGCGTTTAATATGTGAGTGATTAAAAAGTAGGAACAATAGGGTTTAAATTGTTCATCTCTCTCTCTCTCTCTCTCTCCCTCTCTCTGTCTGTATCTGTCTCTGTCTTCCTCTCTCTCTCTCTCTCTCTTCTCTCTCTTTCTTTCTTTGTCCCTGTCTGTCTCTCTGTTCCTCTCGCTATTGTGGAAACGTGTGGGGTAATTGTTAAAGTCATGAGAAATGGAATCGTTGCCCCGAGTTCAAATTCTGGATGTGGTAATTACATTTCACTTAGCGCTAATACCCTTGCGAAAGGTATGAATCCTACTCTCCCACCAGCTATGGATAAATAGTAGGGCAGACTGAGCTTTTAAACCTTGGTTAGGGAAGCGTTCTAGAAGAAGGAAAATTCTGAATTCAAACCGCTTAAGAAATTGACCTTGTATCACATCCTGCTCGTGTGGAGGGGTTGGTAAATATATATTTCTTAACCGCCTCCCTCTCTCTCTCTCTCTATATATATATATATATATATATATATATATATATATATATATCATCAAGACGCGCATACAGCACGGATATCCATGACAATCTCTCGCCAACCTTCCCTATCATTCATTGCACCTGGGAGGTCCTCTTGGGGGCAACCAGCATCTTCGCATAGCTGGTCAATGTAGGTCCTTGCTGGGTGCCCCACATTTGCATGTCCATGTGTTGGCTTCCACAGGAGAACGTCGCTTATGAGCTCGTCCTTGCTTCTCCAAGAGTGTCCTGCATGCCTTGTCCGTCTCACTCGGATAGTTTGTGAGATGGGGGGGGGCAGGTGACCGTACAGCTGTTTCCATGTGGGGTGCTGTTTTCAGGACTTGTTCAAGACTGCACGGAGCATTCTTGTGCAGCTCCCATCTAGCTTATTCCAAGACGCTTCGTTAGGGTCCAAGTGGTGCAGCCATATAGCAGCACTGATACAACCACAGCCTGGAAGAACTGTCGCTTCAGCTTGACAGGGAGATCGGACCTCCATATGACTGATAATTTGTTTGTGGCCGACCATGCCTTTGCTATTCGTGTATTAACATCGCTTTATGTGGATGAGATATTACCATCTAGGTACGTTAATTGTTCTACTGGCTTAAGAGGCTTGCCGTTGAGTGTGGAGATATTTCCTTTCTTTTTGAAACTCATGAACTCAGTTTTATCGGAGTTCACATAGAGGCCAATATTCTTTGTTGCCTCCTCCAAGCTATGTAGCAGTGACTCAGCTTGTGCTGGTGTATCTGCAAGAAGTGCAAGGTCATCAGCATAGTCTGCATCTTGCCTTTTTTAGTGTGAAACCTTTTTCTTTTATGATATCTAATGATGTTCAGAGTACGTAGTCTAGGCATATTATAAATATATATGGTGCTAATGTATCTCCTTTTAGGACTCCAGCGGCGATGTCAAAGAAATCTGTGTCGCCATCAGTGAGCATACCATGGCTTTAGTGTCTTTGTATAGCATCATTATAGCTGTAACCGTTTCTTTGACCATATGCTAGTAGTATTTGTTCCATTTTTGCTTTATATATGGAATCAAATGCCTTGGTGAAATCTACGAATAGTAGCGTTGCCTCTAGATTCTTTGCTCGAACTCCTTCTATGATCCGTCGAATAGTCAGGATACACATACACACATATATATGAAATTAATATTTAGAAAAAACAAACACATGATGTTAAAATTCGCTGACAGAAATCTGTTTCGACCCTTTATTGAAGTGGTCTTCATCAAGAGCGATGTGTGTATATGAGTGAACCGTTATGAGACGAAAGTGGTACAGATGAAACGTTCTAGTTCATAGCCGGAATTTTTTTTATTTTTAAATTTATAATGCATATTCTGTTTTGAAAATAAAATAAAATAAACAAGGCTTGTTTAGAATGGCTTTTTGCCGATAAATTTTTGGAGAATAAGTGCTTAATTGGAGTCGTACCTAATTTAGAAATTTATGACACGACGATATGATAAGTTGTAAACAAGGCTTGTTTAGAATGGAAGTCACTAGAAGTGGAATGTTAACCTACTCTAAACAAATCATAAAAATCTAAGAAGTTCGTTTAGTGTTGAGGTTATGGGATCGGCCTGTCAGCTTGGCAGTCCGGTTTCAAATCACGCACAAGGCGGTCTTCCGATCTATAGCTCTGCTGATGAGGCCTAATAGGCCGAAATGTACATACAGAGATTGATTTTTCTCGATTTGTTTAGCCATACATTTAATAGGTATTCCCGCCTAATTCATTATTAATTAATTAATTTCTAAATTAGGTACGACTCCAATTAAGCACTTATTCTCCAAAATAAATAAAATTTTATTTTATTTTAATAAATCAGAAGCATTATAGTCCACAAAGAAAACTCAAAAGAGTTTGATGTAAATGTGTATAAAAATGTATAAGAAAGTATCAAAAAGTTCAAAAATCCCAGCAATGCAAACCACGATAGTCACCGGAGATGTAGATATCCAGGTATTTTTGTTTTTTCAAAAGACAGAATGAAAAAAGTGAATGGAAGTGAATCCGACAGTATGAAATTAATATTTAGAAAAAACAAACACATGATGTTAAAATTCGCTGCCAGAATCTGTTTCGACCCTATATATATATATATATATATATATATATATATATATCTTATTATAATGGAGATTGTGTGTTTGTCTGTCTGTAACGGAAACTATATTACTAAACAAGTCACAATTCCTTTTGTTATTTACATCATATTCTCCATGATTTTATTTTCATTTAAACCTCAGTTATTAATAAAATTGTTTTACATTATTAATACTGTTAATCATATCTACATACTAACAACATGCAATTGTATTTATATATACACCAAAATAGCGGTTTACAATGTAAACGGGAAGGTTAATTTGCATATTGATATTTAAAATGTGATTTTAATAAATATATGCTTGTTATTATTGATTTCTAATTGTTTGGTTTTATCTTATTGAATATGAGCAAAAATCTCGGGGATAAATCTTAAAAGAAATCCATTAACAAGAAGAAATAACTGTAATTTTATTCTTTACTTCCTATTTTAACTAAATAGTTAAATTAGGAAAATTTACCAAAGACGGGAGTAATGGAAAATGATGGAAGAGTTAGTGTCAAATTTGTTCTATTTTTCAATCTGTTCCAAATCTTTTTATCTGAATTTTTATTCAGTTTCATTAGCCTTTCTAATTTAATATGATATTTTATTATATTAAAACTTAAATACTTGCACCCGGAGGGTGCATATATTTGCTAGTATATATATATATATATATATATATATATATATATATAAGATAATATTAGTAAAAAGAAACCGGATAAAAATTCACGTTGTCGATAAGCAGACGAGTTAGTATTCGACACATCGTGAGTTTTATTACTCTTTTTATTATCCTACTATTTCATACTTTACAAAAAAGAACGTGTATAGACATATGTGTGCGTTTGTGTTCCTGTATGCGATTGTGTGTGTATGTGTGTATGTGCAAATATTTCGGAGTGTGGGGTCTGGTTTTTCCACCTCCTTGTTATATTCCTCCTTTTACTTAGGCAAACTCGCGTAGTTCCTTCTCCATCTATCTCTTACTTCACTCCCCCCTTTCCAATCTTCTTCCGGTCTCGCACTGAGCCATACTTATTCAATTACGATCAAAATCCGGCTCTATAGGAAAACACCAAGAAATAAAAATGGAAACTTAAAATTCTAAAACCGTATTTGTCAAATCTCTCATCATCAGTTTAAAAGATGACTATCAACGGCTTTTAGTTCTTGTTTGGTATCGTGAAACAACCTGATACCCCCGACAAGATATATATATATATAACAAATTAGGCATGACTTTAATTAAGCACATAATCTTAAAGAAAAGAAATGTAGATGGAATAAAATGAAATTTATCGATATCACTTTTAATCGATATCACTTACACATGTGTTTCGGTCTGTTCATCAAAATGTATACGGATTTACGTTATTATTATTATTAAAATAATCAGATGGAGTTGAAATGATGATGATAATAATAATAGGAAAAATGCATAAAATGTTCCGTACACAGATTTTGCCGACCTTCATCAGAGCATAATTTATATTTTTTGAGTTGGAGATAAGAATGGAATTTTAAAAAGTTCGAAAAAGAATATTTTTTTAAATGTTTATGAACGCAGACGCCGTTTAGAGAACGGTTAATTTAGGTCGGCAAAATCTGTGTACGGAACATATTATGCATTTTTCCTATTATTATTATCATCATCATTTCAACTCCATCTGATTATTTTAATAATAATAATAACGTAAATTCGTATACATTTTGATAAACAGACCGAAACACATGTGTGTAAGTGATATCGATTAAAAGTGATATCGATAAAATTCATTTTTATCCATCTACATTTCTTTTCTTTACTCATTTTTTTCCTCATATTGTCGGATTCATTTTCCCATTCTCACACACACACACACACACACACCACACATATATATAATATATATTATATATATATTATATATTAAAATAAGTGTTATTTGGCAGCATTTTTTCTTTTATACAAAAGTTTTGTTGAACTGTACAGACAATTCTTGTCGGACAAGTTTTTGATCCTTTCTTTTTAGTGTCGGGTGTAACTGGTGTAACAGTCCACCAAAGGTTTCAAAACGAGCGCTTCGGCAATACAGTTTGCCATCATCAGGTAGGAAACGATGGTATGGTTTCGTGTCTCGTTTTTAACGAGAACGAGTAGTATCAATGAATTAGAAGTGGGAGGTAATAACAATTGGTAGTGGGATGTTGTAGGAATGGTAGTGGTTCGAGAGAGCGATGCTGTCACTAAGCGACACTAAAAAGATGGCCCGAAAATTAGAAAGGATTAACCAAAAACTTGTCCGACAAGAATTGTCTGTACAGTTCAACAAAACACACACACACACACACACACACACATATATATATATATATATATATGTGTGTGTGTGTGTGTGTGTGTGTGTGTGTGTGTGTCTTTGTCTCTGTGTGTGTGTATGTGTGTGCGAGTGTGTGTGTGTGTGTGTGTAAGTTGTGTCAAAAAGTTATCGAGATTGAAGCTATATTTACCAATACTTTTTGACACACCTTATACATATATTTACACACACACACACACACACACACACACACACATATATATATATTATAATATATATATATATATATATATATATATATATATATATATATATACTACTTACTGTTATCTTTACAGTAGAGCTGTCGAAGTGAACACTATCGCTGCAAGTTCGAATATGACCAAAGTTATTTTTGTAAAAATATATAGAGCAAAAATAGTTACCCTTGTAACTGTCAGCGTTTAATTAAATCTATAAATGGAAATTGACCCACATTTTCTTTATTTTGCCCAGATGCACTTTAGTCTCATACCCAGGATACTAAGGGCCTCCAGGGGTAGCTTTCTTTACGGAGGTTTATATTACGCCTCAAAGTGTCTGGAGAATGGACCGGTCGAAACCTCTTGTAAACTATAACAAGCGAAGAGAGAGAGAGAGGGGGGAGGCAAAGAGATTGAGAGTGAGAAAGAAGGAAAGTGTGCAGATGGGCTAGAGAGAGAGAGAGAGAGAGAGAGAGAGAGAGAGAGAGAGAGGGAGAGAGAGAGAGGGTGGGGTTTGGTTTGTTTGTTTTGTTTTGTTTTACGGCATATCAACCTCAGTGGGTCATTAAAAGCCGATAAAGTTTTGAAATAAATCAATTCTTAATGGATAATACAATTTTTTTATGAATACATTTTTCTATTTGACCCATAGATGGGAACATAACAGGTACTACCACTCCGGGTCAGAGTGGACCAGGGAGCAATGGTGATGAAGGGGTGCTCCACATTCCCTAAACCTCCAAAACTGGAACCTCACTATCAGATAGAGTTTAACGTCATTCCCAGGACATGTAGACCCGCAGCCACCGCCTTCTAGCACCCATTTTGATAAAAAGGGTTGGGCTTGCCATAAGGACAATAGGGTTGGGCAATCATATAGGTGCTAGGGCTTGACGTGACCAGCCGATTGATCGGAGGGGCCCTCTCCGACCGCCCGTCTAGCCCAAGATACGGCCATAGTGGAGTATTGCAAGTCATGGACTGCTCATCCACCTGGGTTATATCCTTAAGCATCACGGGTCGCCACCCACGGTCAACAAGTGGCCCTACTGGGGGAGTCTAACTTCTCTGGAGATGTGCAGTCGGTGCATTCTAACGCCCCAGCCGACAGGGCGTAGAGAGGTGGGGGGCAGAGATATAAAAATAAGTCTATAGTAATGCTGAATCCCTCATAAATTTGAAACCTCCAAAAGTAATATTCATGAGGCTGTCAAACTACAAGAGCGACAAGGACGATATCGGAAATATCTAGGCATAATTTTTTTTATTATCTCTAATGATTACATAGTGACACGGCAAATGATTGGACCATAAAAAGCATCTGGGAAGATGCCAAAAATGGTTAAAAGTACTTTTCGTGTAAGACAAGTGTTGCGCTGTCCAAAACCGAAGACAAGTGTGATGGGTTCATCGTCTTCTACTACTCCACAATGGCCTGGGTGTAGGGGGGGGGTACAAAAAAAAAACGAAAAAAAGAAGATCAAGTCTTTTAAACAATTTTCTTATTTTCTAAGATCGGTAGGGTTTAGAGAATCGCAGCTTGACGGAGCATTGTCTGGAAGAGTGAGAATAGATTATGATCATAGATAGACAAATATGAATACTTTGAGATATACACAAACTAACATATTCTGATATATATATATATATATATATATATATAATGAGTCAGACGAACCTACTATTAGTATCGCTTAATGCTCTTCAGGGCTAAGATCTGACTACAGAGATCTTTAGTAAGGGACCGAGTGAAGGTTTGAATGTCATGAACTGCTCAGCCAACAGGATTCCATCTTTAAG
Source organism: Doryteuthis pealeii (assembly GCA_023376005.1). Lineage (NCBI taxonomy): Eukaryota > Metazoa > Mollusca > Cephalopoda > Myopsida > Loliginidae > Doryteuthis > Doryteuthis pealeii. The sequence continues at coordinate 67,497,890 of CM042164.1, read as the reverse complement.
CAGCAGGTGGTCTTATTAGGGGAGCGATATCTTACCCCTCTGCAAAGGTGCTGTCGGTGTATTCAACACCCCAAACCGACAGGGTGGGAAAATAATGATTTCAAGTACATACATGCGTTTAATAATACATTGATTGAATATTTTATTGGGCACGTAGTGTAGTTAATTTTAAAAGACTTAAACAGTTGCCTCGAAAGTGGAAACCCTTAATGTCAAATGAGTTCATTTGACTTTCAGGGTGTATTTCAGAACTTGGCTGTGATTTGATAATCTTAGTCATGTGATCAAACTTTCTAGAAGCTAGGAAAATCATTTGAAATTTAATTAGTTAGCTCAGAACTTCTTAAGAGATCGGACCTTACTTCCATCTATGGCCCGAAGGCTAATCCTGGTCGACGTAAGAACCGGTTATGTAAGATGTAATGAGATGTGTGGTAGATTAGTAAAGAAATGCGCATACAGAAATTGATTTCATTGTCACAGCACTGAAGAACAAGGAACAGCGTGGGGACGCGATGAAAGACGCGGGCTAGAAAAAACGAGCACTGGACGAGAAGACTAGGACTAACAAAGCATACCCGGAAGAAAGAAAAGTAATAAAGGAAGGAGGAAGGAAAGAGATAAAGAAAGGGAGGAATGAGGGAATGAAGGAATGAAGGAAAAAGGAAAGAAAAGAAAAAGAGGAAGAAAAAGAAAGAAAGAAGAAAGAAAGAGATAGTAATTAAAGAAGGATGAAGGAAAGAGGGGAAAGAAATGGAGTAAATGAGGGAATGAACGAAAAAAGAAAGAAAGAAAGAAAGAAGAAAAGAAAGAAAGACAAAAGAAAGGAAAAAGAACAGGAAAAATGAAAGGAAGAGAGAAAAAGAAAAGGAGGATGCAACAAAGAAAAAAGAAAGAAAAAAGAAAGAAAGAAGAAAAGAAAGAAAGAAAGAAAAAAGAGAAAGAAGAAAGAAAGAAAGAAAGAAGAAAAGAAAGAAAACAAAAAGAAAGAAAAAGAAAGAAAAAAGAGTAAGAAGAAAGAAAGAAAGAAGAAAGAAGAAAAGACAAAAAGAAAGAAGAAAGAAAGAAGAAAAGAAAGAAAGACAAAAAGAAAGAAAAAAGAAAGAAGAAAAGAAAGAAAGAAGAGAAGAAAGAAAGAAAGACAAAAAGAAAGAAAGAAAGAAGAAAAGAAAGAAAGACAAAAAGAAAGAAAAAGGACAGGAAAAAGGGAAGGAAGAGAGACAAAGAAAAGGAGGATGAAACAAAGGAAAAAGAAAGAAAAAAGAAAGAAAGAAGAAAAGAAGAAAAAGAAAAGAAAGAAAAAAAGAAAGAAAGAAAGAAGAAAGAAAGAAGACAAAAAAGAAAGAAAAAGAATAGGAAAAATAGAAGGAAGAGAGAAAAGAAAAGGAGGGTGCAACAAGAAAAGAGAAAGAAAAAAGAAAGAAAGAAAAGAAAAGAAAGAAGAAGAGAAGAAAGAAAGAAAGACAAAAAGAAAGAAAGAAAGAAGAAAGAAAGAAAGACAAAAAGAAGAAGAAAAAGGACAGGAAAAGGGAAGGAAGAGAGACAAAGAAAAGAGGATGAAAAAAGAAAAAAGAAAGAAAAAAGAAAGAGAGAAGAAAAGAAAGAAAAAAAAAGAAAGAAAAAAAAGAAGAAAGAGAAAAAAGAAGAAAGACAAAAAGAAAGAAAAGAATAGGAAAAATAGAAGGAAGAGAGAAAAAGAAAGGAGGGTGCAACAAAGAAAAAGAAAGAAAAAAGAAAGAAAGAAAGAGAAAAGAAAGAAAGAAGAGAAGAAGAAAGAAAGACAAAGAAAGAAAGAAAGAAGAAAAGAAAGAAAGACAAAAAGAAAAAGGACAGGAAAAAGGAAGGAAGAGAGACAAAGAAAAGGAGGATGAACAAAGAAAAAAGAAAGAAAAAAGAAAGAGAGAGAAAAGAAAGAAAAACAAAAAGAAGAAAAGAAAGAAAGGAAGAAGAAAAAAGAAAACCAAAAAGAAAGAAAAAGAACAGGAAAAATAGAAGGAAGAGAGAAAAGAAAAGGAGGATGCACAAAGAAAAAAAGAAGAAAAGGAGCAATGAAGATAAAAGAAATGAATGAAAAAACGAAAAATGAATTAAACGAAGAAAATGAAAGAGAATGCCAGGAAAATAAGGAAATACAATTCCTGAAATGGTTTGAATGAAAAGTAAGAATTAACGAACAAAATAAAATAGAAAGAAAAAAGAAATAAAGAAATAAAGAAAGAAGAAAGTAATAAGGGAAGGAAAAAGGAAAGAAGTCAGAAATGGCGGAAAGGAAGTAATGATTGAAAAAGAAAGAAAGAAAACGGGGAAAGAAGAAAAAAAGAACAAAAAAGAGAAAAAAAAGAAGAAGAAGAATAAAAGAAAGAATGAAAGAAAAAAAGAAAAAAGAAAGAAAGAAATGAAAAAAAAAAAAAAAACATGTATATAAATAAATATATATATGTATACATATATATATGTACATAATATGTATGTACAAGGTGTGTCAAAAAAGTAACCAGATTCAATTTGTATTTACCAAGATAGAAATGAACAATTAATGGAACGTTAATTATTTTCAGAATACAAGGAGTGTCATAAAAGTATTGACATGTGCCGAGATTGAAGCTGTATTTACTGAGATAGAAATGAACAATGAATGGAACGTTTAATTTTTTCAGAATACAAGGTGTGTCAAGAAGTACAAAAAATCTCGATACTTTTTTTACACACCTTGTATATATATACATATATAGATTCATCTTGTATATTATATATATATCTTTTTTCATCTAATAGTTTCTCTCTCTCTCTCTCTCTCTCTCTCTCTCTCTCTCTCTCTCTCTCTCTCTCTCTCTCTCTGACACTGCCTGTCTTCTGTTTTCGTATTTTGCATTATGGCCGCCTCAACGTTATGTTCGAATTTCGAAGCAAGGCTCGCCAATCATTACGAGGGAATTCAATTCACACACTCGTTGCCCCATACTTTTGACAGAATCTGACAAAACGAATCGATGCTCAGGAGATAATCGTATCATGATGATCAATATCATCCTCATCGTCGACCATTATGATGATTTATCCGCCGTTCAAACAATGATATCCAATTCTTTACTCGTCGAATACCACCCGTCGGGTTTTTCCGTTCTCATAACGAACGCCTTTTCCTGTAGGCCTACCCCCCTCTCTCTCTCTCTCTTCTCTCTCTCTCTCTCTCTCTCTCTCTCTCTCTCTCTCTCTCTCTCTCTCTCTCTCTCTCTCTCTCTCTCTCTCTCTTCTCTCTCTCTCTCTCTCTCTCTGACATCTGCGCTCTTTCTATCTCTAGTCCTCTTTCTTGCATTCTCTGTCTCTCTCTCATTCTCTGTCTCTGTCTCTGTCTCTCTCTTCTCTCTCCTCTCTCTCTCTCTCTCTCTCTCTCTCTCTCTCTCTCTAGCCTTTCTATACCCTTTCTATTTCTAGTCCTCTCCTTTCTCTTCTTCTACTTCATCACTTCTCTTTCACCCTTCTGCACTCTATCTATAGTCCTCTCTCTCTCTCTCTCTCTCTCTCTCTCTCTCTCTCTCTCTCTCTCTCTCTCTGTCTCTCTCTCTCTCTCTCTCTCTCTCTCTCTCTCTCTCTCTGTATATATATATATATATATATATATTCTATATTCCTTTCAATCTAGTCCTCTCTCTATTCTCCCCCCTCTCTCTCTCTCTCTCTCTCTCTCTCTCTCTCTCTCTCTCTCTCTCTCTGCACCCTACTGCACTCCTTTCTATCTCTAACCCTCCTTGCTCGTTTATTCGCCCGCTCTATTGGCAGTAATTAAAGTCAATTACATTTTCGCGTTCAACATACTCTCCCGAGAAATCTGTCCAACACGTTCTGGTTTTGCCGAGAGACACATCAGGCGTCAAGAGGGTCTCACCCTGGATTGACGTGACCTTAATGTCACCAGGCGGTGCATTAATATTTAGTCAATTGGACTTAATGAGTTGGACAATAAGAAGCCGACATTGCCTGGTCGCTCGGCCCGCTTGCTTTCCTTGATAATCCATCAAATGCGACACGTTGAAAACTCAAATCAGCCGACCAACTATCCTGTTGGTATGCTTGCTGCCAAAGGTTAGCGTTTTAATATAATCACAAATCTACTACAAGACCTTACCATATATATATATATATATATATATATATATATATATATGGGGTTAAGTAAACAAACAAATGTGTTTATTTTTATATGGCTTTAAGCCGACAATTTTTGGAGGATATGTGCTTAAATGAAGTCATACCTAATTTTGAAAATTAATTAGTTAATAATTAATGAATTTAGGCGGGCATATATGTTCAAATGTAAGGCTAAACAAATAGAGAAAATGTCAATCCCTGTCGAGATGTACATGTCAATCCCAGGTCGAAATGTACATTCAGGGATTGACATTTTCTCGATTTGTTTAGCCTTACATTTGAACATATATGCCCGCCTAAATTCATTAATTATTAACTAATTAATTTTCAAAATTAGGTATGACTTCAATTAAGCACATATCCCCCCAAATATATATATATATATCGTCGGTCGTCGGGGTGCCTAATCTAATGTCGATATCAGCCACACAGCGAGGGAGTCTATCCTCTTTTCACTAGCACTAGACCAAGGAGATTGTTTTTGCGTCTGAGGTGGAGCGCCACACCTACCATCAGCTCCTCACTTTACCGCACAGATCCCTGTGCTACTCATATGCTGAGTTGGCGGGGGCCGGTATCGAACCAAGAATCTTGCTCTACCGTATATGATGGAACTCCGTGTTTCGACGCATCTACAGCCGGGATGGAAACCCGATCGATTCTTCATCAGTCATGTAAATGGATATATACCTTATTTTGGATATAAATGTATATTATAATAAACATTGATTAGAACATGGAATAATTTTTAAAACTTGCAAGAATATGCACCTTCCGAGCGTATGTATTTAAGTTTTAATTTAATGAAATATATAAAAATAGTAAAACTAATAAAATTTATTAAGAACGCATATACAAAGATTATTTTAATCATATTCTAATTGGTTTCTATATTTCTATATAAGATAATTCTTGATTTTAATACGTTGGAGAATTAAAAAAATGATATTAAAAATCAATTAGAACAAGTAAGTTCGATACCGGCCCTCGCCAACTCTGAGTATGAGTAGCACAGTGTGGTATAGTGAGGAGCTGATGGTAGGTGTAGCGTCCCGTCTCAGACGCTAAAAACACTCTCCTTCGTCTGGCGCTAGTAAACAGGGGATAGTTTCTCTCGCTATCTGGCTGATACCGACTTTAGACCAGCCGACGACTTTACTTGATTATTTTCTTAACCCGGTTTTGTTAAAACCAGTATGCAAATTAACCGCACTTGATATTATGTAACTCTTTATTTCTTAGTGATATATGAAAATCATTGCAGGATTTTAAACAAACTAATAACATGGGCTGTTTTGAGGCAAATCTAATTCAAATTTTATAGAGACATCGTTAGAAAATAAGATTTATTCTATGTATTAATGAATTTTTACTATAAATTAGATACTCACTGATAAACGTACGCAAGTCCTGAGGGTATTGCGATGTAAGCAGTGATATAGGTTCGGTACAGACAAACAAACACCGATTCTCCATTATGAGAAAATATTGTTATTAATTTCATTGATTGGTTTGTTGTCTTAAGGTATCTTGGTCACATCGAAACTGGTTGAGAATTGTCTTAAACCAAACTTATTTACGGTTTCGACCAGTCGGTAGAGCACTTGTCTAGGTAATCACAAGATTCCTGTTTCGATACCGGCCCTCGCCAACTCAGCACATGTGTGGCACATGGATACGTGCGGCAATGTGAGTAGCTGATCGTACGCGTTGCGCTCAAAATTCAGATGCAAAAACAATCTCTAGCGCAAGTGAAAAGCGGATAGACTCCCTCGCTGTTTGGCTGATTAGGACACCCCATCGACTTATGAGTCTATTTCTCATGCAACCCTCACAGATGATCTAGCGCTTCTCGGTGTAAAGTCTGATTATTTACTGTAATCTAGCTACGTGGGATATCCAAAATGTAAGTAACAATTATTTACTAATCCATCATTGTCCGTATATTACCGGTACTACTAAGGCACTTACATGTTCGCGTATTCGAAATTGATGGACTGGTTCCATTGGTTAGTTGGATGGTTTTATTTTACGGCATGTCAATCCTTGTTGGGTTATTTTATGCCGAAGAGGTTTTCTTTTATTGGCGGAGCTCATTTTCTTAAACTAAATTTTTTAAACACATCTTTTATAAATTATTTCTTTCTTTTTAACCTATAGATGGGACACTAACAGGTACTACGACTCTGGGTCAGAGTCGGACAGGGAGTAATGGTGATAACGGGGTACTCCACATTCCCCAGAGCTCAGGAACGGGAACTTCACCATCAGATAGGGTTTAACATCATACTCAGGAAATTAAGATCCTCAGCCACAGCTTTCTAGCACATATATGATAAAAAGGATTGAGGTTGCCATAAGGGCAATAGGATTGGGACAATCATATAGGCGATAGGGCTAGACCTGATCAACCGATTAATTAGTGGGATCCTCTTCGACTGCCCGTCTAGCTTAAGTAAGGGCCTAAGTAAGTGTTGCACGTCATAGACTGCTCAGCCACCAGGGTTCCATAATTAATCATCACGGGTCGCCACCAACGGCCAACAGGTGGCTCCATTGGGTGGAAGGGTCTTACCCCACTGAAGAGGTGCAGTCGATGTATTAAATATTCACTGATAGAGTTACGCAATTCTTGAGGGTATTGCGACGGGAATAGTGACACAGTTTCAGTTACTGACAAACAGACACAGAATCTCCATTATAATAAGATATTGTCATTAATTTTAAAGTGTATTTAGGCCTAGCCGACAGGGCTCGTTCCATTGGTACACAAACGCATTAAATGCTCGACAAATATAGCATTGAGCTACTCACGCCACCCTTGTACGTGTACAGCAACAGCGTGTGTGAAACCACTTCCCCATTAACGGGAGCTTAAATAGATGGTTAACTGAAGGAATCAGGGTTCGGTTGAACATTTCTGCCGCATCAACTGAGGGGCTGGAATCTCGGCTCTTCAGTCAAATAATTGGCGACACAAGGGTTGGTACTTGATGACATCGCCTGACATCGCACCGTCTTCGTGAGGAACCGATTAAAATGGACCAGTGACTCCAGAAGATCAAGTTGACAACCCTTGCGCAAAGTCTGTGACGACTATCGTCTTAATCCAACGCTTCAACGCTCGCCATGATCTCTACCTGGTATTCACGAAATATTGCACATCCTGAAAATTCATATGCTCTCTAGCATATCACCCGCAACCCGTTATATATATATATATATATATATATATATATATATATATATATATATATATAAATTATCAATTATATATATAATTCCTCTATCAAAAATTCAATATCAAAAATTCAATATATACCCTTTGCCCATTAGGTTGCGTTCTGAGGATTCAGGCCCCGAATTGGGAAGTCGTTGTCCTAGAGGTGCCCTTGCCCTCTGTAATCCTGCGATGGGATACATGGCAGTATAGGTTAGGTGACTGCGCATTTGAATTAATATTACCATTGACTAGATGATTTGGCATTCTCCGTTTGTGGCATGGGCTGGTGGCCCAGTGTGTTAAGTCCACGCTCTTCACGCTGTGGTCCACTGGTTCAATCTCTAGTGGCGGAGATTGTGGTATGCACTGCTGATGAGACCAAAGGAGGTCGAAACAGCTGTCCAGTGCTCCGGATGTCGCAAATGGTGTTTGCCGAGTTGTCTGGTCGTGGTAGTATGATTCAAAAATTATCAAATATATATATATATATATAGGAAGCGCGTGGTGTAATGGTTAAAGTCATGGGAAATGGACTCGTCGCCCCGAGTTCAAATCCTGGACGTTGTAATTGCATCTCACTTAGCGCTAATACCCTTGGGAAAGGTATGAATTCTACTCTCTCTCCAGCTATGGGTAAATAGTAGGGCAGCCTGAGCTCTTTAACCTTGGTCTAAGAGAAGGAAAACTCTGAATTCAAACCCGTTAAACTCCGCTTAAGAAATTGACCTTGTGTCACATCCTGCTCGTGCGGAGGGGTTGGTAAATATATATGTATATATATATATATGATGAAGTTACTTTGAAATCGATAAGACTAAACATCTTTTTATTTTTATTTTATACGCATTGTAATTGCTTTCCTATCATAAATATATAATAACATACTTAACAATGCTTCAAGCGAATTACCAAATACTATTATATTTATATATATAATAAAGTAAGCCTAATGAGTCAGAGAATGTGTGTGCGTGTGTGTGTGTGTGTGCGCGCGTACGTGTAAGGTAATCCAAATGATTGGTTGTAAGGGATGATTCTATTTGGAATCAACAAAATCTCACTGTATAACCATACTGCATGCTCTTGTAGATGCAAATATATACTCATTTTAGTATATATATACATATATACATATATATATATATATATATATATATATATATATATGTATATGTGTGTGTGTGTTGTGAAATTCACGTATGCTTCTTTGTTGGTACATTTGATGAGTTTAATTTTTAGTGTATAAATATATATATATGTGTGTGTGTGTGCGTGTGTGTTATATGTATATCTTATTATAATGGAATTGTGTGTTTTTTTTGTCTGTAACCGAAACTATATTATTACTTCAGTCACAATTCCGTTAGTTATTAACGTCACATCTCAATGATTTTATTTTTATTTAAACCTCAATTATTCATAAAATTGTTTTACATTATTAATACTGTTAACCTTATCTACATACTAACAACATGCAATTATATTTATATATACAACAAAATAGCGGTTTACAATGTGAATGGGAAGGCTAATTTGCATATTGATATTAAAAATGGGATTTTAATAAATATGTGATTAGTATTATTGATTTCTAACTGTTTGGATTATTTTAATGAATATAAGCAAAAATCTCTTCAATAAATCTTCAATGAATTCCATTAACAAGAACAAATTACTGTCATTTTATTTTTTACTTCCTCTTTTAAGTAAATAGTTAAATTAGAAAAAATAAAAATGAAAGACGAGAGTGATGGAAGAGTAAGTTTCAGTTGTTCTATTTTTCGATTATACTCCCTCTGTTTCAAAACTTTTTATCTGCATTCTTATTTAGTTTCATTAGCCTTTCTAATTTAATACAATATTTTATTACATTAAAACTTAAATACTTGCACCCGGAGGGTGCATATATTTGCTAGTGTCTATAATATACATTTTTGGGTTTAATGCGCAGCATGAGGGGAGTGTTAAATAAATGAGAAACTGTGTTGGATAATATCAGGGCAATCTTATAGGTGCTAGGGCTTGACGTAACCACAGGATTGATTAAAAGGCGCCCCTCCGATCGTTTAGCTCAAGTAAGGGTCAACGTGGAGTGTAGCATGTCATGGTCTGCTCAACCACCAGTTCTTAAGCATGGTGCTATAAGAATCGGGCTTTTTGCTGATGAATTTCCATCACCATATGACAGGACTCAATACTTTGGTGCCCAGTTATACATCATGTGCCCCCTAAAGTGATAAGCCTTTTACCTTTATATTTACGATGATGGCTACTTACGGTGTGTGTGTGTGGGGGGGGGTGAATCCTGTGATAACCCCGCCGAGCCATATGTATATTTACCAAGTATATTTACGAGCAGGATGCGACACAAGGTTAATTTCTTAAGCGGAGTTCAACATGTTTGAATTCAGAGTTTTCCTTCTCCTAGACCGGTTGCCTAACCAAGGTTAAAGAGCCCAGTCTGCTCTACTATTTACCCATAGCTGGATGGAGAGCAGGATTCATAGCTTTCCCAAGAGTATTAGCGCTAAGTGAAATGCAATTAGCACGTTCAGGATTCTAACTCGGGGCGACGAGTCCATTTTTCATGACTTTAACCATTACACCACGCGCTTCTGCCGAGCCATAAATGTCATCTTTGTACCTATGCTATTGCTGTACTCCCATTACGCAACAATTGTTTTGTTGGAGAATACAAAACATATTAATCGCAACGGAAAGTTTAACGTTCTTGAATTAATTAAAATCGATCATTAAAGTTAATATATAGTAACAATAACTGGATAGATTTATAGATATATAATTGAAATAAATAGTTAATTGAAATAGATGCGTAATTAACACACATATTATATATATATATATTATATTATATAATATATATATATATATATATATATATATATATATATATATATATATATACATTTTTAATCGGAAGAATAATTAAAATAATTAGTTGAAATAGATATATGATTGAAATAGGTGACTAGATAGAATATATATAATTAGAATATAGAGATATATAATTAAACTAAATAATTGGAATAGATAGATAGATAGATAGATAAATAGATAGATAGATAGATAGATAATTGAAAGTAACAGGCTGATTGATATATAATTGAAATGCATAATCAAATTATATATAATTAGAATAGATAGTCAGAGTGATAATAAAAATAGATAATTAGAATAGAATGATAAATAGACTTACACACACACACATACACACACACACATATATATATATATTATATATATATATATATATTATATATATAATATATATATATGATCAAAATAAATTATAATTTATATAATTAAGTTAGATAAATAATCAAAATAAAGGAATAACCAAAGAATATATATTATTCCATATTTCATATATATATATATATATATATTATATATATTATATATAAAGAGAGAGAAAGAGAGAGAGAGAGGGGGAGAGAGAGAGAAGGAGAGAGAAGGAGAGAGAAAGAGAGATTTGTCGAAGGGTATCAAGGGCAAGGATTAAATTCAATTTTTGTAGAAATGTCAACACATCCGAATTCTTAAATATTTGTGTATAATAAACAATAAACAAAATGAATCTGTCCATGACGCTAAATATAATACATTTGATTATATATATATATATATATATATATATATATATATATATATATACCAACACCTCTGCACGAACAGGATGTGACACAAGGTCAATGTCTTCAGCGGAGTTTAACAGGTTATAATTCAGAGTTTTCCTTCTCCTAGACTGGTTACCTAGCCAAGTTTAAAGAGCCCAATCTGTCCGATTTTTTTTACCCATGGCTGTAGGGAGAGTAGTTAGATTCATACCTTTCCCAAGGGAACTAGCGCGATGGGAAAAGCGAACAGGCCCGTCCAGGATCTGATATATATATATATATATATATATATATATATATAGAGAGAGAGAGAGAGAGAGAGAGAGGGAGAGAGAGAGAGAGAGAGAGAGAATTATAAAGGCCCCAATTTTGGTCGAAAATAAATTTATTATGGAATTACGGTGTTGAGTTTTTCCTTCCTTTCAAAGATAAATATTGCTCTGTATATAATCTAAAAAGTTTATTATACATTGAGCTCTCTGTAGTGATTTAAAGATTCACTGTATTTATACATATTGGATCATACAATAATAATACAGTGTGTCTTAGATATCACATATACAATCATCCCTTACTACCAATTGTTGGATACCTCATGCATATATATATATATATATATATATATATATATATTATATATATTATATATATATATACAGTGTGTCTGTGTACAGAAATAAACTACTCGAGTAAGGATCTTCAGGGTTAAATCCACTGAATTAAACAAGATATTGATTAATCACAGCAAACTTCAGGAGTTCATATTGTAAATATTTACAACATGAACTGGAGTAGGTAATTTCTGTACACACTATAATAATAAATCCGCTCTACTTACGTATTGAGCACTTTATATTTGTTATTATGCTGACTTATCCGAGTAACACTTGTACCAACCAAATATTGAGGCAAACCCCATATTTTTACCGGTTAGTCATTCCCTTTATATATATATATATGTGTGTATGTGTGTGTGTGTGTGTGTGTGTGTGTGTGTGTGTGCATATATACATATATATTCATTTAAGAAAAGAAAATATTTCATTATTGCCTGATGATTGCGAAAGCGTGGAACTGACAGTTGTGCTTTGATATATATACATGTATGTATATGGGTGTGTATGTGTGCGCATGCGTATTAAACGCAACATTTATCAATATTAATCTCATGCAATATTGTTATTATCCTGACATAATAGGCTACGGTGATCTCTCTTAGGTTTATGCCCGCCTTTCAAAATCCCTCCAGTAAAATATCAGTTTTCAAATAATCCAAGTGACCCCAGAAAATGGTTCATATTTATTCAACTCTTCTTAATTGCAGTTTGTGCCCATAGGTGGCGCTTTCAAAATGCCCAGCTTCCGCTTGTCATCTTGCTCAAGATGCCAGCCAAGACAAACCAATATGGCAGGTCCCATCGGAGTTATCTCGCAGGGAAAATGATGGATGAGTTCCAAGTCATAAATGTTAAATTTAACCGCTCTGTACATCCGTAGGGTCGTTACGTCATCGTGCGTGCGTTCACAGATGTTCGTAAAGCTTCACGTTGACAGTAGAGCCCAAAAGGAACGAATAGAACGCTTGCATTCATTCATTTTATTGAATAAAACGAAATTCATCAGCTGCGCCTTCTGTGTATGGTGAGTCGTACGTGATATTAATAAAATCCTCAATATCAATGACATTTGAAGCCTGTGGGGTTAACTATCTACATGTTTACATATACATATGCATATACATACGCACGGGCACACAAACATACACACACACATATATATGTAGATATTTCTTTTATAATCTTGACGTCAAATATGTGAAGCGTACACGAAACCCTTACAATTATTTCAAAAATTCTTTACATAAAAACTAGAGTTTTTTTTTTTTTTTTTTTTTTTTTTTTAAATTCACTTAGAATATGTGTCTCTTTTATTTAAGATTTTGCACAGTTCTAAACTGAATTTCTGGACCCAGTCAAAAATCTTGCTTTTTGATGGAGCACGGGCACATCGAAATTTTCTCCGAAAATTGGCTTGTAATACAGTGTATGATTCTTTTGGTGAAATAGGCCTCCACGATAAAATGTTTTTTTCTTTGGTTGACCCTAACATTTTGGGGAAATTGTGTTTACAATATTTTAAGCACCAAGGTGAATGTATATTCTGAAAGAAAAAAATTGAAATTAAAATTTAGTTATTGATTGTCTTCTCTTCAGAATTCAGTAACATGTCTTATGCAGCAGTTTGTCCCTCCCAGGTAATTCCATTTCAAATCCCTCATGTCTTCTAACCGACCCCCTTCAATAGAATCTTGTGTGGACGATGTTAACGTTAGACAATCCCCAAAATTTGAGCTTCCAATTCCAAAAATTGGCGGAGTTATGTTGATTTTTAGCTCTCCAAATTTGGTAATGTTCGCGAAAAATGGCGACTTTTTGTAATGTATTTTTGTCTGTAAATGAGTTCTAGAGCTTCCCTACTCCTAAAAATTGGTTTATAAAAGCATTTCTGCCTAAGGAATCCAAGACTTCTTTCAAAATATCTTAAAGTTAACCAATTTTAAGTTATTAATGATTTCTGATTTGCTATATTCTAACTGATGTTGTAGATTCGGTTCTGAACAAAACACAAACCTTTTTGGTAGAAAGGATGTTTAAAATACGTGAAATAATAATAATAATAATAATAATAATAATAATAGAAAAAGAATTTGTCATAGATGCATGCCACATTGGAATATTTACCTTTCTATGAAAAAATAATGAATTGAAATCGAGAGAATCCGCGCTGTCAGCACGACCAGATAATGATTATAGGGACGGTTGTCCAGAGGAACTCAAAAGAATCAACGCTGTCAGCATAACCAGATAATTATGATAGGGACGTTTGTCAAGAGGAAGTCAAGAGAATACGAGCTGTCACCACGATCAGATAATGATGATAAAACGAAATTCATCAGCTGCACCTTCTTTGTATGGTGAGTCGTACGTGATATTGATAAAATCCTCAATATCAATGACATTTGAAGCTTATGGGTTAACTATCTACATGTTTACATATACATATGCATGTACATACGCACAGGTACACAAACATACACACACACACATATATGTAGATATTTCTTTTATAATCTTGACTGGGTTGGCTAGAGAAAGTCAAGACAATCCGCACTGTCAGCACGACTAGATAATCATGATAGGGACGGTTGTCGAGAGTGAGTCAAGAGAATCCGTACTGTCAGCATGATCAGATAATAATGATTAGTACGAGAGACGTGGTTTGTGGTTTGTGGTTTTCAGTCGTCAGGAGCCGAATTGCAAATGGCCGCTTCCTTGGTTATATTTATACATATCCTGGCCAAGTGCAGATCACTCTGTTCAGCCTATAAACAGAGACAGATAACTCTATTGTACTTATACAGTCGAGAGGAATCAAGAGAATCTGTGCCGTCAGCACGACCGGATAATGATGAATATTAGTTTTGGAGCGGCTCTGGTATTTTTATCTACAATCTTGGCTTTATTTACCGAGGAAAAAAAATCAATTTCTATCCGTGGCGCTATTGATACCGGAAGTCGTACGATAAACATTCTTGTTTGATAAGATAAACTCGGCCTTTTCAAATAATGGCTACTCTTCGAAACGCAACTGTTATTAAATGTCTGGTCTATCTTAGAGTGAAAAAAAAAAAACAACGTTTTCTTCAAGACTCACTTTAATCTTCCGTGTTTGAGTTTGTGAAGTTTAGCAGTGACCTCTAGGAAAGGTCAGCTGAAATATAATATGACGACGCTAAACTGAACACCACACTAAGGATAATGGAAGGCCGAAAGGTTCGCGGCCTAACCAATATGGACATTTTTAAGAATTAGGAAATCATCAACATGCAACTATATATACAGTATACTATTTTCTGCATATATATATATATATATATATATATATATATATATATATATATATATATATATGCTCCCATAATTTGTTAATGAGCTCTCTAATTGGTAATTTAAATTAACTCTCACTACTAAGCAAATAAGCAATGATCATTTCTCCGGAAATTTGATCTCTCAGTGACCGAAAGATACATACATTCCTATGTATTTAATAGTTTAAAAACACCAGTCCCAGCATCCGCTGTCAGTTGGCGAGGGGATAAGATATCGGAGTACCATGCGGTCAGTCTGAGTTCGACCCTACCCAGGGATAGTTGTGTCTAGCCACACTGAAGAGGCACGTGTCTGTGGATGACTTATTAATATATATATATTATATATATATATATATATATATATATATATATAATATATATATACATACAAGTTTTTGGTTGATCCGTTCCAATTTCGGCCCAGAAGGATGGCCCTAAAATTGGAACGGATCAACCAAAAAATTGTCCGACAAGAATTGTCTGTACAGTTCAACAAAACTTGTATAAAAGAAAAAATGCTGCCAAAATACACTTATTTTAATACATACATATATATATATATATATATATATATATATATATATATATATATATATATATATATATATATGGAGTAAATATGGAAATTTAAATCCGACAATATAAAGAAAATTTGAAAAAAAAGTATTCCGAAATTGGGATGAATTTAATAATCGATGTTTAAAACATTTCGGTTATATTGAACCTTTATCAGGATGTCTCTTGGGTGAAGAAAATGATGGATGTTTTTATATGTGACAGGAGTTGAAAAAAAAAATTTTATAAAATAAGATATACGTGGTCTGAAGGTGCTCGTGGGCCCTAGATACCCACGAGTGGAAATGGTCCATAACCTCGATACATATGGTATTTAAGGCCTTTTTATTCACAAATAACTTTGCTCTGTTTACAATAATTAAACATTGAGTTCTCATACGGAACCTGAAGTCTACCACAAACTACTGGTAGAGAATAGGACCAGCCTAGACTCAGCTTGGTACCACACCAAAGTATATATATATATATATATTATATATATATGTGTGTGTGTGTGTGTGTGTGTGTGTGTGTGTGTGTGTAAAATATAAATTTGAAGGCAATTTACAATGCAATGGAATAAGTGTTGAAAATAATGTTTATTTACCTTTTTATTCCTAAATATTTTCGGGATAAATTCCATCATATATATATATATATATATATATATAATATATATATATATATATATATATATATATATATATATATATATATGAAAGTAAAATGGAAGTGAATCCGACAGTATGAATGTTTTTAGAAAAAACAAGATGTTATTAGTTTGCTGACAGATCTGTTTCGAACTTATAAAGCAACTATATTTATGAGAAAAGACGGAATGAATAAACCGTTAATCACGAGGTACAAACAAACGCTCTCGTTCACGGCCGGAATTTTTACAATTTTTGAAAATGCGTATTTTGTATTAAAAATAAAAATAAAACAAATTTCATTTTTAAAAATCAGAAGCATTTTTATCATTAGAAAAAATCAAAAGAGTTTGAAGTAAAAGTGTATAAAAATATCAAAAATGTTCAGGATGTATTCCAGCTACAAAAACAAGTTTAAAAAAAAGTCCACAGCACAATTGATGAAGATGGAAAGTTTCTAGAATTTATAATGTTGGCAAATCCATAGAGTTGGGGTCCTTATCATATTCGAAATTTAGCCTCCGGTGATATATATATATATATATATATATATTATATATATATATATAAGGTGTGATTTAATAACCACAAACTAACCATTCGACAAAAATCACCTTACTCACCTATAGCAAAACACTTTAACCAACCATAACACACCCCTGATAATATGAAATGTATTTTAATAGACAGTAACTTTGCAACAACACAAATACGCAAACAAAAAGAAATGAAATGGATAATCAAACTCAATACACTTAAAAATGGTTTGAATACTGACCTCAGCATTTTAAACACATACAAATACTTTCACATATCCCATAACTAATATCCCACAACAATATATAATAGCCCTAAAAAAAAATTTTTTTTTAATTTAAAAAATTCAAAAAATTTTTTTAAATTCCATGAAAACGCGTATTTCGGCCTAAAACACGACGAGGAGCCGAAGACTAATGCTGTGACGTAATATTATTTTTTATTTATTTATTTATTCTCATTTTATTCTTTAATTTTCTTTAAGTTGCACATGACTTTCACGATCAAAGTCATGCCACATTTCGAACGATTGCCATGATCGCCTTTCGGATGAATTACGTCACAGAATTTCGAAAGAAAATTAACGGCTAAAAAATGCCAAATCCGTTCACTTCATTTAATTACATTTTGCCCTCATATACAACATTGCATTTTTTCCCTCCAGACCGTCTAATATACCTTGAAAAAGGGTGAAGGTTCACCCGAAATATCGGAATTGATCAAACCAGGAACAGAATAACAATTGAATATTAAAATTCTGATTTTTGTTCTGTTTTTCTTGTTTTTGTTTCTTTTTCACAATGCTTCAAAAGACCAAACAAACAACGTTCACAAGAACATAACATACATAATTATATATAGGGGTCGGGTTAGCTCAGTCGGTAGAGTGTTCGGCTAGAAACCACAAGGTTCCTAGTTCGATACCGGCCCTCGCCAACTCAGCGTATGAGTAGCACAGGGATCTGTGCGGTAAAGCGAGGAGCTGATGGTAGGTGTGGCGCTCCACCTCAGATGCTAAAAATAATCTCCTTGGTCTAGCGCTAGTGAAAAGGGGATATACTCCCTCACTGACTGGCTGATACTGACATTAGGCGACCCGGCGACTTTACTTTTATATATATATATATATATAATATATATATATATATATGTGTGTGTGTGTGTGTGTGTGTGTGTGTGTGTGTATATATTGGGAGAATATGTATATATGAGGAAAATATGGAATCAAGCGGGAACTGGTGATTTCAGTGTGATTTGACTGTCATAAAGCGCGGTAAGGTCATCTTGATTGTTATGCATAAAACATCCGGGTTTTTGTCTAAAATGCCGCCATTTCTGCTGAGTTTCTGGTTTGGCTTAGCGCATTTTCATGGGGCAGTGACTTTGCAATGTATTATGTACGGAAGAACTTACATTGTCAAAACAGCAACGATGCTGACGTCTTCTTATCTATTGAAGTCAGATAAAACTGCAGCCATACTTTTATTTGCTATCAAATAATCAGGGACCTTAATCATCAAATCCGAGAGTCGGGGATGTGCTGGGGGGGGAAGGTTTAAGACAGAAATATTGAAATTTAGGCGCACCACGAAACGTAGAGAGAAATTAGAGGAGAATTTTGATATTAAGAAGAAGGAGAAAGGTTTGAAGAAATAGAAGAAGAAAATGCAAGTGAAAGAAAGAAAGAAAAGAAAGAAGAAGAAGAAGAAGAAGAAGAAGAAGAAGAAGAAGAAGAAGAAGAAGAAGGTGTAGAGAAAATAGAAAGATTCCTAGGGTAAGAATGCTTTTATCAACCTATTCTTAGTAGTAGGGAAGCTCTAGAACTCATTTTACAGACAAAATAGATTACAAAAGGTCGCCATTTTTCGCGAACCCCACAAAATTTGGAGAGCTAAAATCGACATAATTCCGCCAATTTTTGGAATTGTAAGCTTAAATTTTGGCGATTGTCTAACGTTAACATAGTCCACACCTGTACAAAATTTCAAAAAATTTGAAGGGGGTGGGTGACAATTTAATTTTTTCTGGGTGATTTGACATGAAATTACCCTGTTACCTGCAAAGTTAACTTTTGAAAGGATTCATTCATTTTACCTTTGTTATATATGAAAGCAAAGGTCAGCGGGTTTTCTTAATGTTCTTGTTTTTATTCATGATATGAAAAGTATTTCTTGTGCGGCGAAGTGGGGGGAGAGGCGTTATTGCTTTACGGTTATCGCTTCCGGCAAAGGTCAGTTGTCTATGCTTTTATAAAAATGATCGAATCACAACACGAATCACATTCTACGGTTATCGATTTGACGTCCTTGACCTTTCTAAAGAGGCAGGGACTTTTTTTTTATCCCCCGACCACTCAGACGGTAAAGCTGTTTGTGGCGTCTAAGCAGGCGTACAAAGAAAGTAGACAATGAATTGTTGCCTGAAGATTTGGGCTGAATGGGCTAAAAGAGCAAGACAACAATATTATCTATAGATAATGCACACACAAACATACACACACAAAATAAACGTTAAGATACAGTTTTAATCATAGTTATTAATCTCCTTTCATACACCCTAATGCAAATCTATACTACTCATGCGCTGTGTTGACTGAGAACGATATCGAACTAGGAACACTGCAATTGAAAATGGAACAACTTATCTCGTGTTTTGATACATGCGCAGGAGTAGTAGCAAAATACAAAAATGCGCGCGAATTTTATATATGTACCAAGCAAGGTACCGGTAGGCTCAGTGGGTAGAGCGTTCGGATAAAAAACACAAGGTAATTAGTTCGATACAGACCCTAGCCAAATCAGCGTATGTATAGTAAGGAGCTGCTGATAGGCGTGGTTCTCCACCTCAGACAAAAAAAACAATCTCCTTGGTCTAGCGCTAGTGAAAAGGGGATAGACTCCCTCGCTGATTGGCTGATACGGACTCTAGGCCTCCCCGACGACTTTACTTTACTTTACCAAGAAAGTCTCTGATTGGCTGTTGCTTATCCCAGTACCATTATATAAAAAATCCTGAACTATTCGTTAAATTACACTGACCGACTGAACTAAACCGCAAAATGAGTTCAAGAAATGTATTGAAAATGATTTTTTTTTAAATTTCTTTAAAAAATGAATCTTTAAAAAATGTGTGTAAAAAATGAGTTTTAGAAAAACTGAATACCGAACAAAATTGAATGAAAATAAACGTCTTCAGTATGAAATAACCCTACAAGGTTAGACATGCCGTAAAATCCAATCAACAAGCCACCTAAGCCAGACTCTTTTACAATGTTTAGGGACCATTCCAATGGCTCTAACTATAATTGGTATCACCGTTCCCAAAGAACTGGACTGCAACTAAACATAGTCCTTAAAAAATTTACACGGACATGTGAGTGTAATTTCCCCGCAAGATTGTTACATTTTTGTGTGAACATTTCCGTGTATTGCTTTTAATAATGTAGAATTTTATAATATTAATTTTTACATATTAAGTAATATTATTAATTATATAAAATAATATATAAATATTGATTAAATAAGATTATAAATAATAAATAATATATAAAAATAATATCAATAAATAAATACATTTTTAATAAATATTAAACTGGTTTAATATTAAATATTAATATTAAATATCAAATATTAATAATAATATTTAATATTGAAAATTAATATTAATTTAATAAATATTAATATTTTTAATAAATAAATAAATGAATAATATAAAATAATATTAAAAAATTATAAATTATAAATAATATATCTATATTAATTATATATATTATTGTATTAATATTATATATTATATTTTTATAATATTAATTTCATAATATTAATTTTATAATATTAATTTTATAATCAATTTATAATACATTTTTGTGTGAACATGTCCGTGTATTTGTTCTAATTAATTTTGTGTTTTAATGCATAAGGTAAATGAAATCTACGAGGTGTTTTCTGAAAAGTAATGAGACTGTTGTTACAAACAATTCATTTAAAATCCAAACAACAAACTAAATATTTTCTCCTCCTAAGTTGTCCCCTTTCGAATCTAATGCACTTTCCTATCGTTTCTCTGTCACTCTTCTCTGTCCTACTGGAAGGATTCTTCTGTCAGCGATGGAGTCTATCCCCTTTTTAATAGCGCTAGACCAAGAAGATTGTTTTGGCATCTGAGGTGGAACGCCACACCTACCATCAGCTCCTTACTTTACCGCACATATCCCTGTGTTACTCAAACGCTGAGTTGGCGAGGACCTGTATAGAACTAGGAACCTTGTTTCTAGCCGAACGCTCTACCGACTGATATATATATATATATATATATATATATATATATATATATATATATATATATATTATATATAGAGAGAGAGAGAGAGAGAGAGTTAAATCAAGATTATTATATTTCTTACATATTGAAATATAGCAATAGCTCTTAAGTCAAAATATCAAACATTGTAACACTTAAATTATCATACATTGGTATATTCACAGATGCTGCTAGTTAAATATTATTCGGCATAAAATAACCCAACAAAAAAGGGGTGTCCTGGGTATTACAAAAGGGTCCAATGGGATAATTGGTTGTACTTGTTAGGCTCCTATTTATGTATCAAATAGATATGAGGTGTGTCTGAAAAGTAATGAGACTGTTGTTACAAACAATTCATTTAAAATCCAAACAACAAACTAAATGTTTTCTCTTCCTAAGTTGTCCCCTTCCGAATCTGCTGCACTCTCCTATCGTTTCTCTGTCACTCTTCTCTGTCCTACTGGAAGGATTCTTCTGGTATGTCTCTCAGCTCCGTCGTTACGGACCTCTTGATAGTCTCAACGCATTCAAAACGGGTCCCCTTGATGAACCCCTTCAGCTTGGGAAAAAGAATAAAAAAGTCACTATTTGTCATGCCACAACAATCA
This sequence comes from Doryteuthis pealeii, assembly GCA_023376005.1. Lineage (NCBI taxonomy): Eukaryota > Metazoa > Mollusca > Cephalopoda > Myopsida > Loliginidae > Doryteuthis > Doryteuthis pealeii. Next base: position 67,476,297 of record CM042164.1, on the reverse strand, counting down.
TCCCTTCCCGCGCACTTCCCATTTTTCGTACACTTTCTTGGAGTAACGGCTTATGATTCTGGTCGCCATTTTAGGTGTTTAGGCATCCTATTGGTAAACCAAAGATAGAAAATGGCGTAGTTTAATAGTAGAAAGTCTGTTGTATTCCATGAAACCCTATGTACAACAAGAGTGTAGCTCCTTGTAACAGAGAATCCGGTTGTATTCATTGAAATCATAGGTAGACCAAAAGAGTAGCTCCTTGTAATAGAGAATTTACACACACACACACACACACACACACACATATATATATATATATATATATATATATATATATATTAAATATTTTATATATTTTTGCTTGAAGGCAATTACAATGTGAATATCGCCTAAATTCGATAATTATAGAAGATAACAATGACAAGTGAATTTCGCAAAGAATTACTCGGTGTGTAGAATATCGTACAGACTGTTTCAACTTTAGTAAGTCTCATCAGCGATATATACTAACGATTTCCCTCCGACAGAAATCGAAACCGGGACTTCAGCAGGATAGTTTGGACACTATACTGTTTCAGCCACGATACAGCACCGAGAAATACTTGCGAAATTAACCTGTCAATGATACTAGCGTCTCTACCATAGTTGAAACAGTCTGTACGATATTCTACACACCGAGTAATTCTTTGCGAAATTCACTTGTCATTGTTATCTTCTATAATTATCGAATTTATGCGATATTCGCATTGTAATTGCCTTCAAGCAAAAATATATAAAATATTTAATATATATACTTCATTCAGCAATGCTTCTAATAAATAAACAAACATCCCCCCCAAAAAATCTTATATATATATATATATGTCCGGGTTAGCTCAGACAGAAGAGCGTTCGGCTAGAAACCACGTGGTTCCTAGTTCGATACCGGCCCTCGCCAACTCAACGTATGAGTAGCACAGGGATCTGTGCGGTAAAATAAAGGAACTGATGGTAGGTGTGGCTCTCCACCTCAGACGCAAAAACAATCTCCTTGGTCTAGCGCTAGTGAAAAGGGGATAGACTCCCTCGCTCTATGTCTCATACCGACATAAGGCCGCCGCCGATATATATATATATATATATATATATATATATAAAAATGTTAAATTTTTATGGGCCATCCTTTGTCCTTCAAGCAATAGCCCTTGACCAGCAAAAATCCTTTGGTAATCCTCTCGGGCAAAGAATCCTAAGTTCCTTCGTCAATGGTCGCAAGTAGACTGTGAAAGAATTGGTGTTTAAGTAGTGTATAAGCCACGCAGTATGGCCAGTGATTGGCTAAGGAACAGACCACGTGACCTCGCCTAGTCTATAAATTCAGGGTGAGAATTGGGGCACACCTTATATACAAAAAATCCTTTCGGATATATATATATATATATATATATATATATATATATATATATATATATATTATCTTCCCCTGACATCAAACACACCCAATACCAAGAACATTACCCTCCCCCTGGCCCATCTACTCCCAACCTCTCTCTACTTCCCCTCACTTCATTCATGTCAGCCCCTATCCTCCCTCCCTTCACTTCCGCTACTAACTCACCCACCTCACCAAATTCACATGTACTTGCACGTATTTTGCTTTCAATAAAAATCTTTGACTGAGGTTGTCCGTATAAATCGGACGAAACGTTTCAACTCTTAGATTTGTTTTGAGTTATCATTTCTTGTTCACTATCCTTTTACCTACCTCATACTGTCAGATTCTACTACATCTATCCTATCTTCATATATATATATATATATATATATATATATATATATATATATATATTAAGAATTAGTGTTTAAGTAGTGTATCAGCCACGCAGTATATTTCAGTATGACCATTGATTGGCTAAGAAACAGACCACGTGACCTCGCCTAGTCTATAAATTCAGGGTGAGAATTGGGGCGTTCCAACGGGAAAAAATTTAATATTTTATAAAAAAGAAGGTCCGCAAAATGTATTATGTTCTCAGAAAAATGTTTTAATTCTTTTTATCTTACATAGGTGACACGTGTTTCTGATCTGTTGTCTTCTTCAGGCATTGAGTTATTATTTCAGTGAATATGTCCGATATTTGATAGGTTGTGTGTGTTTCTGCAATTTTTCTATTATAATTTTTTTCTATTATAATTTTGAATTTTTTCTATATTATAATAGAAAAATTGCAGAAACACACACAACCTATCAAATATCGGACATATACTGCCAAATGAATAACCCAATGCCTGAAGAAGACAACAGATCAGAAACACGTGTCGCATATATATATATATATATATATAATATATATATATATATATATATATATATATATTCTGACCGAATGATAATCATTTAGAAACAGATTTTTAAAAGGTA
>CM042164.1:67463914-67468914 GCA_023376005.1 Doryteuthis pealeii | reverse complement strand
TTTCTACAGAACACTGAATATATGTATAACACCGATTATTATATGCGATATATAAAGGAAATCAAATGTGTGCAGAACTCTAAATTATCCATGTTTTCTATGCCTAGAGGAAAATTTGCAATAATTATATTCCCTGTTAATTTATTGAATAATAGAAGGAAATCAATAGGTAATTGCAGGCATAGTCTGAGCTGGTCACTAGAATATAACCAGGATTAAACTATTAAATTTTAACTAGATATGAGAGCTATTTTTGGAACAGTTAATTATTTTAAGCAGGAGAAATATATATATATATATATATATATATATATATATATATATATATATATATATAAAGTGATGTTATGTGTCCAACGGGAGAAGATTAAATATCTTATAAAAAAGGAGGTCCGCAAAATAGATTATATATTTTTTAAATCTTATTATTACTTTACATTGGCGACATCATATATTAAACACATTCTGGTTAATTAACGCCTAAAGAAGATATCAGAAGATCTGAAGCATGTGTCGCCAATGTAAAATGATAATGGATTTTTTAAGAAACATAATCCATTTTGCGGACATTCTCTTTTATAATATATATATATATATATATATATATATATATATATATATATATGTGTGTGTGTGTGTGTGTGTGTGTGTGTGTGTGATGGAAAAGGTTACTTACCGATGAATATGGTCAAGTTGATACAAAATTCAGAAAGGTAAGACAGCGATATAACAAATAAAAGTGCTCAATCACTTGTACCTATATTGCAATATATATATATATATATATATATATATATATATATATATATATATATATATATATATATATATATATATATATATAATATATTATTAAATATACAGTTTATACAGAGGGTTTAGTGAGCATCTACCTAAGGTTTCTCGCCTTTGCCCTCTCCAGGATACAGAGTATCCTGAAGAAGTCAAAAGCCAGAAACCTTAGGTAGATGCTCTCTAAAACCTCTGTATAAACTGTTATATTTAATAAATAAACCTCTTACATTTGTAATTGAGCACTTTACTTTCCTTTATTTCATCTCGGAAAAATTACAAATATATATGTATATATATATATGTATATTATCCATAAGAGCCATCCGTAGTAGATGATAGTTTGTTGCGGTGTTTAAGTCTACTTGTCTCCCCACTTAAGCGTCCTTGTCGTGCATGCGGTCATTAAGTAATGCCAGGCTAAAAGCGTTGTATTTTCCCGCCTAGCCGCCATGTTTAATGCGTATTGATTTTTCAAGCCAGTAACTCATACGTCGCTTTTTGATAGCGCGACTTTTATCACTGGTGATCTGTCGAGAGTAATTTGCTAGCTAGTTCAAAGGCGTCACATTTGAGACGTCTCTCCGGTGCATTTTACAAACTCATTTTGGTGTCAGCTATATAGAATTACAACTGTGACTAGTCACGTGCTTTATTACCTTTATCCGACAATGTCTACCGTTGAAGGCGTCACTTCTTGTGTCACGCGAGAGTTTGACGTGGACCTGCTTACCAACGGAAGAACGTCGCATGATTTTTTAGAAACTTCAGTTTACTTGTGTTATATTCCCCCTTTACTCGGGTGTATACAATCGGGGTGAGCCTTCTCGGGTATAAGGAGAAAGAGTGTGTGTGTGTGTGATATATATATATATATATATATATATATATATATAATATATATAGAGAGAGAGAGAGAGAGAGAGAGAGAGAGAGAGAGAGAGAGAGAGTTCTTGGATATATAATCGAGACACAGAGAGACATATTAGATATGAGATGATAGGAGATGATATTACTCTTTACTTGAGTGGTACAATCGGGAAGAGCCTTCTCGGGTATAAGGGAGAAAGAGTATGTGTGAGAGAAAGAGAGAGAGAATGAGAGAGAGAGATATATATAGAGAGAGTTCTTGGATATATAATCGAGACAGAGAGACATATTAGATGAGAAATGATATATACAATTGAGGATAATCTTCTCGGGTATAATGGATAGAGAGAGAGAGAGAAAGAGGGAGAGCGAGAGAGAGAGAGAGGGGGGAGAGAGAGAGTGAGGGAGAGAGAGTGTTCTTGGATATATAATCGAGACACAGAGAGACATATGAGATGAGAGATGATAGGAGATGATATTCCCCTTTACTCGGGTGTATACAATCGGGGTGAGCATTCTCGGTATAAGGGATATACATATATATATATATATAGAGAGAGAGAGAGAGGGAGAGAGAGGAAGAGAGACAGAGAGTTCTTGGATATATACTCGAGACAGAGAGAGACATATTAAATGTGAGATGATAAGAGATGATATTACTCTTTACTTGGGTGTATACAATCGGGAAGAGCCTTCTCAGGTATAGAGAGAGAGGGGGGAGAGAGAGAGAGTTCTTGGATATATAATCGAAACACGGAGAGACATATTAGATGAGAGATGATAGGAGATGATATTACTCTTTACTCGGGTGTATACAATCGGGAAGAGCATTCTCGGGTATAAGGGAGGGAGAGAGAGAGAGAGAGAGAGAGAGAGAGAGAGAGAGAGAGAGAGAGTTCTTGGATATATAAACGAAACACAGAGAGACATATCCCCAACGGTTATGGAAAATTACCCACCTCTGCTTTCAAATATAATAAACTTTAATTTAAAACTAACTTACAGGTACGTTCACCATTTATGACTTCTCATAAATTGTAACACTATTTAGTCAGTGGAGAAATAAAGACAAACACGGAATGTTACACTGAATGGAAGTTTATTTTTAGTGATAATGTCGACGTTATAACGTTTCGGTCTTTTAGACTTTCGTCGGGACACGTGCTGGGTTCTTGTTGGAGTTTATTTGGTATATAAGGCGTGTGGTAAATACCTACTCCTACTTATAGGCTCACCGATAATCACGTGACCTGGGAAGGATTCCTATTGTCCAATCGCTGGCAATGCCCTGCTGCTGATATTATTATTTATACTGACCTTTTCTGGTCATACTAATCATTACTACTTGGATCTTCTTGGACGACGGAACGTAGTATTATATCGCGGGACATATTCACTTACCAAAGGATACTATACCACAGGACTTATTGACTTATCAATCAAGATATTGATTAATTGCAGCGAAGGACACACACGTGTAATCGACTGCAATTAATCAATATCTTGATTAATTCAGTGGATTTAACCCTGAAGGTCATTATGGTGAAACTCGAGTAGGCTATCTCTTGTACCTATATTGTAATAAATTTGCTCTACTAACGTATCCAAAAGGATATTATGTCACAGGACTTATTCACTTACCAAAGGATTCTATAACTCGGGACTTACTTACTTATTTACTTTAAGTTCTTTGCAACTGGTCAAGGATGGCGGCCAGATAGTTAACAGTTCTTATATTGAAGAATTTAATTCTCTTACTGACGAGTGTCATTTGGTCGTGAGTGGGATGAGGATGGAGGACAACTGCTGCTGGTGTGGGGTGAATGTCTGGGATGAAAGTACGTGTCAGCTATAGTGTTGCGGTGGTGATATGCGTTGGGTCACGTAGAGGATGTTTGGGATGGAAGTGGGGGTCATCTATTGTGGTACATTGTAGACGTTGGTTCAATTGGTACTTGAGGATGGAAGTATAGAGTTAATGTAACAGAGGCAAATAAACTCTGGCCTGTCGGTTGGGGCTGTAGAATACTCCGACTTCACTTCTGCAAAGGGGTAAAATCCCCTCCAAATCAGGCCACCTATTGGCCGTGGGTGCCGACCCATTGCTTAATGATGGAATTCTGGTAGTGAACAGTTCATGACATGCAACACTCCACTTTGGCCCTTACTTATGTTAAACGGGTAGCCAGTAAGGCCTACTCCGATCAATCGGCTGATCACATCAAGCCCTAGCACCTATATGATTGTCTCAACCCTACTGCCCTTATGGCTGTTGTATTTTCTGGATATATATATTTACCAACCCATCCGCACGAGCAGGATGCGACACAAGGTCAATTTCTTAAGCGGAGTTTAACAGGTTTGAATTCAGAGTTTTCCTTCTCCTAGACCGGTTGCCTAACCAAGGTTAAAGAGCCCAGTCTACCCTACTATTTACCCATAGCTGGAGGGAGAGTAGAATTTATACCTTTCCCAAGGGTATTAGCGCTAAGTGAAATGCAGTTATCACTTCCAGGATTTGAACTCGGGGCGACGAGTCCATTTCCCATGACTTTATCCATTACACCACGCTATTTTTTGGATATAAGGTGTGTCTTAGATGCCTACTCTTATCTATAGACCCGGCGATAATCATGTGACCAACCTATTGGCCAACCACTGGCAGTGCTCTGCTGCTGATATTATTACTTATACTGGCTGCTCTGATCTTAGCCACTCAATTGCCTTTGAACCTTCGTGGACGACGGAACATAGGATTATATCACTGGACCTTTGACACTACGTAGGATTCCAAAATTTTGGACTTATTCACTTACCAAATGATTCTATAGTTCAGGACTTAACTGGCCAAGGAGGGCGGTCAGAAACTTAACAATGGCAATCCTTCCTTTTTTGTGATATGTGCTAGAAGGCGGTGACTGAGGGTCAGAGTGTCCTGGATATTACGTTGAACTGCATCTAATGTGGAAGTTCCAATTTTGGAACTCTGTGAAGTGTTGAGTACCCATCCGTCGCCATTAATTCCAGGTCCACTCTGACCCGGAGTGGAAGTACCTGTTAGGGCCTTATCTTTGGGGTAAATAAAAACAAATGTGTTTTAAAAAATTGAGTTAAAATGTATTGAATGCCCATTAGGTATGAATAAAACAAAACGTTTTCGTCATAAAATAACCCAACAAGAGTTGATATCCCATAAAATTTAAGCAACCAGCAAACCAACTATAATTTACAAATATTATTAACTCATCATCATGTCCCTTATTTTTCACTTCTTCATACATTTTCCACACACACATACATCTCCCCTTTTATTTTCTCTTTTCCCCCTCTCTCTCTCT
>CM042164.1:67458914-67461414 GCA_023376005.1 Doryteuthis pealeii | reverse complement strand
GAAAAACAAGATGGCTGCATGAATACGCATGTGTGGACTGTTGATGCATTAACCATTTCAATCTTCCTGTACCATGGTCGGTGAGAATAAAAACAAATATTGTTTGAATTAACCTATTTACTCACCCTATCCGTTTTCATCATGTTTACATTATGTTTGGTTCATGAAATGAGGACTATATATGTATATATATATATATATATATATATATTATATATATAAACATTTTATAACATATTCTCACTTTAACAGCATATTGTGTTGTTATCATATCTTTTATCTATACTCATATATTATATATATATATATATATATATATATATATATGTGTGTGTGTGTGTGTGTGTGTGTATGTATGTAAAATGAAATTGGAAGTGAATCCGACGGTATGTTGAAAGAATGGATAAAGGAAAATTACCATGCCCAGACAAGTCAGCAAACACCATGTGCGACATCAGGAGCAGTGGACAGCTGTTTCGACCACCTTTGGTCTCATCAGCAGTGCATACCAGAATCTCCGCCACAAGAGATTGAACCAGTGGACCACAGAGTGAAAAACGCACACATTTAACCATTTCTATCATCTAAAAAAAAACTATTTCGTTTACCTGACGAATGCGTCAGCAGGAAACCATTGGTTGTAAATATTGTTCCCAAATAAATGAATAAAAAGCTAAACCTTTTATTTATCCATTCATTCAACTATATATATATATATATATATATATATTATATATATATATATATATAATATATATAAAGGCTATGCTGACGGCACATAGCATTACAACGCGTTGCCTCATCTAAGTACTGAGCAGACTTAACGTTGCTCAACTTCGTTGATTGGACGACATATGACTGTAATTTATTCATTAATAAAGTCCGCTAAATATTTAATGAATTCTACTCTCGTTCAAGTATGAAACGCAGACAAAATGCAAATTATACAAAATTTATTCAACATTCGAAAAAATTATGTATGATTTATAACTGATTTTTTTCCCAATTTCTTTAAAAATTAAACAGATGTTTTTAAAACGTGAACAAAAGAAAGGCACGCAAACGTAATTCATTTAATACACGCATATATATATATATATCTTATTATAATGGAGATTGTGTGTTTTTCTGTCTGTAACCGAAACTATATTACTACTCAAGTCACAATTCCCTTTATTACTGACATCACAATCTCAATGATTTTATTTTTATTTAAATCTCAATTATTAATAAAATTGTTTTACATTATTAATGCTGTTGACCATATCCACATATTAATAACATGCAATTATATTTATATATACAACAAAATAACGGTTTACAGTGTGAACGGGAAGGCTAATTTGCATATTGATATTTAAAATGTGATTTTAATAAATATGTGTTTACTACTATTGATTTCTAATTTTTGGTTTTATTTTAATGAATATAAGCAAAAATTTCTTCAATAAATTTTAAATGAAATCCATTAACAAGAAGAAATAACAGTAATTTTATTCTTTACTTCCTCTTTTAACTAAATACTTAAATTAGTAAAAATAACAATGAAAGACGAGAGTGATGGAAGTGTAAGTTTCAGTTCTGTTTTTCGATTATACCCCCCTGTTTCAAATCTTTTCATCTGCATTCTTATTTAGTTTCATTAGCCTTTCTAATTTAATACAATATTTTATTACATTAAAACTTAAATACTTGCACCCGGAGGGTGCATATATTTGCTACTATGAGTAAGAAAAGGTGGAATGAAAACATCACACAATGCTGTTAAAGAAGAAAACAATTTATAATATAATCATAGCTGATACTGATCAATATTTCGATTTTACAAAAATCATCATCAGAGCTCATTCACTCCCGTAGTTGTTTGGGTCGGAGAGGAAAGTCAAATGAGTTTACAAAACAAAAAACCTTAATACTGCAAAAAACGAAAGACGTTACAATATTCACCAACGTGGGCATTCGCGCCATATATATGTCGGTCATGTCTCATATGTATATCTTTTGACAACCAAATGTAGCGAACTTTTGAGATATTGGCAACAAGACGAAACAATTTAAACGGGAGGGGATGGGTATTAAGAAATGTGACGGTTGGAATTCAAAAGATTTTTAGTAAAGGATTTTTTTACGATTAATTGTTTTTATTATTTAAATTTTATTTTTAAGTTCTGTAATTCATAAATGCTTAGATATTTACTGTATTTAGTTTTTATATATAAAGTGAAAAAGTTATGGGCGGAATATGTTAATATTTTAGAAAAGGAATTTTTATATATTTTTTATTTTACGATTAATTATTTTTAATTTTTAATTATTATTTTTAAGTTCTGTATTTAATAAATGATTAAATATTTATTGTGTTTTGTTTTTATACATAGAGTAAAAAGGTTATGGGCAGAATTGGTTATTATTTTAGATAATGTTAAGCGATTTGGATCTAATGTAAGGTATTATTTTAAATATATATATATGTATATATATATATATATATATATATATA
>CM042164.1:67451414-67453914 GCA_023376005.1 Doryteuthis pealeii | reverse complement strand
GAAAAAAGAAAATTGAAGAAAAACTCTAAGAGAGAAAGAAAGAAAGAAAGAAGAGAACTGGAGAAATGAAGAAGGCAAAACAAAGAAGAAAAAGATGAATGAAAAAAAAGAAACTGAAGAAAAAACTCTAAGAGAGAAAAAAGAAAGAAAGAAAGAACTGGAGAAAAATGAAGAAGGCAAAACAAAAGAAGAAAAAGAATGAATGAAAAAAAGAAAATTGAAGAAAAACTCTAAGAGAGAAAGAAAGAAAGAAAGAAAGAAAGAACTGGAGAAAAATGAAGAAGGAAAACAAAGAAAAAAGAATGAATGAAAAAAAAAAGAAACTGAAGAAAAAACTCTAAGAGAAAAGAAAGAAAGAAGAGAAAGAAGAAAGAAAGAACTGAAGAAAAATGAAGAAGGCAAAACAAGAAAGAAAGAATGAATGAAAAAAAAAATTGAAGAAAAACTCTAAGAGAGAAAGAAAGAAAGAAAGAAAGAAAGAACTGGAGAAATGAAGAAGGCAAAACAAAGAAAGAAAAAGAATGAATGAAAAAAAAGAAAACTGAAGAAAAACTCTAAGAGAAAAAGAAAGAAAGAAGAAAGAAGAAAGAAAGAACTGGAGAAAAATGAAGAAGGCAAAACAAAGAAGAAAAAAGAATGAATGAAAAAAAAAGAAAATTGAAGAAAAACTAAGAGAGAAAGAAGAAGAAAGAAAGAAGAAGAACTGGAGAAAATGAAGAAGGCAAACAAAGAAAAAAAAGAATGAATGAAAAAAAAGAAACAGAAGAAAAACTCTAAGAGAGAAGAAAGAAAGAAAGAAAGAAGAACTGGAGAAAAATGAAGAAGGCAAAAAAACAAAGAAAAAGAATGAATGAAAAAAAAGAAACTGAAAAAAAACTCTAAGAGAAAGAAAGAAGAAAGAAAGAAAGAAAGATGGAGAAAAATGAAGAAGGCAAACAAACAAAGAAAAAAGAATGAATGAAAATAAAAACTGAAGAAAAATCTAAGAGAGAATGAAAGAAAAAGAAAGAAAGAAAGAAGAAAGACTGGAGAAAATGAAGAAGGCAAACAAAGAAAGAAAAGAAGAATGAAAAAAAAAAGAAACTGAAGAAAAACTCTAAGAAAGAAGAAGAAAGAAAGAAAGAAAGAAAGAAAGAAATAAGACAGAAGACATTAACAGAAGCAAGGAAGGAAGGAAAGAAAGAAGAACGAGAGAAAGACAGAAGAAAGCAAAATGAAGAAAGAAAGAAAGAAAGAAGAAAGAAAGAAAGAAAGAACTGGAGAAAAACGAAGGGCAAAACAAAGTAAGAAAAAAAGAATGAATGAAAAAAAAGAAACTGAAAAAAAACTCTAAGAGAAAAAGAAGAAGGAAAAAAGAAGAAAGAAACAAAAACTGAAGAAAGCATTAAAAAGAAAACTTAACAGAAGCAAGGAAGGAAGGAAAGAAGAAAGAAAGAAAGAACGAGAGAAAGACTGAATAAAGCAAACGAAGAAAGAAAGAAAGAAGAAAGAAGAATTTAAAGTCAGAGAAATAGGTAGATATGAACAGAAAGAAGGAAAGAAGAAGAAAGAAGAAAGAAAGAAAGAAAGAAGAACGAGAGGAAGACTGAAGAAAGCAAAACAAAGAAAGAAAGAAAGAAAGAAAGAAAGAATTAAAAGTCAGAGAAATAGGTAGATATGAACAGAAAGAAGGAAAGAAAGAAGGAAAGAAAGAACGAAAGAAAGAACAAGAGTAAGACTGAAGAAAGCAAAACAAAGAAAGAAAGAAAGAAAGAAAGAAAGAAAGAAAGAAAGAATTAAAAGTCAGAGAAACAGGTAGATATGAACAGAAAGAAGGAAAGAAAGAAGGAAGGAAAGAAAGAAAGAACAAGAGAAAGACTGAAGAAAGCAAAAAAGAAAGAAAGAAAGAAAGAAAGAAAGAATTAAAGTCAGAGAAATAGGTATATATGAACAGAAAGAAGGAAAGAAAGAGGAAGAAAGAAGAAAGAACGAGAGAAAGACTGAAGAAAGCAAAAGAAAGAAAGAAGAAAGAAAGAGAATTAAAAGTCAGAGAAATAGGTAGATATGAACAGAAAGAAGGAAAGAAAGAAGAAGGAAGGAAAGAAAGAAAGAACGAGAGAAAGACTGAGAAAGCAAAAAAAGAAAGAAAGAAAGAAAGAAAGAAAGAAAGAAAGAAAGAATTAAAAGTCAGAGAAATAGTTAGATATGAACAGAAGAAGGAAAGAAAGAAGGAAAAAAGAAGAAAGAACGAGAGAAAGACTGAAGGAAGCAAAACAAAGAAAAAAGAAAGAAAGAAAGAAAGAAAGAAGGAAAGAAAGAAGAAAGAAAGAATTAAAAGTCAGAGAAATAGGTAGATATGAACAGAAAGAAGGAAAGAAAGAAGGAAGGAAAGAAAGAAAGAAAGAACGAGAGAAGACTGAAGAAAGCAAAACAAAGAAAGAAGAAGAAAGAAGAAGAAGGAAAGAAAGAAAGAAAGAAAAATTAAAGTCAGAGAAATAGGTAGATATGAACAGAAGAAGGA
>CM042164.1:67423914-67446414 GCA_023376005.1 Doryteuthis pealeii | reverse complement strand
TTAGTAAAAGCTTGATGAGTATTTATTCCATACTAGCGGGACCTGTGAATATACCACAGTATGATAATTGAATTATTACAACATTTGATATGTTTATTTAAGAGCTATTGCGAAATAGTTCAATATAATAATCTTGATTTAACTCTCTCTGACTCTTTCTTAAAAGGAGGGGGGGGTAAAATATTTACCTTGATTTACCGATAAAAATCTGTGGGGAGGCGTTTAAAATATCTACATTAATTTGTCGACAATACTTTGTTTTATTCATTTTTGTTAGGCATTCATTTTTCCCTTTAAACCCAATTTTGAGACACTTGTTAAAACTCATTTTTATATCTATGCAACCCATAGATGTGACCCTAACAGGTACTACCACACTGGGTCAGGTTGGACCTGGGATTAAGGGTGATGAAGGGATACTCCACATTCCAGAAAGCTCCAGATGCAGTTTAATGTCATACCCAGGACACTAAGATCCTCAGCCTCCGCCTTCTAGCACATAAATGATAAAAAGAGTTGGGGGTTGCCATGAGGGTTGGGACAATTATCTAGGTGCTAGGGCTTGCCGTGACCAGCCGATTGGTTGAAGGGAGCCTTTCTGACCACCCGTTAAGCCTAAGTAGAAGGCTAAAGTGGAGTGTTGCATGTCATGGACTGCTCAGCCAGCAGGATACCATCCTTACGCAACAGCCAACAGGTGGCCTTATTGGAGGGGTCTTACCCCTCTAAGGAGGTGAAGTCAGCGTATTCTATAGTCCCAGTCGAGAGGGTGGCATAATATTCTAGATTATTTCCACAAAAATCAGGTAGGAGTGTCCTCGGGACGCAGTAAGGGGGTTTAAACTTCAGTAGGGCTATTACAGTATCTTTCAGACTGATACCTTTGGGAAAGGTATGAATTCTGTCATCCCACTAGCTATGGGTTAAATAGTAGCACCAAGAATAGCTTTAGCATTAGATAACCCATGAGAGCTGATATGCCGTTAAAGAATGAAGATAAAAGAAACCAAAAAATCCGACGTTATGTGATTTAGATACTTTGTTGGGCTATAAACAAAAACAGGTTATTAAACGATGAAACCGCCAACACTTCACTGTGTCGGGCACTCGCATGTTCCTACTGTAATACAATAGAGAGAGAGAGAGAGAGAGAGGGGGGGATCTAACAGTGACGTGTAAATTAGCTTGGAAAATTTTTAGGAAGAATATAAGAATCACGTATAGTGTTGTATTGTCCTCGCCCGGAAAAGGAAGCTTCCGACGGAGGGACAAAGAGAAAGATAAAAATATATATTTAAAACGAAAGAGAAAGCGGAAGAGAGGGTTTCCGGTCAAGGAAGCAGGGGGAAGATAAAGAAATATATAACAAATGTCCGTTATCAGATCAAAAGATAAAGATGCGGAGGCGTATCTATCAATATAAAGGCGAGAAGATTCGACCCGACAGTCAGAGACGCCAGCCAGCAGCCAAAAGGACACTTCACGTCTCCCGTCAGCAAACACCCCTCGGGCACTCATTGTGAAGTCTGTGCTCTTCGCCAGCCACCGTCATTTTCATTGTGAAGCTCTGCTGTTTTACCACCCACACACCGAAGAAAATAAAGAAGGGTCCTCTCTTTGTACATACGTATCTGTTGTTTATTGAAGTCCAGTAGTCGGTAGTAGCTGACTACTACATACTTCGCTACGTGACCATATATACCCGCAACGACTACTTACTTACACGATTTAGAGTAGCGAAGAAGACCGCTACGTAACAATAGATTAGCATCATTTTTTCCGGATGAGTCAGCACAACGCCACATGACTTTTTTCTATTGGTCGAGACTTGTTATGTGGCGAAGTGCTGAAGTGTATGAGTGAGAGGTGAGAGTGTGGGGTGAGTTTGGAACGACGCGTTGACCGAGTGTCGGGCACACGCATGTTCCTACTGTAATACGATAGAGAGAGTGAGAGTGAGAGAGAGAGAGAGAGAGAGAGGGGGGGCAGGAATCTAACAGTGTCGTGTAAATTAGTATTGAAAAGATTTTAGGATGAATATAAGAATTACGTATAGATTAGGATCATTTTTTTAGGATGAGTCAGTACAACGCCACATGACTTTTTTCTATTGGTCGAGACTTGTTATGTGGCGAAATGCTGAAGTGTAAGAGTGAGAGGTGAGACTGTGGGGTGAGTTTGGAACGACGCGTTGACCGAGTGACGCATGGTCTCTTACTCCGTACAGTTTGGCTAAGGGGGGAAATAAAAACCCCATGCGAACAAAGAACTCACCTTGTGTTATTACACCCCTTGGACCTAGACGTGGCGCCTGGAAAATAGACTGCATGGGAGCTGCACAAGATTGTTATATTTTTCTGTGTAGCATGTCCTTTTGTTCCCTTTCGAGATGTGTAATAGTAGATATTAGGCAGGACAATATCTTTATGTTAACAATCGTGTTTCTTAATTGTACATACGTTATCATCTTGCAACACCCTCTGGTTAAATGATTGTTCCAACCCTATTGCCCTTATGGCAAGCCCCAACCCCTTTTTATCATATGGGTGCTAGAAGGCGGTGGCTGCGGGTCTACATGTCCTGGGAATGACGTTAAACTCTATCTGATGGTGAGGTTCCAGTTTTGGAGGTTTGGGGAGGTTTGGGGAATGTGGAGCACCCCTTCATCACCATTGCTCCCTGGTCCACTCTGACCCGGAGTGGTAGCACCTGTTAGGGTCCCATCTATGGGTTAAATAGAAAAATGTATTTATTAAAAAAAATGTATTATCCATTAAGAATTGATTTATTTCAAAACTTTATCGGCATTAAATGACCCACTGAGGTTGATATGCCGTAAAACAAAACAAAACAAACCAACCTCTGGTTAAATATAAGATCGGTCAAGTCATCAAAATAAAATGCAAATGATTATCTGGTACTGCTTATCCACCGAATTCTTATTTCTTATGCGGTCGTCAACTCAGCTAGATTACGGACCATTCCTTTTTATTATAAAAAAAGAAATGGAAGAAAAAAAGACATACTACACAGAATAAATATTATAAGAAAAAAAAAGAAAGAAAGAAAGAGAGTAGAGTAAAGATAGAAGGAAGAAGAGGGTGCGCGGAAGCGATATCGCTAATCTTATAAAAAGAAAAGAAATAGTGATAAGACTTTTCCAAGAGCTCTAACTACAATTGGTATCACTGTCAACTTTTCCACATTTTTTCAGCTTCCTGGTACGATCCAAGTATTTGATTATTTTTTCATTTTTTTTTTATTGAATTGTCACTCTATAATGAGTGGGGGGAGCAAAATCTACTTGGTTACAATTACTTTCCCCTATGTTAATTAATACTAAGCCTGGTCTTCAGGGCGGGAATTGGTGGTCAGTTTGTATCTCAAAATCCCAATATTATTATTATTATTATTATGAGTTTTTCACACCTGCCGTAGCTGGTGGTTTACTGAAGGCTGAGTGACAGCAAGTCTCCTCCAGGTCTCCAGGACTCTTTTGAGTATTCAAGCCGATCCAAACAGTGCTGTAGTTTGGATGGTCTCGATTCTTCTTTTGATTTCCAATTCACCAAAATTATTTTCCAAAACTTTGAGGATCGTTCCAAGGGCACCAATTACAATTGGTACGACTTCACCTTCATGTTCCAAAGTTTCCTAACCTCTCTGGCAAGGTCTAAGTATTTGTTTATCTTTTCGCTTTCTTTCATTTTCACTCGGTGATCGGCCGGGACGATAAAATCCACGAGATGACAGGTTCTCTTTTTCTTGTCAATCAATAATAGGTCCGATCTCCTGGCTGGGATTAGGTGATCCGTCAGTACTCGAAGTCCTAGAGAATTTATGCGTCTCGTTCTCTTGTACAGGTTTAGCTTTGTGCACATACCATTTGGTTGTATGGTGAAAACTGGATTTCTTGCACAATTCCCAGTGGATTACCTTTCCCATTGAGTCGAGCCTAGTCTTGTACTCTCTTTGTGCTAGTTTGTTGCATTCGCTTATTATATGGTTTATTATTATTATTATTATTATTATTATTATTATTATTATTTCACTCAATTCGAGGTTTTTCATCGATACGAATAACTGCTTCGTATCTAAATGAATGAAATGTAAACAGTGAAATGAAAAAGCACTGACTAATAAAACCATCTTTTGTTGATAGTTTTGCGCTCCCCAAAAGATCCTTTCTAATACTTATCATGGAAACCTGCCGATATTGACAGCTGTGCACGCAATTCCAATATATATATTTAATATATATTTCATGTACACTGTATATATATATATGTAAATATATGTATATATATATATTGCATATATATGTATATCATTGAATATAGATGTATATTTGTGAATATATATATGTGTATATATAATATAATATATATATATATCACACACGCATACACATATATATAATATATTGTTAGCGGAATAAATATAATTTATATAATACATACAATTCGATATATATATATATATATATATATATTATTATATTCTATAAATATATGAATATATATGTATATTTTATGTATATATGCATATATAGGAAAAGTATAGAATATATATGTTATTATTGTATAGGTATAATTATATACATATTGTAATTATGTGTGTTTAATATGTGTATATATTATATGTTACTATATATATTATATATATATATATATATATATATATATATATATATACAACACACTCATACATATCATCACTAACACATATATATATATATATATATATATATATTATATAGGAGAGAGAGAGAGAGAGAGAGAGAGAGAGAGTTAGCGGAAGTATGGTTTGGTTGTGGCCCGAAATTCAGTNACAACGCCCACATGACTTTTTTCTATTGGTCGAGACATGTTATGGGCGAAGTGCTGAAGTGTAAGAGTTGAGAGGTGAGTGTTGTGTGAGTTGAACGACGACGTTGACCGAGTTGGACGCATGGTCTCTTACTCCGTACAGTTTGGCTAAGGGGGGAAATAAAACCATGCGAACAAAGAACTCACCTTGTTGTTAACACCCCTTGACCTAGACGAGGTGCCTGGAAAATAGACTTGCATAGGAGCTGCCCAGTTGTTAATTTTTCTGTGTAGCATGTCCTTTGTCCTTTCGAGATGTGTAACAGTAGATATTTTAGGCAAGACAATATCTTTAT
Organism: Doryteuthis pealeii; assembly: GCA_023376005.1. NCBI lineage: Eukaryota > Metazoa > Mollusca > Cephalopoda > Myopsida > Loliginidae > Doryteuthis > Doryteuthis pealeii. The sequence continues at coordinate 67,441,250 of CM042164.1, read as the reverse complement.
GTTACACTCTGGTTTCTTAATTGTACATTACGTTATGATCTTGCAACACCCTCAGGTTAAATATAAGACTCGTCAAGCATCAAAATAAAATGCAAATGATTATCTGGTCTGCTTATCCACCGAATTCTATTTCTTATGCGGTCGTCAACTCAGCTAGATTACGACATGTCTTTTTATTAAAAAAAAAGAATGGAAGAAAAAAAGACATACTACACAGAATAAATATTATAAGAAAAAAAAAAAGAAAGGAAAGAGAGTAGAGTAAAGAGAGAAAGAAGAAGAGGGTGCGCGAAGCGATATCGCTAATCTTATAAAAAGAAAAGAAATAGTGATAAGACTTTTCCAAGAGCTCTAACTACAATTGGTATCACTGTCAACTTTCCACATTTTTCAGCTTCCTTGGTACGATCCAAGTATTTGATTATTTTTTCATTTTTTTTATTGAATTGTCACTCTATAATGAGGGGGGAGCAAAACTACTTGGTACATTACTTCCCCTATGTAATTAAACTAAGCCTGGTCTTCAGGGCGGGATTTGTGGTCGTTTGTATCTCAAAATCCATTATTATTATTATTATTATATGAGTTTTTCACACCTGCCGTAGCGGTGGTTACTGGAGGTGAGTGACAGAGTTCTCCTCCAGGTCTCCAGCTCTTTGAGTATTCAAGCCGATCCAAACAGGCTGTAGTTGGATGGTCTCAGATTCTTTCTTTGAATTCCAATTCACCAAAAATTATTTTCCAAACTTTGAGGATCGTTCCAAGGGCACCATTACAATTGTACGACTCACCTTCATGTTCCAAAGTTTCCTAACTTCTCTGCGAAGGTCTAAGTATTTGTTTATCTTTTCGCTTTCTTTCATTCACTCGTGGTGACCGGGACGGAAAATCCACGAATGACAGGTTCTCTTTCTGTCAATCAATAATAGGTCCATCTCCTGGCTGTGGATTAGGTGATCCGTCAGTAACTCGAAGTCCCAGAGAATTTATGCGTCTCGTTCTCTTGTACAGGTTTAGCTTTGTGCAATACCATTTGGTTGTATTGGTGAAAACTGGATTTCTTGCACAATTCCCAGTGGGATTACCTTTCCATGAGTCGATGCTAGTCTTGTACTCTCTTTGTGCTAGTTTGTGCATTCGCTTATTATAGGGTATTATTAATTATTATATTATATTTATTATTATTATTTCACTCAATTCGAGTTTTCATCGATACAAAAAACTGCTTCGTATCTAAATGAATGAAATGTAAACAGTGAAATGAAAAAGAACACTGACTAATAAAACCATCTTTGTTGATAGTTTTTTGCGCTCCCAAAAGATCCTTTCTAATACTTATCATGGAAACCTGCCGATATTGACAGCTGTGCACGCAATTCCATAAATATATATATATATTATATATATATTCATGTATACTGTATATAATATTATAGTAATTATAGTAATATAATGCATATATATATGTATATACAATGAATATAGATGTATATATATGTGAATATATATATGGAATATTATATATAATATAATTATATAAAATATATATATATATATTCACACACGCTACACTTATAATATATTGTTAGCGGATAAATATAATTATATATATACATACAATTCCCGATTATATATATATATATATATAATATATATATATATATATATAATTAAATAATATATATATATATAATATATATATATATTATATATTCTATAAAATATGAATATATTATTTATATTATAGGTATATGCATATATATGAACGTATAGCATAATATGTATATATTATATGATGTATATTATATATACATATGTAAAATGTGTGTTTAATATGTGATATTATATAAATATATATAATTTAAACACACACCATAATTATATTATATATCATAAACAATTATAATATATATATATATATATATAATATTATAAGAGAGAGAGAGAGAAGAGAGAGCGAAGAGAGAGAGGTAGCGGAAGTATCGATTCTGGTTGTGGCCACGAAATTCAGCTGATGTTTGAGACAAGAATATTGGCGCTATCATGAATAAATCTATTGAAGAAGTTCCTTTTGGACATTCCTTGAACACAAGCAGTCTTCATGACAGAACTTGAACGATGATATTCTACAGCTTTGACAGAATTAAAAGGCAATTGTATGTGAAATAAAAAGGTAGATAAATGCTCATAATCAACTTGGATCGTCTGAAACCTAATTACCTTCCCACATATATTCATGAAACTGTGGAGGCATGCTTAGCATAACAGTTATCATCTTTGAAAATGGAGTCGGCGATCTGAGTTCAAATCATGGACAAAGCTGTCTTTTGTTTCACTTTCACGCTAATGCCCGGCAAATTTGGAAAAGGCACGAATTGATGATTACCCCCACCCACCCACACACACAACTCACTGCAATGGAAAAATAATCGGGACCATGAGTTAGGCAACCACTCTATGAGAAAGAAAACCCTCTCTCTCTCTCTCTCTCTCTCTATATATATATATATATATATATATATTATATAATATATATTGGTTTGGTGTGATTTTGAAGGCTATACAATGCAGGTGTAAAGAAAAAAATAATAAGTAACAATGGTTGTTTGTTAACTGTAATTTATTCTTGATATTTCGAGATAAAATCTCTTTCAAAAGAAAGCACTGGAACTAAAGTGTTGTCGTCTTTTATGCTTTTAGTTAATTTAATAAGTTTTATATAATACTATATATAATATATATATAATATTATATATACATATATGTGTGTGTGTGGTGTGTGTGTGTGTGTGTGTTTTCCATAGGGGATTTCTCTTAAATATTTTTCCTTAGTGAGAAGTCCTTTGGAAAAATTATTTCATTTATTCCATTAATTCATTAATTTTTTTTTCATTTATTCGTTTTTTCATTTATTTCTAACTATATATATTATAATATATTATATATATGTATATATATATTATATATATATATATATATATATATATATATATATATATATAAGTGGGATGATATCAAGAGTTACCTTGAAAGATTCAACCAAAATTGAGAACCCAAAGGTACATATAAAGATGATATAAAAAAGTTGAAAGAAGAATATATATATATATATATATATATATATAATATATATATATATATGAAATGACATATATATATGAATGACATCAAAAGAACAAAAAGATTCCACAATCAAAAAGACGCCGAAAGAAAAATATACAAATATCGCCCCCAGGGGACGTGGAGTAAACTGAATTGGCCATTTGCCAGTCTGAAAAAATAAAAACGTGGTTGACGAAGCTCGTATGCCACAGATACCTACGAGTGGAAATGGTCCATAATCACGATACCCCTGTATTAAGGCCTTTTTATTCATACATACATACATACTATATTATATATATATTATATATAATATATATAATATAATATATATATATATATTATATATAGGATTGTATAATTGTCTGTCTGTATCCGAAACTATATCACACTTACAATTCTTTTAGTCTGTCCGTCACATTCTCCATAATTTAATTTTTTTTTAAACCTCATTTATTAATAAAATTGTTTACAATATGAACACTTCTGACCATATCTACATACTAACAACATATTCCACTATAAATAATATCCTGGTATCTTTGTATTAGAAAAAAAATTAACTTTTATGAGAAAATGTTGGGTGTATTTATTTGTGAGCAATACTATATATATATATTATATATATATATATAATATAATAGGGGATGTCAGGATAAGTATTTCTTTCCTTTCTCAGGGGGATATTTTTTTCATGATTTACTATTGATTTTTAGACTGAACATTTTATTATAAGTCTATCAACATAGACAACATGTATATCAATTTCATGTAGATGAGTACAATTTATTATAGTGCATATATATATATATATATATATATAATATATATATATATATATATGTGTGTGTTGTGTGTGTGTGTGTGTGTGTTTAGAGAAAGATATACATGTATAATTATTCTGCTCTCATGAATTTGTTCCCAGCCACATATATACTGTCATACAGATAAGCAAAAAACATTGATTTTGAATAAAATTATTTACATTATTAATACTGTTGGCATATCAACGTACTAGAGACATGTTAATTGTATTTATATACAAAGAAAATGACGGTTTACAGTGTGAATGGGAAGGCTAATTGTATATTGATATTAAAAATTCGCTTTTAATAAATAGCTGCTTGGTATTATTGATTCTAGTTGTTTGGTTTTATCTTATTATCTATGAATATTCTTCGGGGAGACGTCTTAAAAAATCGATTAACAAGAAGAAATAACTGTAAATCTATTTGTACTTCCTATTTTAACTAAATAGTTAAACTAGGAAAATTTAGCAATAAAAGAGCTGAGTGATGGAAAAGTAAGTATCAGTTGTTCAATTTTTCGATTATAACTCCCTGTGTTTCAAATCTTTTTATCTGCATTCTTATTTAGTTCCATTAGCCTTTCTAATATATAATATCTTATTAAATTAAAACTTAAATACCTGCAACCAAAGGGTGTATATATTTGCTAATATATATATATATATATATATATATATATATATATATATATATAAAGGAAAAGTTGACTTACCCGTGGATTTTGTCACGATGGTTAGTAAGTGTGGAATTCAGGGGGGTAAGTCAGCGATATAACAAATACAAAGGGCTCAATACTAAGTAGAGCAAATTTATCATAAAATGGGTACAAGAGATAACCTACTCGAGTTTCACCATAAGGATCGTCAGGGTTAAATCCACTGATTAATCGAGATGTGGGACCACACACGTGGAATCGACTGCTATTAATCGGTGTCTCGATTAATTAAGTGGATTTAACACTGAAGATCCTTATGTTGAAACTCGAGTAGGTTATCTATTGTACCCATTTTATAATATATATATGTGTGTATGTGTGTGTGTGTGTATATATGTGTGTGTGTGTATGTGTGTGTGTGTGTGTGTCATCCAATGAATTGTCGATGTAATGTAAACAAAATTAAGCAATTAAAAAATATATTCAGTTGTTAGAGATGAAAGTAGGTTTTTCTATTTTTAGTAAGAAATTTGGGATTGTTTCATTCCTGTAAGAAAAAAAATCTCAAGAACGTTTTTAATTTTTTCGTTTATCTATTAAAATAGACCGTCGAAGTCTTCGAGGGAAAAAAAATAGCGTCTCCTTTTGTTTGTGTGCGTATGTGCGTATGTGTCTGTATGTATGTGGGTGCGAGAGAGAGAGAGAAAGAGAGAGAGCGAGTGAGAGAGAGAGAGGAGTGTAAGAAAGAGAGATAAAGATAGAGAGAGAGAGAGAGAGGGAGTGCGAGAGAGAGAGAGTGTGTGCGAGAGAGAGAGAGAGAGAGAGAGAGAGAGAGATAGAACATACGTGTATGTGTGTAAGTATGTGCGTATGTATGTGAGTTTGCATATGAAGATACTTATATTTTTGTTCAATATACTTACACACACACACACACACACATATATATATATATATATATATAATATAATATCCGTTTTTTTTTGTACATGAAACAACATCAATACGCTTTCTTATCATACATGTATATATATATATATATATATATATATATATACATGTGTGTGTATGTGTGTGTGTAAGTCGAATCGACAGTTCTTCCAGGCCGAAGTTGTATCAGTGCTACTGTACGGCTGCACCACCTGGACCCTAACGAAGCGACTGGAGAATAACCTAGGCGGTAGCTGCCCAAGAAGGTTGCGTGCAATCTTAAACAAGACCTGGAAACATCACCCCACGAGAAACCAGCTGTACGGCTACCTGCCTCATATTACACAAACCATCCGTCTAAGGCGAACAACACACGCCGGACACTTCTGGAGAACACTTCTGGAAAAGCAACGATGAACTCATAAGTGACGTTCGCCTGTGGATGTCATCACATGGGAATGCCACCGTGGGCTGTCTAGCAAAGACATAGATTGACCCGCTCTGTGCGGATACTGGATGCCACGCAGAGGATCTCCCAGGAGCAATGGATGATAGAGAAGGTTGGCGAGAGATTGTCATGGATATCCTTACTCCCGGTGTGACATGATGATATATATATATATATATATATATATATATATATATATATATATATATATATATATATATATACAAATATGCTCCCAAAACCCGGTAGAGCTCTCTTGTGTCGACTTAAATTAACTTTCACTGCCAGCATAAAGCAATGATCGTCTGTTGTTTATAGACTGGATCTCTCTGGTGATCGTAAAATATATAAACAATTTAATAGTTTAAACACAACCCCTTAACGACAGCTGTCGAATGGCTGAGAGGTTAACGAATCGGGCTGATTAAAAGTCAGTCGGATTTCGCTCATCGTCAAAGGTAGTTGCTGTGTCTAGCAACACTAAAACTTGAAACGTCGAAACTCGGTGTCTGTGGATGACTTTATACATATATATATATATATATATATATATATATATATATATATATACATATATATATATATATATATATAAAGAGAGAGAGAGAGAGAGAGATTGATAGATAGATATATAGACATTACAATACACCAGGAAAAATACGAATGCACATAATCTATTTGGTTTGAATACATACATACATACATACATACATACGCACTAACTTCCCTTTATATATACTAGGAGCGGCTACCCTTTAAATGCAAAAACAATCCACAAACAATGTTATCATTTAAATTTTATTTCTTTTCTTAATTATATTCATGAATATAAATCAAATCTTCATTATTTTTGCTCAAAAAGCAAGATCTGGTGATAGTGAATGTATATTTATATTTACTTTGACGTTAATTGTCTTATTTTCATAGTTTCCTCAGGAGATTTCTTTAGGAGAAAAATACGAATGCATATAATCTATTTGGTTTGAATACATACATACATACATATGCACCAACTTCCCTTTATATATACTAGGAGCGGCTACTCGGCGTCGCCTGGGTAGAGAGGGATAGAAAGTTAGTCTCGCATATCCATTATTATTGAATCGCAAGTTCGATCTTCGCAGGATGCCCCATTAAAATCCCTACGTAAAAAAAGACTTTGCGTTGATCCATCCACTCTGAAAAGAAAAGTTTATGTCTAGTTATTAAATGCAAAAACAATCCATGCTGCTATCATTTAAATTTTATTTCTTTCTTAATTATATTCATGAATATAAATCAAATCTTCATTATTTTTGCTCAAAAAGCAAGATCTGGTGATAGTGAATGTGTATTTATATTTACTTTGTCGTTAATTGTTTTATTTTCATAGTTTCCTCCGGACATGCATACATACACACCAAAAAAAATGGACTCTCTCGTCGATTTTCGACGCATGAGTGTTCATCCAATGAACAACCAGCACAGTGATTTTTTTATAGTGGTGAAGGCTTCTGTTGGACCATTCCACACTTTTTGGCACAGTCGATAGGAAAGAATTGGCGCATCAAGGAATGCTACGAACCCAATCAACGACTGACCTCGGGAATTTTGAATTCAGAGTTATCCCTCTCGTAGACTGGTTACCTACCCAAGGTTAAAGAGCCCAGTCTGTCCTATTATTTAACCCATGTTGGAGGGAGAATATATGGATTCATACCTTTCCCAAGGGTATTAGCGCTATGTGAAATGCCAACAGCTTCGTCTAGGAATTGAACTCGAACCGACGAGTCCATTTTCCACGACTCTAACCACTAGCCCACGCGCCTTCAACTGCCCTTTATATCTGTATAGATAGATAGACGGATCTGCAAGACTAACTTTGTAACCATTAAGCGCCGAGAGGACGCCATTGTATGCATACGTGACTAACCATAGCTTCACGAATGATATTTTTCGTGTGAATATGAGTCCGTGTGTGTGTGTGCGAATATGTGTGTGTGTGTGAGTGTGTGTGAGTGTGTGTATGGGTGAATCTGTGTGTGTGTGTGTGTGTGTGTGTGTGTGTTTTGCGAATTTGGATCGTTTTTCGTGAAGGAAGAAATAGTGGACAAGGAAAAAATAGAAATATATTTAAAAAATCCGAAGTGACGAGAGAACACTTAAACTTATTGATTTGTTTTGGATTGTTCCAAAGAATTCTTTTTCAGAAACTGAAAAATGAAAATTACTTCTAAGTATCACTTACGTTATTGAATTCTGATCATTTTTCATATATATATATATATATATATATATATATATATATATATTATAAAATGGGTACAAGAGATAAAATACTCGAGTTTCACCGTAAGGATCTTCAGGGTTAAATCCACTGAATTAATCGAGACACCGTCGATTTCACGTGTGTGGTCATTGCATTAAAATGTTCGTTGCGAAAGAACGCTGACTTTCGATTCAAAAAGGTCTCACAGCGGAAGTTGATATTTTGTGGGATTCAAAAAGTAAACAATAAGTTAGAATCGATTTGATGCAGCTGTCTAACTATTGTATGTGTCATAATCATAATGTGTCATGGATAGTCTTGAATAGATCGATAGATAGATAGATAGTTTTGGATAGATAGATAGATAGTCTATCTATTCAAGACTATCTATAGATAGGTAGATAGATAGTCTTGAATAGATAGATAGATAGATAGATAGATAGATAGATTTCAGAATGATGTAGATAGACAGACAGATACATTTTAAAAAGATATAGATAAATAGATATATATATAGATAGATAGTCTTGAATAGATAGTCTTGAATAGATAGATAGATAGATAGATAGATAGATAGTGTTGAATAGATAGTGTTGAATAGATAGATAGATTTCAATATGATGTAGATAAACAGTCAGATAAATTCGAAAAAGATATAGATAGATAGTCTTGAATAGATAGATAGATAGATAGATAGATAGATAGATAGATAGATAGATAGAGAGTCTTGAATAGATAGATAGATAGATAGATAGAGAGTCTTGAATAGATAGATAGATAGATAGATAGATAGATAGTTTTGAATAGATAGATAGATAGATAGATAGATAGATAGTCTTGAATAGATAGATAGATAGATAGATAGATAGATAGATAGATAGTTTTGAATAGATAGATAGATAGATAGATAGAGAGTCTTGAATAGATAGATAGATAGATAGATAGATAGATAGATAGAGAGTCTTGAATAGATAGATAGATAGATAGATAGATAGATAGATAGAGAGTCTTGAATAGATAGATAGAGATAGATAGAGAGTCTTGAATAGATAGATAGATAGATAGATAGATAGAGAGTCTTGAATAGATAGATAGATAGATAGATAGATAGATAGAGAGTCTTGAATAGATAGATAGATAGAAGATAGATAGATAGATAGATAGATAGATCTTGAATAGATAGATAGATAGATAGATCTTGAATAGATAGATAGATAGATAGATAGATAGAGAGTCTTGAATAGATAGATAGATAGATAGATAGATAGATAGATAGTTTTGAATAGATAGATAGATAGATAGATAGATAGATAGATAGTCTTGAATAGATAGATAGATGGATAGATAGATAAGGTTGAATAGATAGCTAGATAGATAGTCTTGAATAGATAGATAGATAGAGAGTCTTGAATAGATAGATAGATAGATAGATAGATAGATAGATAGATAGAGAGTCTTGAATAGATAGATAGATAGATAGATAGATAGATAGATAGATTGATAGAGAGTCTTGAATAGATAGATAGATAGATAGATAGATAGATAGCTTTGAATAGATAGATAGATAGATAGATAGATAGATAGATAGCTTGAATAGATAGATAGATGGATAGATAGATAAGGTTGAATAGATAGCTAGATAGATAGTCTTGAATAGATAGATAGATAGATAGATAGAGAGTCTTGAATAGATAGATAGATAGATAGATAGATAGTTTTGAATAGATAGATAGATAGATAGATAGATAGATAGATAGTCTTGAATAGATAGTCTTGAATAGATAGATAGATAGATAGATAGATAGATAGATAGATAGATAGATAGATAGATAGATAGATAGATAGATTTCAGTATGATGTAAATAGACAGACTGATAAGTTTTAAAAAGACATAGATAAATAGATAGATAGACAGATAGATAGTCTTGAATAGATAGATAGATGGATAGATAGATAGGGTTGAATAGATAGCTAGATAGATAGTCTTGAATAGATAGATAGATAGATAGATAGATAGATAGAGAGTCTTGAATAGATAGATAGATAGATAGATAGATAGATAGATTGATAGATAGATAGATTTCAGAATGATGTAGATAGACAGACAGATACATTTTAAAAAGATATAGATAAATAGATATATATATATATATATATATATATATATATATATATATATATATATATATATATATAGATAGATAGATAGATAGATAGATAGATAGATAGTCTTGAATAGATAGTCTTGAATAAATAGATAGATAGATAGATAGATAGATAGATAGATTTCAGTATGATGTAAATAGACAGACTGATAAGTTTTAAAAAGATATAGATAAATAGATAGATAGATAGATAGATAGATAGTCTTGAATAGATAGATAGATGGATAGATAGATAGGGTTGAATAGATATACTAGATAGATAGTCTTGAATAGATAGATAGATAGAGAGTCTTGAATAGATAGATAGATAGACAGATAGATAGATAGAGAGTCTTGAATAGATAGATAGATAGATAGATAGATAGATAGTTTTGAATAGATAGATAGATAGGTAGATAGATAGATAGATAGATTGATAGAGAGTCTTGAATAGATAGATAGATAGATAGATAGATAGATAGATAGTTTTGAATAGATAGATAGATAGATAGATAGATAGATAGATAGATAGAGAGTCTTGAATAGATAGATAGATAGATAGATAGATAGATAGATAGATATAGAGAGTCTTGAATAGATAGATAGATAGATAGATAGATAGATAGATAGATAGATAGAGATAGATCTTGAATAGATAGATAGATAGATAGATAGATAGATAGAGAGTCTTGAATAGATAGATAGATAGATAGATAGATAGATAGATAGATAGATTGATAGATAGTCTTGAATAGATAGATAGATGGATAGATAGATAGGGTTGAATAGATAGCTAGATAGATAGTCTTGAATAGATAGATAGATAGATAGATTGATATAGAGTCTTGAATAGATAGATAGATAGATAGATATATTGATAGAGAGTCTTGAATAGATAGATAGATAGATGGATAGATCGATAGATAGATAGTTTTGAATAGATAGATAGATAGATAGATAGATAGATAGATAGATAGTCTTGAATAAATAGATAGATAGATTTCAAAATGATGTAGATAAACAGTCAGATAAATTTGAAAAAGATATAGATATATAGATAGATAGATAGATAGAGAGTAGTAGTTTTCGTCTGAAATATTTTCATCTCCCTGAACAATATGAAAGCGAAATAGAAAACACTCAACCAAATGACAAAATGATTCTTGTCGAGTCAAAGACATGGAAGTGCTAATCATTATAAGTGAATTCAGTACATTAATTTATAAAGGGTAGATAACAGACATGAGTGGGTAGGGACGGTCAATGACTAAAAACTGTTCAAAAGAGTTAGATTTGATCAAGCACAACCCTGAAGCTGACCTGTAAAAGAAATCGTGAAAAGAAATAAAGTCATCTTGTACAATGAAAAACTCCTAATATATAAAAAAAATGTTCCGGTTTCGTGTCATGGTTACCGTCGCAGGAAATGTACTCTGTGATCGGAGTTCAAATCCTGTATGCTTTTCTCATAGCACTGATACCATTAGAAAAAGTATCCATCCAACTTTTCTCACTTCGGCTATGGGTAAATAGCAGGGCAGACTGGGATCTTTATGTTGTTTACCACCAATTGACACATCAATTTCTTAAGCGGAGTTTAACAGGTTTGAATAGAGAGTTTTCCTTCTCCTAGACTGGTTACTCGGCCATGGTTAAAGAGCTCAGTCTCCCCTACTATTTGCCCATAGCTGGAGGGAGAATTGGATTCATACCTTTCCCAAGAGTATTAGTGCAATGTGAAATGAAAACAGCTTCGTCCAGGAATTGAACTCGGTTCGAAGAGTTCATTTCCTACGACCATTAGACCACGCACCTCCATCGGGTATATAAACGAGGAGAGAAAGAGAGGGGAAGAGGTAGAGGTAGAGAGAAGAGAAAGAGAAAGAGAGAGAGAGAGAGAGAGAGAGAGAGAGAGAGAAGAAAGAAAAGGGGCAGAGAGGCGTAAGACAGGACAAGAGATAGAAAAGATGCTGAAGGACCAGAGAGAGATAGACAGAGACAGAGACAGAGAATGCAAGAAAGAGGACTAGAGATAGAAAGAGCGCAGATGTCCCAGAGAGAGAGAGAGAGAGAGAGAGAGAGAGAGAAAAGGAGCAGAGAGGGTGTGAGAGAGGACAAGAAATTTAAAAGATTCTGAAGGACCAGAGAGAGAGACAGAGACAGAGACAGAGAATGAGAGAGAGACAGAGAATGCAAGAAAGAGGACTATAGATAGAAAGAGCGCAGATGTCCAGAGAGAGAGAGAGAGAGAGAGAGAGAGAGAGAGAGAGAGAGAGAGAGAGAGAGAGAGAGAGAGAGTGGTAGGCCTACAGGGAAAGGCGTTCGTTATGAGAAGAAAAAACCTGGCGGGTCGTATACGACGAGTAAAGAATTGGATATCATTGTTTGAACGGCGGATAAATCATCATAATGGTTGACGATGAGGATGATATTGATCATCATGATACGATTATCTCCTACCGAGAGACTGACAGATTGTAGAGAAGGAGAGATGGAGATGATGGATCTGACTTGGCTACTCTCTGCTTACTGCTTCTAACTCGGCCGCCATCTTCTTCTGGCCGATTTCTCTTCAGGGCTTTCTGTTAAGGGCTGTTTTTTTTTTCTTGTTGGACTGGTCATTGCTTGTTTATATATACCTAAATGCTGACCTCAACTAATCCAACATCTGATTCAGACCGATAGCATCTTTCAGGATCCCATCTATAAAAAAAATATTCAGTGGAACATAGAATATGCCAACTGCACCCTTTTAAGACCAACTCCAAAAGAGGGTGTCCTGAATGTATCGCAAAACTTCATCTAGTGCTTTGGAGTCTGGAGTCACGCCTTAATTGCTATTACCCCCAGGTCCACTCTGACCCAGACCGATAGTACCTGTTAATGCTTCATCTATAAAAGTTAATCAATGGTTGTGTCCTTAAAAGGGATACAATCAGAAAAGATTGTAGTCGAGTGGAAGGACCAGTCAACACGTTCGTAGATTTAAGATAGAGGGTTTTGTTGGAGAGAGATACATTAAGACAGACAAGGAATAGTGAGGTACGCTACTAATCCTCGAAGCCGGTCCAGAATAATGCCGTACTCACTTTACATATAGTCAGACTAACATGGGCGAGAGAGAGTGTGGAATATTCCATTACAACATGAACATAGAATATTCCAGCTGCACCTTTTTCAGAGAAGTAAATCCAATGCCCCAAATAGGTTGTCCTTATCTTAACTAAAACATCTGAAATAAAATAGATTGAAGGGGTGACACATGAACTCTTAAATAAATAAATGCCCAATTTAACTATGTAAGTAAAATAGCTACAGTTTATGTGAAACAAACCACTGAGAGTACAGGGAATGCGTTCCAATTGTGGCCCTTAGTGTCGCTGGGTCACGTTATGCAGAGATCATTAAACGGTCAAAATACTTGGATCCTGAAGTAGAGGCTACATTTTAATGAATATATATATATATATGTGTGTGTGTGTGTGTGTGTGTGTGTGTGTGTGTGTGTGTGTTTATTCATTAAAAGGATATAATGAATATATATATATATATATATGTATGTGTGTGTGTGTGTGTGTGTGCATGTGTGTGGATAAGATTCAGGATAAAACGTATATATATACTAACTTGTATACTTTAACTTACATATACACAGACACGCACACAGACACACACACACAGATATATATATATATATATATATATATATATATATATATATATATATATATATCAAGTTACCAGTGCTTGGTAACCCATCTGTACACTCCTCAGAACAAGATAGATATGTTAGATATACAAACACACACTCACACACACACACACGCACACACACATACATACATACATATATATATATATATTATATATATATATATATATATATATATATATTATTTTGTTGTTATATAATACAGTGTTATTTTACTTATTTAAAAACTGTAACCAAAATTAGGGTGTTTTTTATAGTAGTTGGAACGGATTAAGGGCATTTAAATTCATTTCAACGTGCGTAATTGATTTGTTATACGAGGAAATTGAGTTACAAGGGGACGAATTAAACTCTTAAGTCAAGGTAACACAATATATATACAAGATACGATCATCTCTGGTGATCTTAAAGTATATACACAGATGTATGTATTTCAAAAAGTTAAAACATTGCTCCTTAACGCCAGCTGACAATGGCCTATAGGTTAACGGGTCGGGCAGACGTAAAGAAACGTCGGAACACGGTTTCTGTGGATGACTTATATATATATATAAGTGAGAAAAATGGAAATGAATCCGAGATATATGTTGAATAGATAATTGGAAGAAAATTGTAAATATTTTGATATGGATGAAATTTATTGTTATTAATTAACACGTGTTTTGACCAAAATTCGCTTATACAACACAGTATTCTATTTAGAGATAGTTTAAATATACAAATAATTATGAAAATCATAATAATAAGAGAGAACACCTCATGAAGCCTGTAAACAGAAGGTCATCTTCAGGACAGAGTGGGTTGATTAAAAAAAAAAACGAGTAATAAAAGAGAAAAATTCGAAATTGATTGTGTCATGGATACAATCTATTTCTAAAAACACATATATACACACACACTTTAGGAAGCGCGTGGTGTAATGGTTAAAGTCATGGGAAATGGACTCGTCGCTCCGAGTTCAAATCCTGGATGTGATAATTGCATTTAACTTAGCGCTAATACCCTTGGGAAAGGTATGAATCCTACTCTCTCTCTCCAGCTATGGATAAATAGTAGGACAGACTGGACTCTTTAACATTGGTTAGGCAACCGGTCTAAGAGAATGAAAACTCTGAATTCAAACCTGTTAAACTCCGCTTAAGAAATTGACCTTGTGTCATATCCTGTTCGTGCGGAGGAGTTGGTATATATATATATACACACTCACACATAAACACACACACTTCCAAGCCGTTGTGGTGTCAATGCTGCTGTACGGCAGCGCCACTTGAACCCTAACGAAGCGACTAGAGAATAAACTAGATGGGAGCTGCACAAGAAGGCTGCGTGTGATCCTAAACACAACGTGGAAACAACACCCAACGAGAAAACAGCTGTACGGCCACCTGCGCCATATCACCCAAACCATCCGAGTAAGACGGACAAGACACGCAGGACACTGCTGGAGAAGCAAGGAAGAACTCATAAGTGACGTCTTCCTGTGGAAGCTAGCACATGGGCACGCCACTGTGGGCCGGTCAGCAAAGGCGTTCATTAACCAGCTTTGTGCTGCGTATAGGACCCTCCGAGAACGATGAGAGAGAGATTTTCATGAATATCCGTTCTAACTGCGTGACCTTATGATATATATATATATATAAAGTAATCTGCAGACGCGCGTTTCGGGGTTTCACCCCTCACCAGTGCAGCTAAACTTATTTTTCAGCAGCTACCTCTGGTCGGGTTCGAGACCCGAACGAACTTTCGCTCGTCAAGTCTCTTACCGATGGGTCCACAAGCAGCTGCCTAGAATAGAAGACAGAATAATCGCTATATTTCCTAAACCGGAAATAAACTCACCAGAGGTCTCTAACTTGTAAACAAGTGGGACTAGCATTTCGCCGAAGCGGTGAATTTTCGCAATTAGTCCCTTCTACACAGAGTGCTCAACCTGAAAATTGGGAAACGTATATAAAGTAATCTGCAGACGCGTGTTTCGGGGTTTCACCCCTCATCAGTACAGCTAGACTTATTTTTCAGCAGCTACCTCTGGTCGGGATCGAGACCCGAACGAACTTTCGCTCGTCAAGTCTATATATATATATATATATATATATAATATATATATATATATATATATATAAGTAAAGAAATAACAAAAGACTTAGAGATTTAGCTTTATAGTCTATTTCAGGGAGCTTAGAAATTGAAATAGACTATAATGCTGAATCTGTAAGTCTTTTGTTATTTCTTTACTTATACTAGCAAATATATGCACCCTTCGGGTGCAAGTATTTAAGTTTTAATGTAATGAAATGTTGTATTAAATTAGAAAGGCTAATGAAACTAAATAAGAATACAGATAAAAAGATTTGACACAGAGGGAGTATAATAAAAGATTTGAAACACAGGGAGTATAATAAAAAATGGAACAACTGAAACTTACTCTTCCATCACTCTCGTCTTTCATTGTTATTTTTTCTAATTTAAGTATTTAGTTAAAAGAGGAAGTAAAGAATAAAATGACAGCTATTTTATCTTGTTAATGGATTTCATTTAAGATTCATTGAAGAGATTTTTGCTTATATTCATTAAAATAAAACCAAACAGTTAGAAATCAATAATACTGAGCACATATTTATTAAATTCGATTTTTTAATATTAATATGCAAATTAGCCTTCCCGTTCACATTGTAAAGCGCTATTTTGTTGTATATATAAATACAATTGCATGTTGTCAGTATGTAGACGTAGTTAACAGTATTAATAATGTAAGACAATTTTATTAATAATTGAGGTTAAATAAAAATAAAATCATGGAGAATGTGATGTCAATAAACTAAGAGAATTGTGACTTGAGTAGGAATATAGTTTCGGTTACAGGCAGAAAAACAAACAATCTCCATTATAATAAGATATTTGCTCTGTGACTCTAACATTAAGAGCACACATTGAGCTCTCTAACTGCGACAGGTCTTTTAAATAAAACTCTTGTGTCGTAAGGAAGATTTCTTCTCTGGACTTTTGGATTATATATATATATAGAGAGAGAGAGATAGAGAGACAGACAGACAGACAGACAGAGAAATAGATATTCTGGTCTCTGGGTGTTTCAGAGTTTTGGTGTGACATTATGTGCGGGGGAGGGGTATGTTGAAGTGTTTATACATTTTTGTGTCTATCTGTACACGTGTGCGTGTACGGTCGTGTACGTGGGAGTTGTTGTGTGTGAAACCACTATATCTGAATTCTGTTATTACACTTTCCTGTTTTAACGACTGGCCACATTCGTGACTGTCTATGGCGCAA
>CM042164.1:67411414-67421414 GCA_023376005.1 Doryteuthis pealeii | reverse complement strand
AGACGATTAATAATAATCACGATTGGTCAGTTTTTATTTTGTCCAGTCAGAGGACGGCATTTAATGAAATATCTATTCATATCCTGACCTATCAATAAGATTGATCTTCGAATCAGTAGATCGTAACCGTCCCCATATAAACATAAGTCTCAGCAGAATGTGGATCAGACAAGCGAACTTTTTGAAACAGTTCAGTTTTTGATGAGTTTTCAAAATTATCTTGACACCTGTGAGTTGTTGAAATATTATCTTTCTAGCCTGTCGAAATCTTCACAATAAACGCTGACGTGATTGACAAAGTTCTAAAAATTACATTTCTTCTTATCACATTCTTTGTTTTAAATAGGTTAGACGCTGTTTGCTTAAACGCTTTAGTCAATTTGAAAAGTCTCGTGTTGTGTTTTATTTTTTGTTTGTTTTTTTTGTTTTTTTTGTTTTTTTGTTTTTCTGTTATTGCACTTCTGATTTAATTTCATTGCAGTATGCATTACTCATTACTAGCAAGAATATGCACCCTCCTGGAGTAAGTACGAGGGTGAGTAAAAAAGTAAAGACATTTTGTTTAAGACAGGTATAATTACCAACACAGGAATATGTATCATACATCAAAATGAAGCTGGTCCTCTGTGGATCACATCCCTACTTCTCCACATTGGGAGTCAAAAGGTAATGCCAATTTATTTAAGACAGGTATAATTACCAACACAGGAATATGTATCATACATCAAATGAAGCTGGTCCCCTGTGGATCA
Source organism: Doryteuthis pealeii (assembly GCA_023376005.1). Lineage (NCBI taxonomy): Eukaryota > Metazoa > Mollusca > Cephalopoda > Myopsida > Loliginidae > Doryteuthis > Doryteuthis pealeii. Next base: position 67,420,662 of record CM042164.1, on the reverse strand, counting down.
CATCCCTACTTCTCCACATAGGGGAGTCAAAAAGTAATGCCAATTTCTTTAGGACAGGTATAATTACCAACACAGGAATATGTATCATACATCAAAATGAAGCTGGTCCTCTGTGAATCACATACCTACTTCTCCGCATAGTCACCGTTTCTCTAAATAGCAATGTTCCATCCAAGAATGAGAGCATGTATTCCATCCCCTTAAAATTCTGCTGACTGTTCTTTGAGCCACTTTTTCTCTATGGATTTCACTTCCTCGTCAGTGGAATAATGTTTGCCTCTCAGACCCTCTTTCATGGGGCCGAAGAGAAGCAAACATTATTTCAATGACAAAATGGCGTCACTTTTTCACTCACACACATATTTAAGTTTTAATTTAATGAAATATATTAAATAAGAAAGACTAACGAAATATATCAAATTAGAAAGGAAAAACGAAATTAAATAAAAACACATATAAAAAGATTACTTTTATTTTAATTATATTTTAATTGGCTTCTATAAAAATCATAAATAGGATTGATTTTTATGTTGGAGAAGAAATTAATTATATCGTTAATAAATTTTATATATATATATATATATATATATATATATATATATATATATATATATATTTCGAGCTATTGCCTCTTCAGTCCTCACGCACAGAAAATACAGAAAATTAAAAACATACATATTCACAAGTAAAAATCAAATTTCAAAATTATGACGTCACAGGCATAGCCAACATGCGCAGAAAATAAAGTTTATAAAAATGGAGAGTGTGCGATTCAAACTGCATGCTTAGCATAAATGAATGAATGCTAAAGTCAATAGGCAAAAAAATATCACATTTCTTTCTGAACAAAAACATTCTTTTTTTTTTGCAACATAAAAGAAGCTAAACTAGAAGACTTTAAAAACCAGTAGAATCAATCAAAAACATTGAATTCCATTTGTTACATAATCTATGCGGTTGCATAAGATTATTGTCAATCCCCTGTATTTCTAGAGGGATGGCTCCCTTCATATCACGGACAGGACTTTCCATGAAATAGTACAGAAAGCCCGCGAAATACGTGAAGTCACATGGGACCTGGCTGAGTCCTCAGTTTTCAGTTGGACGTCAGGCAGTGAAGATGCCTTAACTGTAACTCAGTCAGCCTACGCGCGCTATGTTAGTCAGATGTTTAGTTACATGAAATGTATAGTTAAGTAAATAAAAGCTTAAGAAAAATAACACGGTCTTGTGATTAATAAATGTCTTGGTAACAAGACTGATATAATAACCTGTGCTGGGGCACCGTCTTACTGTATGTATGTTATGTATGAGAAGGATGCTCCGGCTCAGTATTACAGTCGTCGAAACCGCCCGTTCCAACCTCCCGTTCTTATGTTGTCTGTTGATTTACATGAAGGCTGAAAAAGAGCTTGTTTCGTTCCTTTTACCAACTCGGCTGAAATAAGATTAGATAACCAAAAGCTGTCAACGGATCAACAAAAAAATTGAACACAATGCCTTTTTTATGCTTATGTATAAAATATATACATTTATTTTACAAAGGAGCGAGGTGATTTCTTGTCCGGCTGATTGGCGATCTACAGCTAGTTTTTGGCTAAGTTATGAATTCTGTACCGAGTGACAAGGCATCAGAGTGTATCGGTAAAGTTTATCAAGGGCCCAGAGCCATGGCAAGCTCTCTTCTCCGGTCTTCGTTCTGTCCCGGTCTCTCCCGCTCTCGCTTTTCTATTCGTCTCTGACGGTCTGACGGTCTGTTATTTATGGGATCCAGACCTCCCCACCCCTAACCTATGTCTCTGATTGGCCAGCCACTCGATACTATTGCCTACGTGTCTAAATTGCCTTGTGCCAGCCTAGCTTATATCTTTCCATTTGGAGTCAAGGCCAACCATTGTTTTATTTATCTAAGTTTTTGACATTGTTGACGAACTTGTCAAAAACTGGAATCTTATTTATTAAATTATCATTTTATTTTGGCACAATTTGAAATTCCGATGATATATATTAAATTCCATAATCTAAAGAATTTATGCTTACGTGAGGATTTTTCGTTTAGATAAATATATACCTCCAATATAAACATTATTATTATTATTATAATTATTATTATTATTTTTACTTTTACTTTTAACAAACCACCATAATTAATAATTAGGGTAGTTTTAATTAATTAGTAATTAATTAATAGGTCGCCAATCAACCCATAACACAATAGTGTTACACTGATGAAGAAGAAGAAATGAGTTATGTGCGACACCAAGAGGAAGTCACCAAGACGAAAACCAAGATGTTAGAAGAGACCTAGAGGAACTTAAGATGTCAAAGATGAACAGAAGAATGAAAAGGGTATACAACACATTTTAATAAAGTCAAAAGCAAAGTAATCACTAAAGAATGTTCTTCACCTTTCTTCACTTTTCAACCTGAACGTAAAAGTTACTATTGAAAAAGAACAACAACAAAAAACACTTCTTAAATTTAATTACGAAACATTTATCACAAAAAATATAATACGTGAGATATCTAGTAAAGGCACTCTTTCATTTATGTTATTTTTGCATATAAAACCTGGGGAAAACAATATTTTAAAAAAATAATAAGATTTATGAAAAAATAAGTTTTTTTTTAAATCAAAAAACTACGAAGAACAAAGAAAACATGATGTTAACAGTATCCAATATTGGAACTGTAAAAGCGGCCATGAAATATTAAAAAAAATAATTTTCATTAAGTTATGTTTGAATATGAAACCTTGAGAATATAATCTTAAAAAATTATCCGATTTATTACACAATAACACAGTTTTTTTTATTAAGAAAAACTACAATGAACAAAACAAAAAAACAAAAAACAAAACAAAAAACAATGATATTAACAGTATCCAATTAGAACTTTAAAAAAGACATAAAACATTTAATAAAGACACTCTTTCATTAGATTATTTTAGCATATGAAACCTGAAAAAAAACAATCTTTAAAAAATGATATGATTTATTAAAAAATAACAGTTTTTAAAGAAAATTTTTAAAAAATGCAAAGAATAAAAAAAAAAATAAAAAAAACAACGATATCACCCATTTATTGAAATTGTTGCATATTAAAATTGGAAAGAAGAATCTTTAAAAAATATTTCGACTTATAAGAAAAATAACACAGTCTTAAAAAAAAAGATTAAAAACTACAAAGCGCAAAAAAAATAACAGTTTTAAATAAAAATTTAAAAAACTACGAAGAACAAAAACAGCAAAAAAAAAGCAATGATATTAACACTAAAAAAAATTGTAATTATAAAAACAGCCATAAATTCGCTGTGGAAAAAATGTAATTACACAAATGTCATTAACAGTGCTTCAATTAACACCAAGGTGAATTGGAAAGGTATAAAATAGTTTCGCTTAAATTTCCAAATTTCTAAATTCAAAATCAGGTGTGACGATCATAAATTAGCATTTATCAACAAAAATACAAAAATACAAAAAACGTAAAAGTTCTGTTGAAATAAAAGGGGAAATAGAAAATAATAATAAAAAAAGATTTCTTTTAAAAATACACAGGAAAAAAGCTACGTAATTATGATTAGGAGTCGAGAAAAAAATAAACGTAATTTATTCCCCAAATGATCATCAATTTCTTTTTTTTTATTTTAAAGTTTAAAAATAAAACAAAAACAAATTGCTTGCAAAATGTGAACATAAAAAATTCTATTAATATTCCAAGATATAGAAGTTCATGAAATGAATTTTGATTATTAACAATTGTAGTTAAATAATATAGTTAAATATACTAGCAAATATATGCACCCTCCGGGTGCAAGTATTTAAGTTTTAATGTAATAAAATATCATATTAAATTAGAAAGGCTAATGAAACTAAATAAGAATACAGATAAAAAGATTTGAAACAGAGGGAATATAATAAAAAATGGAACAACTGAAACTTACTCTTCCATCACTCTCGTCTTTCATTGTTATTTTTTCTAATTTAAGTATTTAGTTATAAGAGGAAGTAAAGAATAAAATGACAGTTATTTTATCTTGTTAATGGATTTCATTTAAGATTCATTGAAGAGATTTTTGCTTATATTCATTAAAATAAAACCAAACAATTAGAAATCAATAATACTAAGCACATATTTATTAAATTCGATTTTTTTAATATCAATATGCAAATTAGCCTTCCTATTCACACTGTAAACCGCTATTTTGTTGTATATATAAATATAATTGCATGTTGTCAGTATGTTGACACAGTTAACAGTATAAATAATGTAAGACAATTTTATTAATAATTGAGGTTTAGATAAAAATAAGATCATGGAGAATGTGATGTCAATAACTAAGAGAATTGTGACTTGAGTAGGAATATAGTTTCGGTTACAGACAGAAAAACACACAATCTCCATTATAATAAGATATATATACGTTAAGAGAAAGGAAATGAATCCGACGGTATGAGTATAGATAAAAGGATATGAAAACACACAATGCTGTTAAAGTGAAAATATTTTATAACACATTCATAGCTAATATTGAACAATATTTCGATTTATAAAAATCATCAGAGCTTGTTTTTTTATTCCGGACTCATCGAGAGAGAAGCAACAAATGAAAATTTTCTGCTCCTCTCTCGATGAGTCGGGAGTAAAAACAATCTTTGAAGATGATTTTTATAAATCGAAATATTGTTCAATATTAGCTATGAATATGATATAAAATGTTTTCACTTTAATATATTTGCTAGTATATTTAACTATATTATTTAACTACAATTGTTAATAATCATTGTGTGTTTTCATATCCTGTTATCTTTAGTTAAATATATATATAAAAGTCGTCAGGGTGACCTAAAGTCGGTATCGGCTAATGACCGAGGGAGTCTATCCCCTTTTCACTAGCGCTAGACCAAGGAGATTGTTTTTGCGTCTGAGGTGGAGCGCAACTCCTACCATGAGCTCCTTACTTTACCGCACAGATCTCCGTGCTACTCATACGCTGAGTTGGCGAGGGCCGGTATCGAACTAGGAACCTTGTGGTTTTTAACCGAACGCTCTACCGACTGAGCTAACCCGGCCCATGTAAATACATATAAGTATAGTATATTATTATTTATATTTTTAAAGGCAATTACAATGCTTATATCGTAAAGAATTCGATAATTATTGAAATAATCATGACAAGCAAACTCGGCGAATGTCATTAACAATGATTCAATTAACACCTAGGAGAATTGGAAAGGTATAGAATAGTTTAGTTTGAATTTCTAAATTTCTAAATTCGAAATCAGGTGTGACAATCATAAAGGAAAAATACAAAAACAAAACAGTAAAAATTCTATCGGAATACAAGGGAAAATAGAAAATGATAATAAAAAAGATTTCTCTTAAAAAAAATATACAGGAGAAACGGTACGTAATTATGCTTATATATATATATATATCTTATTATAATGGAGATTGTGGGTTTTTATGTCTGTAACCGAAACTATATTACTACTCAAGTCACAATTCCTTAATTATTTACGTCATATTCTCCATGATTTCATTCTTTTAAACCTTCAGTTATTAATAAAAATTGTTTTACATTATTAATACTGTTGACCATATCTACGTACTAATAACATGCAATTGTATTTATATATACAACAAAACAGCGGTTTACAGTTTGAACGAGAAGGCTAATTTGCATATTGATATTTAAAATTTTATTTTAATAAATATGTGCTTGTATTATTGATTTCTAATTGTTTGGCTTTATCTTAAGAATATAAACAAAAATCTCGTGGATAAATCTTAAAGAAATTTATTTACAAGAAGAAATAACTGTAATATTATCCTTTACTTCCTATTTTAACTAAATAGTTAAATTAGGAAAATTTACCAATGAAACAGGGGAGTAATGGAAAATGATGGAATAGTTAGTTTCAAAGTTGTTCTATTTTTCGATTATACCCCCTCTGCTGCAGATCTTTTTATCTGCATTCTTAGTCAGTTTCATTAGCCTTTCTAATTTAATATGATATTTTATTATATTAAAACTTAAATACTTGCACCCGGAGGGTGCATATATTTGCTAGTATATATAATAGATTTAGCTCAGTCGGTAGAGTGTTCGGCTAGAAACCACAAGGTTCCTAGTTCGATATCGGCCCCTGCCAAATCAGCGTATGAGTAGCACAGGAATCTGTGCGGTAATGTAAGAAGTTGATGGTAGGTGTGGCTCTCCACCTCAGATGCTAAAATAATCTCCTTGGTCTAGCGCTAGTGAAAAGGGGATAGACTCCCTCGCTTACTGGCTGATACCAACTAGGCCGCCCCGACGACTTTACTTTTTACTTATATATATATGAGGTTAAGTAAACAAACAAATGTGTTTATTTTTTATATGGCTTTAAGACGACAATTTTTGGAGGATATGTGCTTAATTGAAGTCATACCTAATTTTGAAAATCAATCAGTTAATAATTAATGAATTAATGAATATATATATGTGTGTGTGTGTGTGTGTATGTGTGTGTGTGTGTGTGTGTGTCTTTGTGTGTGTGTATGTATACCAGTTATACCAGACGTTTTCGTCTCAACAGTGCGGTTCGACTTTTTTAACAGCTACCTCTAACCGGGAGCGAAACCCGACATAATTTTCGTCTGTCAAGCTCCAATCCTTCACGGCTGTCGGGAACTGTCAGTCAGAAGCGAACAATCTCTATGTTCCGCTAACCCGGTAGAGCTCTTTAGGAGCGACTTTAATAAATGTTCACCGCCAGCAAAACGCAATGATCGTCTGTTTAAAGATTTGATCTCTCTGGTGATCGTAAAGTATATGCACAGATGTATGTATTTAAAACAGTTAAAACACCGCTCCTTAATGCAGCTGGCGATGGTCTAGAGGTTAACGGAACGTGTCTACGTGAAATCTGTCGTGTTTTGCTCCTGGTCAGAATTAGTTGGTGTGTCTAGCCACACTGATGAGTCGTTAAACGTCAAAACACGGTGTCTGAGGATTACTTCTATAAAAAAATAGAGAGAGAGAGAGTAAACTACAGACACGTGTTTCGAGGTATCACCTCTCATCAGTGCAGTTATACCATTTTAGCAGCTACCTCTGGCCGGGTTCGAGACCCGAACGAACGTACGCTCGCCAAACCTCTTACCCATACGGCCACAGTCAGCTGCCAAGTATAGCAGTCTATTTAATCGCTAGATTTCTAAGCGGAAATTAATTCACCTAGAGGTCTCAAACTTGGTAAACAAATTGAGCCTTAGCTGAACGCCGAATACGGTGAATTTTGCAATTAAATCCCTTATATATATATATATATATATATATATATATAATATTATATGTGTGTGTGTGTGTGTGTGTGTGTGTGTGTTTATACACACCCGACTTGGAGTTTAACGCTATCAATCTTCAGATAAGTATTTAAACGACAACCCGACTCACCTGACCATATATTGCGTTAAACATCGAATCACGGATATTTATTTTATATCATAAAATATTTTGTTATCGTAATATTGCGATATTTGCTCTGCGCTTTTGTATTAAGATTTTCAGATCTTATCTAACGTCTTAGATTTTATCAAGCGATGAGTTTTAATTTATAGATAAATAGATAAATTTTGCCCCAAGACTTGCACGAGATAGATAGATAGTAGATAGAGCGACAGACAGATAGATAGATAGATAGATAGATAGATATAATTTATATATAATTACTTATTTGGAATAATTTCTGTTATTTTCTAACAAACTCCAAAATTAATTTTTTTGAGTTCTCTTTTCGTTGCAATATTATCTCTATTAATAATGGAGATTCGCTTCCGGTTTTTGTCTGTAACAAAAACGACGTCACTGTTTACGTCACATTACCCAAAATCGTCATAACATAGAATAAATACACTCAAAATTTGAACATGCAACATTAGACAGTCCTCATTGTTTTTTAAAACAAGTTTTAATAAATACATGACTGGTATTATATATCTATATATAGTTTGTTTTATTTTAATACAAATTTAAAGTTTACATTTTAAATTTTTTAATTTTTGTATCCTTTAATGAATTTGAGGATATTACTCACTTAGGGTACAAACTCACTGACATTGAATTTTTTACTCCCACCCCTCAGGTAATATGTTTCAAAAATCTATTTTTACATCGTCCAGTGGGTGTTTTTTTTATTTTGCTAGTACACATTAATGGATGAAACAATATGCTTAAAAATAAACTTCCTGGATGACTAGTGTATTTTCTTAATGATATATAAGACACACAGGAGGATTTTAAAAACATTAATAATATGGTTTGTTTTGAAGCTAATTTATCTCAGCTAGGCCTTTATAGAGACATTGTTAATAAATAAGATGCTATTTAAGATTAAATAATGATCATCTAATAACTATTGAGGGCATAACGTAAATAACAAAGGGAAACGTGACGCTGGATGTGACGTAGTTTCGGTTACAGACAGACAGTCACTTAAGCACCATTATAATAAGATACGGAATTCTTAAGTAGTGTTACATAGTTATTAGATACCTAATATTTATGAGCAATAGTGTAGAAATCAAAATGGCCTTTATAAGCTGCGGCCCATGGCCTTGAAGGATTTGAATGACAAGGCTTGACCTGTCCTGATCCTTCCTTCCGGTGGATACCGCGAGAACCGGTAGAGAGGACCCTCTCTTCCGGTTTAGATAGTAAGTAATTTTCAGTCAGTTAGAGACTAGGAGCCGAGCTCGACGGAAGAGTAAATCGCGTTACACGCACTCCCGTCTTAATTGCGCAGATGTCTGGTTGGGGATTTAAAAATAAAGTAAGATCAAATCAAATCGGAGTCTTGTGTTATTACCTCTAAAAACTAACAATGACACAGGGCTTCTGATAAAGAGAAATCCCCAATGAAAGACAAGACACGAAGTCCCCAAGGAAGTCCAGACGATAGAAGAGACCTAGAAGAACTTAAGATGTCAGAAGAACAGAAGAAGAATAGAAGTAAGAAGAACTAAGAAGTAATGAGAAGGGTATACAACAGTAGTGGTACGATTTAACTTATATCTGGGGAGATGATGGTGTTTCATACCATTCTCAATGATATTTATCCAAACGTGAGCATAATAGTGCGACTGGAGTTCGAAATCGGTTCCTACGAGGTGCAGCAAAGAACGTTAGCCACTACACTGCGGGAACTCTCACTTTTTAGCCTATTTGTAAACATTTTTTGCTCTAAAAATTCTTCTCCTTAAAC
>CM042164.1:67386414-67403914 GCA_023376005.1 Doryteuthis pealeii | reverse complement strand
TTTTAATTAATTTGAATTCTCCTCATTCAATTATCAGAAAGAAGAAGCCTTTTTTTCAATTTAAGAAAAAGCAAACAATTAGTAAAAAGAAACTATGGAAGACGAACTGGGAAACACAAACAAACAGAATCGAGACTTAAGAGATAAGACAAATAATTATTTTCTTACGAAAGAACAAAACTGAAAGATTAACCCTGACGTCTGTCTCGTTCATAAAAATTCTAACTACTAGGTTAGTTCAAAATTTTTAACCACCTGTAAAATGATAATGAGTGTTGAATTAAGTGTGACGTCAGCGGTGGGCTGACGTAATATGTGTTGTGTTGGATTATTTGGTGGATATAAGCCGTGCTACCATACACCACTTAAATTTATAGACTAAGCGAGATCACGTGATTTAAACCTTAGCCAATCAACAACCAGAATGCGTGGCTGGTTGACTACTTAAGCACTGGTACTAAGAGACGTCCCTTTGCAGTCATTGACGAAGGACTTGCAATACTGAGGAGCACCAAGGAACAACCAAAGGATTCTTTACCAAGGATTTCCGCTGGACAAGCACTTTTGCTTGAACTATAAAGGATGGCCCAACAAATCGTAACAGACTAGCCTAGCGTGCCTTGCATAGAGAGTGAATTCGCTGGTCTAGGACTTTTAATAAACGGCTGTCTGAGAACATCGGGGTGATAACTGAGCCAGCAAAGGCCCATCGGAGCCTGTTCGGCTAAACTTGAAAATCGGTCGGAAAATTAAAACATTTTACAGAGTGATCCAGAAAAAAAAGAACACAAATTATATATTTATTTTCCCATTAAACTAACCCTAAACCCCAACCCTAACGCTAACCCTACACCCCTCTAGTTAAAATTAACAGTTTTATTACAAAATTTGTGGGTTCTGTTTCTTCTGGGTCCCCTAATTTTCCGACCGATTTGCAAGTATAGCCGCCTGTTCCAGTGTACGTCGGCCTCTGGATCGACTAAGTAAAATTAACAGCGTTGATCCCAGGGGTCTGTTAAAGTGGCAGGGCTGGGAGATCAAATTTCAGGGGAAACGATCATTGCTTATATGCTTAGTAGTGAGAGTTAATTTAAATTACCAATTAGAGAGCTCAAACCAAATTTATGGGAGCATATATTAATAAGTCATCCACAGACACGTGTTTCGGCGTTTCACGCCACTTCAGTGTGACTAGACACAACTATCTTTATATATCAAATAGATAGGATCAGTAAATGTGTTTACAAAAAGATCTGTTTAAAAGATTGAGTTCTAAAAAGATTGAATATCCCACAGAATGAATAAAACAAAATGTCTTCAGCATAAAATACCCCAACAAGAGTTAATATGTCATAAAATCTAATCAAATTTATCAAATATAACCAACCAGCTTATCAAATGCACACACACACACACACACACGCACACACACACACACACACACACACACATATATATATATATAATATATATATATATATATACTAATAGCGGCTACCTGGTGAAGCCCGGGTAGAGGAGATAAAACATGGTTTGATAATCGTTTCCAGATCTATTACTACTGAATACCGAGTTTGGTCCTCGCAAGATGACCCATAAAAATCACCACGTAAAAAAGATCTTAATTTAATCCGGCCTGGTGGAAGGTCAGGAAATTTTCTTTTCGTCAGATTTGAGGGAATGACATCACATAATGATATAGTAAGAAATTTTAATTCAATGATTAACTATATTTTTTAAATAAAATATAAATGACGCGATTTGCTAAACTTCAAATTAATATTTGAAAAAAAAAAAGAATTAAATAAAGTAATCAAATTTATGTAAAACGATCAATAATCTTTTAAAAAATAACATTATTAATTCAAAGCGTAGCCGATCGAATGTCAGACTATTATAGTAGCGTATACTATACTATAAATTTGATAACAATTTGAGTTTTCAGGTATTTCCGTGAAATGTATTAAGTAATCTAATGGCATTATCTCTTGCGCACTATTCGGCATTAGTATCATGATTTTATTTGTATTTCTAATATCAAAGTAAATAAATTAACGCGATTATGAAAAATAAAAAAAGGCTTTGTTTACAATTGACGAACGACGGGAATTAATTTTTTAAAAAGTTGAGTTGTCGTTAAATGTTTTCATCTGATTTATTTAATTCGCTGTAAAAAATAATTCAATGTATGAAAAGACATACTAATTACATATTTGGAAAGATTATTTTATCTTATTTCTAACCAAATAAATATTATTAAAGATAGGAACAGAAATTTGCGATAAATAAGATTCGATTTTATGTTAAAATTTATTATGAAAAATTATACTATGAATTCTAGGCTGACTGAAGCAAAATATCATTTTTTTTAACTTGCTGTAAAAATAATTCAATGGATAAAAACTCAATCAAATTACATATTTAGAAAGATTATTTTATTATTTTTCTAACCATATGAATATCTTAAAGAAGATTGAACTGTAAATAGGCGAGAAAAAAGAATTTGAATTTTCGTTAAAATTTAGTCTGAAAAAAAAATCATACTTATCAGCTCTCCGAAGCCAATTTTTTTTTCAACTCGCTGTAAAGAATAATTCAATTGATAAAAACGCATACAAATTACATATCTAGAAATATTATTTCATTTTCTTTCCAACCATATAAATATTTTTAAGATTGAACCAAAAATAGGCGATAAATTCCGAGCAAAAAGGCTTAGACTGCGGAATTTATTCACTAAAATTAAACTTCACTGCAGGAATCGCTGTAAATCACAAGAAAAAAAAGCAGGCAGTGAACAATATCTTATTATCAACAGGTGCTGGTATACGGAAGTTCCGCAAATCGGATGATTTTGGCTTAATTAATTAATTATATCCCTTAATTAGCAAAAATCAATAACCAAATATGGCGTGTTTCTTAGTTAGAAGGTTATTAATCTATATGCAAGATATCAAATCTGAGTGACTTCTCTTTTCTGAGTTATAGGTCGACACGTACATGCCAAAAACTTTCTTTTTATATATATATAGATTATAAATCAGATTTGTTTAAACATAGAACTTAAAAGCTGTCGGAGGTGGCCTTTAAGGAATATGCATATAACCTGAAGGAAAATTTGTGTTTTGGGTTAAGTGGAATAGAACGGATATAGAATTTTTTTAAAAAACCCAGAAGCATCGCTCCAAGACTATTGGCAAAAGCATCAATGGTTTTATGAAGTTGTTCGTAACAAAAAAGAAAAGAAACCTTTTAGATGTATCAAAAAGAAAGGAAACATTTCTCCAATAAGATACTGCATGGGAAATATTTTACGCAGCAGACCCCTAGAGGTCAACTAACTTTTGGCTAGAAAGTTTTGAACCATTAAACTTACTCGCATGATCGATTACCATCAGCCATTTTTGTTCTATTCAAAACAGTTGATGTATTTATCACTAGTACAAAAGACTTGGCATTGAACATCTTATTATAATAGAGATTCTGTGTTTCTCTGTCTGGATCCGAAACTATATAACGACTCAAGTAACAAAAAAATAAAAAAGGAATGGTCCGTTATTTTTTAGGAAATTTAAAATCTTTGATGATTTTTTTTTTTTTCGTGAAAAAACTTTTCCCGAAAATAAGACTCTAGTATCATATGCAAATGAGATAGACTATAAAAGTAGTCTGCCTCAGTAACAAGGCAAACGGTTAATAACTTTAACTACAGATAAACGTTTGTTCTCGAGATTGGTTGACTTCACATCAAATACGATCCAGGATTTTACATTTCCTAAAAAAAAGTGGGATTGTACTCAAAAATATGAGTAATTGAACAATAGTTAAAATATACACATTTGTTTTCTACCAAACTACTGCTACGAATCCAAAACTTAGTTGGCATTAAATGATCCACCGAGGTTGATATGCCGTAAAACAAAACAAACGAACCATACTACACAAGTCACAATTCCCTTACTTATTTATGTCAAATTCTCCATGATTTTATTTTTATTCAAACCTCAATTATTAATAAAAATTGTTTTAAATTATCAATATCGTTGGCCATATCTACATACTAATAACATGCAAATTTATTAATATATGCAAATAAATGGCACTTTACAGTGTGAACGGGATGACATATTGATTTTAATAAATATGTGCTCAGTATTATTTATTTCTAATTGTTTGGTTTTATCTTAATGAATATGAGCCAAAATCTCGAAGATGAATATTTAAAGAAATCGATTAACAAGAAGAAATAACTGTCATTTTATTCTTCATTTCCTAATTTAACTAAATAGTTTAATTTTTTTTAAATTCAGCAATGAAAGACGAGAGTGATGGACGAGTAAGCTTTAGTTGTTATATTTTTCGATTATACACCCTTCTGTTTCAATCTTTTTATCTGCATTCTTATTTAGTTTCATTAGCCTTTCTAATTTAATATAATATTTTATTACATTAAAACTTTAAAAATTGCACAAGGAAAGTGCATATATTTGCTTGTACTTTATAATACAAACAGCGGTTGCTTTTTGTTTATATCAAAATAAAACACAAATTTTAATCTTATTATAATGAAGATTATTTTTCTGTCTAGCTGTAACCAAAACTAAAACTATAAATTCTAGATATTTACCATGTACCCCACGTTTATGGGTTAGGCACAAGACCCTATTAATGTGGGACCGCTCACAAGCAAAGACTCGTGTTTGGAAGGTGCCAAAAATGCGTTGGTCCCATCGTCATTCCCCCTCAAGGGGGCGCCTCAGGCACGGGGCAATAAACCCAACCCTGCCCCTTTAAATCAAGGGGGCAGGTGTTGCCTGGGAGGTGCCCACCTGGGATCAACGATGTTAGCTTGTAGGGTCCAGGGCCGATGCCACTAGACCTCTGGTCGAAAACATCAGAGGGTTAGGTTAGAAGTTCCGTGATGGCTCCCGATTACGACAAGAAGGTTCCCGACTACGACGAGAAAGTTCCCAATCCGAAAAGAAGGGTCCCGAGTCCGAGAAAGTTCCCGAGTCCGACAAGAAATGCCTGAAGAAGGCCGGAGGGCATATCGGCCGAAACGTTGTACAAATAACAATAAAGATGGAGACAATAGACCGAATAACGCAGATAATACTAAGTAAATATTTATTGTGTAAAAAATAATACTAATACAGGGAATTGTCTGATTTTAATGAAATCTTCAATATTGATTTATCGAATAAACTAGCTTGCCAGTCACGGTAAAATAGACACGTGTACGAGTTTATTTTACCGGTCCTAGTAAGATATAGCACATTTCATATATTTCAAACTATCTAAAAGTTAAAAGATTAAAACGGTTGTTGACGAGTGTAATAAGTAATTGAGATCCCCCCCCCTTTTTGTAACTCTTTAGTTTTGTAAAACTATATAAACTCCCAAGAAAACTGCTAAAGTATTCAAAGTAGAATAAAGCTTACTCAATTCCGACAGAGCGTAATCTCCAGTTCCGTAGTATTTAGTTTCGCACTTTATCAAAATGCAATCTATTAAATATCTTTTTACCGGTCCTAGTAAAATATACCATATTCATATATTTCAAAATATCTAAAAGCTAAAAGATTAAAATTGTTGTTGACGAACAATCTGTGTGTGTGAGAGAGAACATTTTGGTAGAGCGTGATATCCAGTTCCGTAGTATTTAGTTTCACACTTTATCAAAATGCAATTTTTTAAATATCTTTTTACCGGTCCTAGTAAAATATACCATATTCATATATTTCAAAGTATTTAAAAGCTAAAAGATTAAAATGGTTGTTGACGAGCAATCTGTGTGTGTGAGAGAGAACATTTTGGTAGAGCCTAATATCCAGTTCCGTAGTATTTAGTTTCACACTTTATCAAAATGCAATATTTTGAATATCTTTTTACCGGTCCTAGTAAAATATACCATATTCATTTATTTCAAAGTATCTAAAAGCTAAAAGATTAAAACGGTTGTTGACGAACAATCTGTGTGTGTGTGTGTGTTAGACCATTTTGGCAGAGCCTAATATCCAGTTCCGTAGTATTTAGTTTCACACTTTATCAAAATGCAATATTTTAAATATCTTTTTACCGGTCCTAGTAAAATATACCATATTCATATATTTCAAAGTATCTAAAAGCTAAAAGATTAAAATGGTTGTTGACGAGCAATCTGTGAGTGTGAGAGAGAACATTTTGGTAGAGTGTAATCTCCAGTTCCGTAGTATTTAGTTTCGCACTTTATCAAAATTCAATTTTTTTAATATCTTTTTACCGGTCCTAGTAAAATATACCATATTGATATATTTCAAAGTATCTAAAAGCTAAAAGATTAAAATGGTTGTTGACGAACAATCTGTGTGTGTGTGAGATGGCATTTTGGCAGAGCGTGATATCCAGTTCCGTAGTATTTAGTTTCACACTTTATCAAAATGCAATTTTTTTAATATCTTTTTACCGGTCCTAATAAAATATACCATATTCATATATTTCAATGTATCTAAAAGATTAAAACAGTTGTTGACGAACAATATGTGTGTGTGAGAGAGAACATTTTGGTAGAGCGTAATCTCCAGTTCCGTAGTATTTAGTTTCGCACTTTATCAAAATGCAATTTTTTGAATATCTTTTTACCGGTCCTAGTAAAATATACCATATTCATTTATTTCAAAGTATCTAAAAGCTAAAAGATTAAAATGGTTGTTGACGAACAATCTGTGTGTGTGTGTGAGATGGCATTTTGGCAGAGCGTGATATCCAGTTCCGTAGTATTTAGTTTCACACTTTATCAAGATGCAATCTTTTAAATATCTTTTTACCGGTCCTAGTAAAATATACCATATTCATTTATTTCAAAGTATCTAAAAGCTAAAAGATTAAAATGGTTGTTGACGAGCAATCTGTGTGTGTGAGAGAGAACATTTTGGTAGAGCGTAATCTCCAGTTCCGTAGTATTTAGTTTCGCACTTTATCAAAATGCAATTTTTTTAATATCTTTTTACCGGTCCTAGTAAATATACCATATTGATATATTTCAAAGTATCTAAAAGCTAAAAGATTAAAATGGTTGTTGACGAGCAATCTGTGTGTGTGTGTGAGAGAGAGAGACCATTTTGGTAGAGCCTAATATCCAGTTCCGTAGTATTTAGTTTCACACTTTATCAAAATGCAATTTTTTTAATATCTTTTTACCGGTCCTAGTAAAATATACCATATTCATATATTTCAAAGTATCTAAAAGCTAAAAGATTAAAATGGTTGTTGACGAACAATCTGTGTGTGTGTGTGAGATGGCATTTTGGCAGAGCGTGATATCCAGTTCCGTAGTATTTAGTTTCACACTTTATCAAAATGCAATTTTTTTAATATCTTTTTACCGGTCCTAGTAAAATATACCATATTCATATATTTCAAAGTATCTAAAAGATTAAAACAGTTGTTGACGAACAATATGTGTGTGTGAGAGAGAACATTTTGGTAGAGCTTAATATCCAGTTCCGTAGTATTTAGTTTCACACTTTATCAAAATGCAATTTTTTTAATATCTTTTTACCGGTCCTAGTAAAATATACCATATTGATATATTTCAAAGTATCTAAAAGCTAAAAGATTAAAATGGTTGTTGACGAGCAATCTGTGTGTGTGTGTGTGTTAGACCATTTTGGCAGAGCCTAATATCCAGTTCCGTAGTATTTAGTTTCACACTTTATCAAAATGCAATCTTTTAAATATCTTTTTACCGGTCCTAGTAAAATATACCATATTCATATATTTCAAAGTATCTAAAAGCTAAAAGATTAAAATGGTTGTTGACGAACAATCTGTGTGTGTGTGAGAGAGAGAGAGACCATTTTGGCAGAGCCTAATATCCAGTTCCGTAGAATTTAGTTTCGCACTTTATCTAAGTAAGAACTTTTGAATATCTTTTAAAGGAACGCCTATTGTGTTAGAACAAAGCAACTGAATAAACTTTCAACTGACTTCGCCGGCCTCAGTATTAACGGAAGAACGTCTGCCTCCGCGCCACTCAACATGCTATAACATTTCTCCGCCAAATGATTTAACGAAATGATCCATTGTGTGACACATGCAGACCACTTCCGGTCGCCATTGTTGTAGAGTCGTATCGGGACAGGTGCCGTCTGACGCACGTCCCCGCCCTGTTCGCACGAAATGGACGTTACTGCCCTGCTGTTGCTGCTGATGCTGCTGTTGTTGTTGCTGAGATCACTTTCATCCCATTTACTTGATGGTTAACCCTTGCAGTGTGTAGGCAGTTCAGTGAAAAGCCATTTAGTGTCTAACGAATCGTTATAAAGTGCAGCAGACTGGATAAATCGGGCTCCCCCCCCAACCCATCCGGAGAGTGATTGATGGGTCTGGGTCTCCACCTCTTTCTTTTACAATAGGTTTGGTCAGCTACTCTCAAGAGAACTCTGCGACACGCACGGTTCCTGCAAGAGTACGAACCAAAACGAGAAACCTAGCACAAAAGCAACGATTCTCTCCAATAACTATCTTAAAAGCAAGGTGAATAAATATGATTCCGAGCAGTATGTCCTGTGTTATTACGAAGTAGCACGATGTGCGTTGCTCACCCAATATAAATCACTGTTCTGTCAGTGGCAAATTCTACCAAGATAATGTTGTATAGCCATATATATCTTTCTGTTATACTCAGGTATATAATCGAGAGAGACAGACAGACAGACAGACAGATATATGTTGTATACCCTTTCTTACTTCTTACTTCTAGTCGTATTTTCTTCTGGCCGGCTTTGGTTCTATCTTCTAACATCTTGCGTCTTGGTCTGGTCTCTTCTAAGGTCTGGACTTTCTTGTGGACTTCGGGTCTGGTTTTCTGTTAGGGATTTCTCCTTATCAGAAGCCCTGTGTCATTGTTAGTTTTTAGGTAATAAACAAAAGACTTCGATTTACTTTGATGTTACTTTATTTGTAAATCCCCAAACCAGACATCTGCGCACATCCTACGAGCTCGGCTCCTACTTGCTAACTGACTTAAACTTACTATCCTTAAACCGGAAGACAGGGTCTTCCATGCCTTCCGGTTCTCGCGATTTATCCCGGAAGGCAAGGTGAGAGTGAGGTCAAGCGCCGTCACTCATCCTTCAAGGCTATGGGCTGTAGCTTATAACAGCCATTTTGATTTCTACACTATTGCCATAAATATTAGGTATCTAATAATTATGTAACATATAGATTAAAGACAGGAGTGGTAGATCTTATTTTCTAGTTTCATTTCTGCTTGTTGACTGATTCCTGCTGGTTTGTCTAGTTCGTCGGCCGCTATTTTTAACTAGTTGACTTCTATCTGCTGGGGGTTGATTTTCTTCCTTGCTAATTCTTCTCCTGGACTGGGCTTAACATTGTCTTAATAATTCACAAAACATGATCAAGTTTTATTTGCCCATATTGATTATTCCGTCGCGTGGATGAGCATGGACCTCGGGAGAGACGGCAATCACGTCTCTCCCCTGCAAAGGCTATGTCACTTCTGATAACTCTGACTAAAACTATATCACGTATCTGTCATGGCGCCGAAATGGCGTGCCTCTAAATGGTCAAAAGGTTATAACCGTCACCGGTAATTTTCTACGGACTCCCTGATTTTGAAGTTAACAAACCTCAATTTAAATATTCCTGGCTACAGGTCTGTTCACAACTCATGACCTCTCATGAATTGTAACAAATTGACAAACTATGAAAGAAATGGTTGTAAATTATATAAATGAAACAAAACTTTTCTCGGGCAAATTATGGGAACAGAAATATCATACCTGAAATACTGAATAGGTAAATGAAATAAAAAATGAATTACAAGAAATCGATAAAGGGCCAGAAGCTAAAATACATTTCGATTCACTAACACACAAAAACGTAACAAACTAATCGATACCAGGCCACAATGGGATATATGGATTTGGGTTCATAAGATTCGCATCAATCCATAACAAACTCGGTCAAGCAACTTCGTAAATTCCTACAAATGACAAGAACTACATCTTTTTATTTAAATAAACATAAAAAATAGTTTGTAAATAAAAACTATTTTCATTCAAATAAACATACCGTATTTGACGGCATATAGGATGCGCTTTTTTTCCAAAGTTTTGGCTCAGAAAATTGCCCTGCGTCTTATACATCGTAGGTGAAGTTTGAAACCTCCCGTGGGCCTAGGCTAATCTTCTCTATGATGCTCACTAACCCAGCTTACGCTCAATACTTGTAAGTAAAAGTAAAGTCGTCGGGGCGGCCTAATGTCTGAATTAGCCAATCAGCGAGGAGTATATCCACTTTTCACTAGCGCTAGACCAAGCAGATTATCTCAGCGTCTGAGGTGGAGCGCCACCAACTCCTTACTTTACCGCACAGATCCCTGTGCTACTCATACGCTGAGTCGGCGAGGACCGGTATCGAACAGGGAACCTTGTGGTTTCTAGCCGAACGCTCTACGGACTGAGCTAACCCTACCCTAAACTCAATGCATCCTTATTTTATTGCTGGTATAAGTGTTATGTTTCCGCTTGTGTAATGCACAGCTAGAGTGTTTTCAACAATATATGCTTAAATACTAAAAACGTTTTTTCCTGAATCTGACCTGCTGAAATGGGGGTGCGTCTTTTATGCCCGTGCGTCTTATATGCCGTCAAATATGGTGTCTGCATTTTCTTCTGATTAGATAAAAACTATTTCAATATCAAAGCTTGTCTTTTGTTTAAAGTTTTATAATTACAAAAAAAAAACAATAACAATATTAGATTATAATTAAAAAAGTATTTATTTAGAAAAATATTTCACTATTAAATTTTAATTTGATTACGAGTAATGGGATCAGATTAAGAAATAAGAATTAATATTTTTTTCATAATCTTTTTAAAAAATATTTAAGTGTTGAAAAATATTCGTCAACTTCTAATTAATAAGCAAAACTGTTACACACTGAACCCGTCAAAGAAAACAAACACTTGTATTTAGGAAAATGTAAGATGAGATGTTTATTCCCTCGGTTGTGTACAGCTGAGAGTCGTTGGCAGTGTTACGAAAACGTGGAGCCTTCGGAAGTTCTTTTCAAGTGATCTCGAACCTGATCGTTGTTTGTCTAATCGATCTCTACGGGCTTCATTTATTGTAGTCTGACCCCCGGTGTCACGCCTCTTTGTTCGTGACACCTACGCAGTTTTTCTGTAGACACACCTCTTCGCCCACGCAGGCTGTTTTCATTGGCTATGGGCTACGCTTACAGATTTCTGCACCTAAATCATGTCAAATGTTCACCTGCATTTCCAGGTGCAAAAGTTCAGGTCAGGCCACATCCTGATTTCGTTTCCAGGCTGCATCTGACCCCCATGCACTTTCTATTCAGCCTGGTCCTTGGGTGCACTGATCAGACAATATATTACAAAACATCTGATTTATTAGAGTAATACCTGGCGCCAATTGAATTCCTATTCTGAATAAATAAAAACTATTTTAATATAAAAACTGGTATTTCATTTAAAGGTTTATAATTTTTAAATATAACAATATTAGTTTATCTTTAGTTCAAAATTATTTTTTCACATATGTTAACAACAATAACATGAAATAACTACTTTTTAAAAATTAAAATCAAAAACTATTTTAGTATAAAGACGTGTCTTTGGTTTGTATGAAATTCTAAAGTAAAAAAAATTCTCTCTTGATTTTGTTTACTAACAACCGGAAGTTTGCGATGAAAAGCAAAATTCAGTTCTTTTGAAAAATGCTCGCAGCTGGGGTGCATATTGGTTACTTATTCCAGAATTCCTGAATGGATGACAAAGGGGAAAATTAACTTGACCCAAAAAGACCTAAAAAAAAAGAACCATCCCAAGCAATTACAGACCAATAACGCGCGTGCTGATTCTGTGGAAAATTTTAATTACGCAAAAGAGAAAAAAAATCTATTACACACCTAAAAACTATGGGCTTTTTCCTACAGAACAGAAAGATTTCAGGAAGCAAAAAGAAGAGATAAAATGTAAACATGGCATAGATAAACTACATTACATAATACTATTTTTTTAACTCAGCGTACGAGTAGCACAGGGATCTGCGCGGTAAAGTGAGGTGCTGATGGTAGGTTTTGCGCTCCACCTCACACACCAAAACAATGTCTAGCGCTAGTGAACAGGGGATAGACTCCCTCGCTATTTGGCTGATACTGACTTTATTATTCATTTATTTTTTTAAAGTTGTTCTGGTTTGATACTAAATAGAGTTTGATGGTGAGGCTTCTGTTCTGGAGATCTGGGGAGTGAAATATTCTTCATTGCTATTACTTCCTGATCGACTCTGACCCGGAGTGGAAGAAACTGTTAGGGTTCCATCTATGGATCAAATACATATGTTTGAAAATTATTAGTATTCGATAGAACTGGGTGTAAAAAAACAAAAAATCAAAACAAGAATCTTGTGAAGGAACAACTACATAAAAATATGAATAGAAACGTACAATTTCTCTGAATGTTTTAGATGAGGATTGATGATTAGTATTATTTGTGTTATTCGGACTATTGTCCTCATCTTCATTGTTATCTGTAACGTTGGCTGAAACGTTGTACAGATAACAATGAAGATGAGACAATAGTCCGAATGATAAAAATAATATGAGAAACGTACAATTAATGTGATTCTATACCCTCTAGGGAGGCGCGTGGCGTAATGATTAGAGTCGTAGGATATGGACTCGTCGACCCGAGTTCAAATCCTAGACAAGGCTGTTTGCATTTTACATAGCGCTATTACCCTTGGGAAAGGTATGAATCCATATATTCTCCCTCCGGCTATAAGTAAAATAGTAATGCAGACTGGGCTTTTTAACCTTTGATAGGTAACCAGTCTAGGTAAAGGAAAACTCTGAACTTGAAAAACCTAAGGTCATTCGTTGATTGTGTTTGTGGCATTCCTTGTGCACCAACGTTCCTATCGACTGTGCCAAAATGTGTGGATGGTCCAACACAAGCCTTCACCACTATAAACAAAACACTGTGTGGTTGTTTATTGAGGAAACCTCATGCGTCGAAATCAACGAGAGGGTCCATTTTTTATTTCCATAACATCTAGGCATAAAATAGCCATAGACGGGTTGACATGTCATTAAAATCAATCTATCAATCCAGGAGATGAGAAAGAAACTATTAGTGTAGTAGTTGTTTTATAAGTTTTGTAGGGGACAAGGCCAGAAGTATTGATCACACACCGAGACTGGAATCAATTACTGCTCGCCTACCTTGCTTACCACTAGACAACGTGAGATACCAACGTGAAATATCAGCTCAGAATTTTTCTATTGCATCTGCTGCTTATAATTTATTTTTAAGAAAATAAACTACTATTAATACTGAGTAGTCATCAGCAAGGGGACATCTGCACACTTGACGGCAAGCCTCTTAAGTCAGTAGAAAAATTCACATACCTAGGGAGTAATATCTCATCCACAGAAAGCGATGTTAACACTCGAATAGGAAAGGCATGGTTGGCCACCAACAAGT
Source organism: Doryteuthis pealeii (assembly GCA_023376005.1). Lineage (NCBI taxonomy): Eukaryota > Metazoa > Mollusca > Cephalopoda > Myopsida > Loliginidae > Doryteuthis > Doryteuthis pealeii. Next base: position 67,390,394 of record CM042164.1, on the reverse strand, counting down.
TATCACTCATATGGAAATCCGATCTCCCCAACAAGCTAAAGAGGCGATTCTTCCAGGCTGTGGTTGTGTCGGTACTTCTGTATGGCTGTACCACTTGGACCCTAACGGAGCGTCTTGAGAATAAGCTAGATGGGAGCTGTACGAGAATGCTACGGACGGTCCTGGATAGGTCGTGGAAACAGCACCCCACAAAAGAGCAACTATATGGCCACCTGCCCCCCATCTCACAAACCATACGAGTGAGACGGACTAGACATACAGGTCACTGCTGGAGAAGCAAGGACGAGATCGTAAGCGACGTACTACTGTGGAAGCCAGTGCATAGGCGCGCTAATGTGGGCCGCCCAGCCAGGACCTACATTGACCAACTATGTAGGGATACTGGCCGCTGCGCAGAGGAGCTGCCGGAGTCAATCAATGATAGGGAAGGCTGGCGAGAGATCATCATGGATATCCGTGCAAACTGTGCGACATGATGATGATGATGATGAGTCATCAACAAAAGTTATTACATATTTTGTGTCATTTATTGAAATTAGTTCAATTGGACCCGCCAAATCCCAATGAATCAAATCAAACCTTTTATTTGCCATTCCTTCGATTTTTTATCTTTATACTGACACATTTTCCCTTGGGCACATATATTGCAGTTGAATTTATTTTTGTAACTTATTTTCATGCCTTTTACAGCTTGCTCTAATTTTAAAATATCATCTTTAATACAGTGTCCTAGAATGCTATGCCATTCTTTTAAAATATGAGTTCCTATAGTATTTATGCATTTAAAAATATAATATCCCTCTCTTTTTAATGTCGCATGTGGATCGATTTGGGGTCTTCAGCTTAGTACAAGTTTTATAGTAATAGAGTGAAGCGCCATTTTCAGTCGCTGACTGTACTGAAAAAATATTGTCGATAAGATGGAATATATAATGCATTCTTTAAGGTTGTTTCGTGAATATTGCCTTTATTGTCTTCGAGCAAATTTGCATCGCCTCTAGCGTGTACTAAGCCAGTGTATATGTGTATCTTATTGTATTGCCTCTGTAGTGAGAATTACAAGTTCAGGTTCGCACGCGGAGCCTATTAGAGAAATACTTTCTTATATTTAGCACTTTAACAGTTTATATTCATTTTTTAAAACTTTTTTTATTTAATTATATTATTCGGACTATTGTCCTCATCTTCATTGTTATCTGTACAATGTTTCGGTCGATGTGCCTTCGCCTTCTTCAGGTATTTCTTGTCGGGAACTTTCTCGTCCCGGGAACTTCTTGTCTTCATCGGGAACCTTCGTGTCGTAATCGGGAGCCATCTTTGAACCTAACCCTTTATTCAGTCCACGGGTGTATCCTGTTCTCCTTCCGCTAACCATAGCTGGGGTAGAGGCGTTAAGCTGTGTTAATTATTATTCTATGTTACTGCTGCCCCTGTCCTGGATTGAACCTGCAGTCTAGAGATAACTGTCACTTAGAATTGTCTTAATCTAACTCCTTTATCCACTAGGCTATGTGTCCATTTTATTTTATGAAGAGAAAATGTACCTCGTAGAATTTCTTGAATTTAAAAAATAAATAAATAAATTTGAAAAAAATTTCTTGTGTCCATTTTATTTTATGAAGAGAAAATGTACCTCGTAGAATTTCTTGAATTTAAAAAATAAATCAATAAATTTGAAAAAAAAAAAAAAATAAAAGAAACAATAAAAACTAATCAATTAAAACTAACCTTAGGCAAATATTGATAATTAAACATTTTTGTCGCTAAGTAAAAGAAAAGAAAAGCAAGGCGAAAAAAAGAAGATGTGGGGGTGGTCTTTATTTTTTGGGTGGATTTTTTTTTTTTTACCTTTTTGAGAGCGGGTATTTGGCTTCATCTTTTTTTTTAATTTTCTGTGAGAAACAAAGAACGAGACAGACAATTGATTAGACCGACAGACAGAACGACATCATCCCGATCAGACCGAAAACGATTGGCAAATTAATATACTTTTCGTTGAGTCTGTTGATTTGGTTTTCAATAATAATAATAAAAAACAAAGAAAAATGACAAAGTCAGACCAATTTGATGAAACTCTTAGCCGACAAAAACAAAAGAATAATAATAGTGATGATAATGCTGATGATTGTTGTGGTGATGTTTGGAGGCTATTACCATTCTTATGGAAGCCCTTAACAACATATTTTTTTTATTCCTTAATTAACCCTTTAAACAAATCAGCCAGACATCTCGGATATTTCCTGTACACTGTAGACTCAATATTTCTGATAGAACAAACAACCGAACAGCTTTAGTCTCGATGTATTTTGAGCACAATGCGTATTTTGAACAAAATTAACGTTTCATTCATTATTCATTTTTGTCTTAGTAAATACAGGTTCGGCCACAGTACTTTTTGAACAAACTGCGCATTTTGAAATAAAGAAAGTCACATTTAATTAATTCTTTCTGTTTTTACTTTTCATTCATGATTCATGTTTGTCTTGGTAAAGGTGTGTTTAGTCTAGGTACATTTTTTGGTAATAAGGACTATTTGCTCGTAAATTCCTACCATAAAATAAATTGAACCCCCATTTTATGTCCGTGTTTTATTAAAATGTTTTATTTTTCTTGCACCCGTTATGTTACAATACAAAATATATTTCCTTTATTTATTTTGATATTCACTTCAATTTGTATATTTTAAAAGCTTTTATTTTGTGAGAATGCTTAGTTTTAAAGTGGGGGTTCGTTTTTACGCTTCAACTTTTTACTCGTAAATTCCTACCATAAAATGCCCAAGCCTAATTTTATGGCAGGAATTTACGAGTAAAAGTTGAAGATTACTTCTTTTCTTTTCGTACTTTAAAATAAAAACGTCAGATTTTAATGATCGTCGACGAAAAAACAAAATTACGGTCATAAAAGGAGGATCCAATTTATGCCTAAATTGTAAAACGAGCCCCATTTTAAAACTAAACATTTTCACAAAATAAAAACTTTTAGAATATGCATTGAAATGAATATTAAAATAAATAAAGAAATTATATTTTGTATTGTAACATAACGGGTGCAAGAAAAATAAAACATTTAATACAAAAACACGGACATAAAATGGGGGTTCAGTTTATTTTATGGAAGGAATTTACGAGCAAATAGTCCTTTATTACCCATTTTTTAACTCACCTCATATTTTGAAGGAGATAATATCTCATTCACAGATCATTTCTGTTTTGGTAAATACAGCGTTCGGCCATGATACTTTTTGAACACATTGGATTTTGAACGAAGGAAAGTAACGTTTAATAAATTCTTTCTGTTTTTACTTTTCATTCATGGTTAATGTTTCTCTTGGTAAAGGTGTGTTTAGTCTTGGTACATTTTTTAACTCACTTCATATTTTGAAGGAAATAATATTTAATTCATAGTTCATTTCTGTCTCGGTAACTACGGCATTCAACCACGATACTTTTGGAACTCACTGTGTGTTTTGAACGAAAGTAAGTAACGTTTGATTAATTATTTCTGCTTTCTTAAACATAACTTAATACTTAATACGTTTTTTTAAAAGGCTAAGCAGTTCAGTTTAAATAGGTTTCAGTATGAGGCAAGGTAGTTGAGGAAGTCTAGGAGCAGAATGACCCGGGAAATAACGTCACTATTGGACGAACCAATTTTTTTTTAATAGCTTCCAAATAAAGCCAGCTTATTCTATAGATTCAGTCATTAGCCGAAAATATCAAAACAAAACTCGTAAAATCAATAACGAATAAATGTTACGGATTTCTTTAAGTAATTATACCGTGTCAAAATCATTAATACTTGATATTTCATCGAGTCGATAGGCAATCGTGTTCTTGAATAACAGAATTTCAAATGGGAATAATTTATGAATTTAAAAAAATTCTAGGTTCTTTAGTTGGAAAACCTAGTTCATTTTCATATCAAGATCACGAAATCGTGATAAGTAATACTTTTTCAATTTTCATATAAATAATTAT
>CM042164.1:67373914-67383914 GCA_023376005.1 Doryteuthis pealeii | reverse complement strand
CTTTCAAAGGCCACTTCGAAATTCTACTCACAAGAAACTGTAAGTTCCAGCAATAAAACTTCCTTCGTGGCAGTTGACCAGATAACTAAATCCGCGCGCAAGGAAGTTTCTGTGTTCTGCTCCGGAAATTTCAACTGCTTCCAGAGGTTTACTTGCAATAGCTAGTCTTAAGTATTTGGTATGTGTTGGTAAGGTCCACCCAAAGTTCGGCGAGGCCACCCCTATTATTTTTCCGCACTAATTCTAACTAAGTTTTAATGAAAGCATGTATGACAACATGTCTTCACGGGTCTCTGGATCTATTCTAATTATTCTAGCTGATTTTAACAATGAAGTTATTTTATGGTTATTTTATGCCAAATATGTTTTTGTCTTATTCATTTTTGTTGAGTATTTAAGTTGTTTTAAACTCATTGTTTTTAAAAACATATTTTAAAACTCATTTTTTTTATCTATTTAATGATGAGATGGGAGGTGTTATACCTTTCCTTAGGGTATTAGTCTGCAAGTTAATGTAATAGTGTGACTGGAGTTCAAACTCCCTTACTATGATGTCGTAGTTCAACAGGTTAGTCCCTATGACATGGGGACTCCCCCAGGGTGTCATGAGTATGGCATGAAACTGCATCTGATGGTGAGGCTCCAGTTCTGAAAAGTGTGGTGTACATCTTCATTGACATTACTTCCAGGTCAACTCTGATCTGTTAGGCTCTTATCTATGAGTCAAATAGATCTGTTTAAAAATTATTCATATTTGATAGGACTATTTGAAAAAAAAATCTTAAAAAACAACTATACAAAAATATAAATATGAATGTACAATGAACGTGATTTCCTAACTTCTAGATATAAGATAATACTAGATAGGTTGACATGCCATTAAAATCAATCAAACAGGGTGTGATTTCTCTAGCATCATCAAGTTGTTCCAACAGCATAGATCTTCAATAGATTTCGATGGTAAAAGAAAATATTACTCAAAATTATTATCTTTTCGCACTAATTCTAACTTGGTTTTCCCCGAAGCCTGCGTGACAGCAAGTCTTCTCGGGTCTTCAGGACTTGCCATAAGGGTAATAGGTTGGGACAATCATGTAGGTGCTAGGACTTGATGTGACCATTCGATTACTCGGTGGGGGCTGCTCCGACCGCCCCTCTGGTGTATGTAATGACCAAAGCGGAATGATGCATGACAGGGACTGCTCAGTCTGCAGGGTTCCACTCTGAAACCATCATAGGTCGTTACTCACAGCCAACAGGTGGACCCATTGGGTGGTTTTAGCCCTTGCAGAGGCTCAGTCGGTGTTTTCTACAGCCATATCGTGCAGGGCAACCTATGAACAGGCATCTAGTACTTTTGAAATAAATGTGTTCAGAAAGGCTTGTAGGATTTTGTAAATGGAATAAAAACTGTTTAAATGTAATCAAAGTAAGGTTTGCAGAGCGGCCGATTGTCGGTATCATCCAAATAAGCAAGGGAGTCTATCCCCTTTTTGCTAAGGATATTGTTTTTAATGAGGTAGAGTGCTGCACCGACTGTCAGCTTCCTGATGTTTTACTGCACAGGTCAGATTACCCAAGCTGTGTTGGCGAGGACCCGGAAGCTTGTGATTCAAATTCAAAATGCGAGGTAAAAATGGTCTTGAGTTCGAATCTCACCGAGAGATTCTTTTTAATTTATTACCTTTTCCTACCCGTTCTATTCCTCGATATCGCATTTCACTTCATTAGGAAGGAAACTTAGTCTCTATTTTTTGACACAAGATCACAAACCGGAGATGGAACTTTTAATAAGAGCAATTGGGTTGGGACTATCATATAGGTGCTAGGGCTTGGTGTGACTAACCTATTGGTTGAACCGGGCCTCTTCGACCGCCCGTTTAGTCTAAGCAAGGAACAAATGGTTTCAGATGGCTGCATTGGGGTGGTTATAGCCCTCTGCAGAGGTGCAGTCGGTGTATTCTAAAGCCTCAGCCGGCAGGGCTGGAAAGGCTGGAAGGGGGAGGGCGTGAGTTTGAATCTTGCCAAGGGATATTTCTATTTATTTATTACCGTTTCCTATACGCTGTAACACAATAGAGAGAGAGAGGGGAAGAGTCAGGAATTTAACAGCGACGTGTAAATTAGCATGGAAAAGTTTTTAGGAGGAATATGAGAATTACGTGTAAATTAGAATGGAAAAGATGAATCAGCATGGGTTTTATCTATTGGTCGAGACGTGTCACGTGGCGAAGTGGGAGAGAGGAAGAGTGAGAGTTGAGAATGTTTGGAGAGTTTGGAAGTATGCGTTGACAGAGGGAGACGTGGCTCTCAATCGGCAGTTGTAACTTGGAGGAAGATAAAAATCTCTTGAGAAAATGAAGTGGCCTTGTGTTATTACTAAAAACTATAAATGGCACAAGGCAATATATCACCCAGCATCCCAAGTTGATTTCCAGACTCTAAACATCAAGGAATTGTTAGCCAACTCAGCATCGGCCCAGCAAGCGGATTCGAGCCTCACTACGTAGCACAGAAGATGAGATAAGCACAGAAGTATTATTTTTACTAGCAAATATAAGCAACCTCCGTAAGGTGCAAGTATTTAAGTTTTAATGTAATAAAATATCATATTAAATTAGAAAGGCTAATAAAACTAAATAAGAATGCAGATGAAAAGATTTGAAACAGAGGGGGTATATAAAAAAAATCGAACAACTGAAACATACTCTTCCATCACTCCCGTGTTTCATTGCTAAATTTTCTTAATTTAACTCTTTAGTTATAATAGGAAGTAAAGAATAAAATTACAGTTATTTCTTCTTGTTAATCGATTTCTTTTAAGATTTATCCCAAGATTTTTGCTCATATTCATTAAGATAAAACTAAACAATTAAAAATCAATAATACTAGCACATATTTATTGAAATAAATAATGTTAATATCAATATGCAAATTAGCCTTCCCGCTCACACTGTAAACCGCTATTTTGTTGTATATATAAAAATACAATTGCATGTTAGTAGAGTGTTTGGTTTGTTTTGTTTTACGGTATATCAACCTCAGTGGGTCATTTAATGCCGATAAAGTTTTGAAATAAATCAATTCTTAATGGATAATACAATTTTTTTATAAATACATTTTTCTATTTAACCATAGATGGGACCCTAACAGCTACTACCACTCCGGGTCAGAGTGAACCAGGGAGCAATGGTGATGAAGGGGTGCTCCACATTCCCCAAACCTCGAAAACTGGAACCTCACCATCAGATAGAGTTTAACGTCATTCCCAGGACATGTAGACCCGCAGCCACCGCCTTCTAGCACCCATATGATGAAAAGGGGTTGGGAAAATCATATAGGTGCTAGGGCTTGACGTGACCAGCCGATTGATCGGAGGGGGGCTCTCCGACCGCCCGTCTAGCCGAAGATAGGGCCAAAGTGGAGTATTGCAAGTCATGAACTGCTCATCCACCTGGGCTCTATCCTTAAGCATCACGGGTCGCCACCCACGGCCAACAGGTGGCCCCCTTGGGGGAGTCTTACCCCTCTGCAGAGGTGCAGTCGGTGCATTCTAACGCCCCAGCCGACAGGGCGGTAGTAGAGTGTGTATATGGTCAACAGTATTAATAATGTAAAACAACTTTATTGATAACTGAGGTTTAAATAAAAAATAAAATCACGGAGAGTGTGACGTAATTAACTAAGGGAATCGTGACTTGAGGAGTGAACTAGTTTCGGTGACAAATAGAAAAACACAGTATCTCTATTATAATAAGAAGATATGACACATCATCACTCCATTCCAACATGATACCCAGCAACATTACAAACGTGCTATTTCTCGATATCACATTTCACTTCATTAGGAAGGAAACCTAATCTCTATTTTTCGACACAAGATCACAAACTGGAGAATCTTTTTTTCTTTGCCTCGACACATTTCGTATGAATCTACGAAACCCTAAGAATATTTCAGTGCAAATTTTCCCGCTAAGTGATTGCGATAAAACGGCGAACATCTTCGAGCAAACTTTGGTTAGCGTCTTTCTTGGCACCATCGCTAAAAATAGTGCTAATCGGTGCGTTAACACGCCTGTAATTTACCCAATCATCGGCATTTGCCAGACACATTTTGATTCTTCAATTATGGGCTGCGGTAGTGTGTTCTTAAAGAACGTCAGCAGTTTTTGTTTTCACGCGAATAAATAGGTGAGTTGGTTTAGGACGGGCATGTGATATTATTATGAATTAGCTAAAAGCAGCCGTAGCCGATTGCGAATATAGATCGCGGTAACCGTTTGAAGAGAGTTGGCCACAACCGTTCTTATCTATATCATTATTAAAAGGCTCTAATATACAAAGTGCCCCTGAGATATTCATTTATCAGAAATGAAAAATCGGATATTTTAGCGCGAATATACAATTCTGTTTAAATATAACAAACTTTAAATTAGCTGTAGCCGAACGTATGGAAATTCCATGGGCTGCTTAGTTAAAAAGTACACACACACATCATACACACAAATGTATATATATATATATATATATATATATATATATACTTTGGTGCGGTACCAAGTTTCTTGGTACAAGGTGATTCTAGGTGGGTCCTAATTCTCTACCAGTAGTTTGTTGTAGAGTTCAGGTTCCGTATGAGAGCTCAATGTTTGATTATTGTAAACAGAGCAAAGTTATTTAGGAATAAAAGGCCTTAAATACCATGGGTATCTTGGTTATCAAGATAACCAAGATACCCATGGTATTTAAGGCCTTTTATTCCCAAATATATATATGTATATATATATATATATATATATATATATATATATATATGAATAAGATATAATGAAAAAACAAACGATGTTTACAACTGAAATAGGCTCATCAGAAGAGAAAGTGTGCAAACCGTTTCGGGGCCCAATTCGCTTGACGGTTTAAAAAGCAACACTCGGCCCATCCTCAACTAATATGAGGACCCTATTGCATTATAATGTATCAACCGCACGTGGGTCGGTCATCAACAAAAAATAAGACGGGAAAAAGACCGTTAGTAAAAACAGAACGCTGCTAGTCAAACGTTGGAATTAATCAAAAAAAAAAAAAAAATGTGCTGTCTGTATTAAAAAATTAAAAATTGTGCTGTCTGTATTATATATATATATATATATATATATATATATATATATATATATATATATTATAAATGGGTAATAAATTTGCTCTACTTAGTATTGAGCATTTTGTATTTGTTATATCGCTGACTTACCCCTCTGAATTCCGCACTTACTAACTATCGTGACCAAATTCACCGGTAAGTCAACTTTTCCTTTATATATATATATATATATATATATATATATATATATATATATATATATTAATGATTTGAAGGCCAATACAATGCACATAAAAATAAAAACAAAAAGATCTGTTTGTCTTATCGTTTTCAAAGTAAACTTACCTTCAGAGACGATTTTCGGAAATGGACGCGTTTTTTTTTTTGTCGTTGTTTTTTTATGTTATAAACACGCGTCTCGTGGTGTTCTTTTTTTTTTTAAACGCCACGCGGAAAGTTTTGATAGTCGTAATAGCCGTTGTTCATTCAATTTCAATTTTTTTTTTTTTTTTTTTTTTTCAATTTTATTATTTTCATATATATATTATATATATATATAATATATACTAAACTTATTAGTAAACCCTTATGGTAAGAAAAAAAAATCCGGCAAATAGCTTTTTAGTTAAAATATACTACCAAACTTCACCAGGGGAAAAATGAAAAAAAGGAAAAGACCAAGAGGGTAGCACAATCGAAAAATCGATTAACACTATAACACTTATCCGAAAAATATATATATATATATATATATATATATATATATATATATATATATAAACAGGTAGGATTATGTAAAACTAAAATGTAAAAGGGACTCGATACCTAAGTAGAGCAAATAATAAAGTTAAACCTAATGAGTCAGATATCTGACTCAGATTCTTGCCCTCATGAGATACTAAGCGAATCTATTAGTAGGTATATCTGACTCATTAGGTTTATATATATATATATATATATATATATATATATGCACACACACACACACACACACACACACACATATATATATATATATATATATATATATATATATATATATATATATATATAGAACTATAGCCTGGGATAGTCACCGCTTCAGCTTCCACGGGAATGGTGCGCCAAATTGCAGTAGTATTAGGAGAGTGCTCGCTATAAAGAATAGAGCTATTATATAATGAAATAAAATAAATATATAAAGGTATTACATATCTATTTATTTGATGGCAATAGAACAGTCACAACCTTAGGTTTCATACATGCAAAATCACATGCATTCATCAGGTGTCGTTGATTCAAATAAATAGATATGTAATACCTTTATATTTTATTTCATTATATATATATATATATTATATATATATATATATATATATATATAAATGGACATATATTTTGTTTTGTATATAAATTTATCTTGACATATTGTTACTTCAGTCCAGTGTTTTGGACTCTTATTTAAATATGACATTGCAAACGTTAATATGTTCGATATAGGAAAACAAGGAACCAAGGACTCTGCTCAACCAAAGGATCTTACCCAACACTAAGGGACACCGAGGAACAACCAAATGATTCTACCCAACACTAAGGGACACCGAGGAACAACCAAAAGATTCTACCCAACACTAGGAACACGAGGAACAACCAAAAGATTCTACCCAACACTAAGGAACACCGAGGAACAACCAAATGATTCTACCCAACACTAAGGAACACCGAGGAACAACAAATGATTCTACCCAACACTAAGGAACACCGAGGAACAACCAAATGATTCTACCCAACACTAAGGAACACCGAGGAACAACCAAAAGATTCTACCCAACACTAAGGACACCGAGGAACAACTGATTCTACCAAACACTAAGGAACACGAGGAACAACCACTACCCAACACTAAGAACACCGAAACAACCAAAAGATTCTACCCAACACTAAGGAACACCGAGGAACAACCAACTACCCAACACTAAGGAACACCGAGGAACAACCAAATGATTCTACCCAACACTAAGGAACACCGAGGAACAACCAAATGATTCTACCCCAACACTAAGAACACCGAGGAACAACCAAAAGATTCTACCCAACACTAAGGAACACCGAGGAACAACCAAATGATTCTACCCAACACTAAGGAACACCGAGGAACAACCAAATGATTCTACCCAACACTAAGAACACCGAGGAACAACAAATGATTCTACCCAACACTAAGGAACACCGAGGAACAACCAAATGATTCTACCCAACACTAAGGAGAACAACCAAAAATTCTACCCAACACTAAGGGACACCGAGGAACAACCAAATGATTCTAACCCAACACTAAGGAACACGAGGAACAACCAAAAAGATTCTACCCACACTACACCGAGGAACAACCAAATGATTCTACCCAACACTAAGGAACACCGAGGAACAACCAAATGATTCTACCCAACACTAAGGAACACCGAGGAACAACCAAAAATTCTACCCAACACTAGGAACACCGAGGAACAACCAAATGATTCTACCCAACACTAAGGGACACCGAGGAACAACCAAATGATTCTACCCAACACTAAGGAACACCGAGGAACAACCAAATGATTCTACCCAACACTAAGGAACACCGAGGAACAACCAAAAGATTCTACCCAACACTAAGGAACACCGAGGAACAACCAAATGATTCTACCCAACACTAAGGAACACCGAGGAACAACAAATGATTCTACCAACACTAAGGAACACGAGGAACAACCAAATGATTCTACCCAACACTAAGGAACACCGAGAACAACAAAATGATTCTACCCAACACTAAGGACACCGAGGAACAACCAAATGATTCTACCCAACACTAAGGAACACCGAGGAACAACCAAATGATTCTACCAACACTAAGGAACACCGAGGAACAACCAAAAGATTCTACCAACACTAAGGAACACCGAGGAACAACAAAAGATTCTACCCAACACTATTCTACCAACACTAAGGAACACCGAGGAACAACCAAATGATTCTACCCAACACTAAGGAACACCGAGGAACAACCAAATGATTCTACCCAACACTAAGGACACCGAGGAACAACCAAAAGATTCTACCCAACACTAAGGAACACCGAGGAACAACACTAAGGAACACGAGAACAACCAAAGATTCTACCCAACACTAAGGAACACCGAGGAACAACCAAATGATTCTACCCCAACACTAAGGAACACCGAGGAACAACCAAATGATTCTACCCAACACTAAGGAACACCGAGGAACAACCAAAAGATTCTACCCAACACCGGGAACAACCAAAAGATCTACCCAACACTAAGGACACCGAGGAACAACCAAATGATTCTACCCAACACTAAGGAACACCGAGGAACAACAAATGATTCTACCCAACACTAAGATTCTTCTACCCAACACTAAGGAACACTGGGAACACTGATTCTACTAAGGATATAAGATTCTACCCAACACTAAGTAACTACCTTCAACACAAGAGATATTCCCTGTAAAGCACTCTCTCCTGTAGCCTAAAAATGGCGGAAAAATCGTAACAAATTGTTGGTTGGCTCCTAGACTCTTATTCAAATTTGTTGGCACCCTTCCGCCTACTAAAGACGATGGAGTAGTGTCCACTTTTTTATCTGCAACTGCGTGAGTGACTGAATAGATCAATTTTTGAATGGCAATCTCTGGTGCAGCGACTGCAAACAAACAGTGATGCTTGCTGGCGTTGTTGTCTCTCCTTCTTTCTGGCTCTCTTTTCTGTGGCGGCTTCTTTCCTCTATTTTTCACACCTTTTCGTTCCTTGTTTGACGAGAAGGCGCGAGTAACAATAAGTCTACTCATGTCTCCTGGACTCTTATTCAAATATATATAATTACCAACCCCTCCGCACGAGCAGGATGTGGCACAAGGTCAATTTCTTAAGTGGAGTTCAACAGTTTTGAATTCAGAGTTTTCCTTCTCCTAGACCGGTTGTCTAACCAAGGTTAAAGATCCCAGTCTGCCCTACTATTTATCCATAGCTGGAGGGAGGGTAGGATCCATACCTTTCCCAAGTGTATTAGCGCTAAGTGAAATGCAATTAGCACATCCAGGATTTGAACTCGGGGCGACGAGTCCATTTCCCATGACTTTAACCATTACACCAATCTCTTATTCAAATATAGCATTGAAAACGTGAATATGTTCGATATAGGAAAACAATAGAAAATTACTACTTTGGCCGGTTTCCTTCGTTAGTGTTGTCTTAACTGAAGTCAAAACAAAACACGAACATTCAGAAACCGAAATATTGAACGACCACAACTTTCCTTTATATTGATCGGAAAATATTTTAAAGAACCCAGCAATTTCGAGTTGTGAAAAACAAGAAAGAAAAGAAGGATATAATTAGGTTGCCGTTGCTTTAGTCATATACAGAGTGGTCCAAAAGTAGGGTGACAGTTACTTCATTTAGTTTAAGTGTTAACTGTAACCCTACTTTTGGCCCACCCTGTGTATGGAGACCATCGGTAGTGTAATGGTTATTAGCGTGGGAAATAGTCGTGGTAACAAGAGTTCAAATACTGGACGAGGCTGGTTGGATTTAATATAGGGAAAAGTATTAATCCACCTTTTCTCCCTCCATTAAAGGTTTCCGTAGATTGACTAGGTATAATTAAAAACTTTATTATGTTTCTTGTTTGTTTGTTTTTTTAATTATGCTTAATTAGTCTACAAGAACCTTTGATAAAGGGTGGAGACCATCTGAAATATTAGGTCAAATGAGGAAGATAATAAATACAACACAATATTCAACACTTTGAATTTTGGTTTTTATTTCCTGTCTAATATTTTTCTATATGCTTCAGATATAATCAACAGATTTTCCCAACATCCTCACACACACACACACACACACACACACACACG
>CM042164.1:67358914-67371414 GCA_023376005.1 Doryteuthis pealeii | reverse complement strand
TACCAAGTAATTTGGTATCAGGATGATTCTAACCTGGTTCTTTCTTACGATTTAAGAGCTCAATGCTTAATTTTTATAAACAGAGAAAAGTTATTAGTAAAGACAAAAAGCTTAAAACTCCGGTATTAAATGATTATGGTCCATTTCTACCCAAGGGTATCAGAAACCCACTGAGTTTCATCAGATCCTGTTCTTGATCTGATGTAACTTTCAAATACGCTTGGGTGGAAATGGACCATAATCACTGAATACCGGAGTTGTAAGATTTTTGTCTTTACTAATATATATATATATATATATATATATATATATATATATATGAATACATTTTTCTAGCAAAGTATAATGAGTAGACTATTTTTAAAAGGTGAATCATATGTAAGCAAAGTAAGAAAGTAAAGCCGTCGGAGTGGCCTAAAGTCGGTATCAGCCAGACAGCGAGGGAGTCTATCCCCTTTTCACTAGCACTAAACCAAGGAGATTGTTTTGGAGTCTCAGACGGAGCACCACTTCTAATATCAGCTCCTACTCATACGCTAAGATGGCGAGGGCCGGAATCGAACTAGGAACCTCTGAGTTCCCAGCCGGACACTCTACCGACAGGGCTATCCTTTCGAACGATACGTTTCAAAATAATTTTTGGTAAGGATTACATGAGAATAGACTAGAGAATAATGATCAGCACAGCTTAACACCTGTACCCCAGCTATGGTTAGCGGAATGAGAACAAGATACCCCCGTGGATTGAATAAAGGGTTAGGTTCAAAGTTCCGTGATGGTTCCCGATTACGACAAGAAGGTTACCGAGTCCGGAATGGTTCCTGAGTCCTAGAAGGTTCCCGAGGATGTCTGACGTTGGAAGACCCGAAACTTCCCAGGGACCCATGCATACTACATCACTGACGACACCCACCAGCGCCCCAAATGTAGGAGCGTACATTTAAAATCAAGTTTTACCTACTTGCCAATGGGGTTGCGGGGCGTTGATGTCTCCCTCTTAATTGGCGATTCACTATTTCGACACATTTTAATTATTTGGTATTTCAACGGCAACAGCTAGAATACACAGACACACAGACACACACACACACACACACACATATACATACATATGTCATCAAAAACAACCTTAAAACCCTTGATTTAAATGTTCAGGAATGGGAAAGTATAGCTACAAATCGTATGGTTTGGGGGAGGCTTGTTCATGGTGGCTGTAAGGGGTTTGAGTTAAGGTGGCTCGAACACTCCACCCTGAAGCGGGCTTTACGTAAGTGGTAAAATGTCGGACGCACAGGAAATGTTTCCTACATTTAAGCCTGATATGTGATGTGTGTGGCAGGGCTTGCCTGTCTAGGGCTAGTCACGTACGGTCCCATACGTCATATGTGCGACAGGGTGCGTAAAAGCAAAGCTGGACCCCTGAGTCATCTGCGTGCTCATAACCGTACTGCTTGCTTGTAGAAAAGGGCCTTCTGTGAAGAAGTGGCAATTCACCATATATATATATATATATATATATATATATATATATATAAGATTTTTGGATGTTTGTTTTTTAGAAGCATTGTTGGATAAAGTATATATTATTATTTATATTTTTGCTTGAAGGCAATTACAATGCGTATATCGCATAAAATTCAATAATTATAGAAGATAATAATGACAAGTGAATTTCGGTAAAGAATTATTCGGTGTGTAGAACATCGTACAGACTGTTTCAACTTTATTAAGTCTCATCAGCGATGTATACTAACGATTTCCCTCCGACAGAAATCGAAACCGGGACTTCAGCAGGACAGTCAGAAACCACACTGTCTCGGCCACGATACAGCACGGAACAATCCTTGCGAAATTAACCTGTCAATGATACTGATACGTCTCTACTATATGAGTTAAGGAGACGTTGAGTGAATAATAACAAAGGAAATAAGATTTGTTGGATGTTTTTTTTATGTTTTTTTAGAAGCATTCTTGAAAAAGTATATATTATTATTTATATTTTTGCTTGAAGGCAATTACAATGCGTATATCACATAAAATTAGATCATTATAGAAGATAATAATGAAACCCGTGCCTTATGCTCTTCGGCCAAGATATATATATATATATATATATATATATATATATATATATATATATATATATAATATATATATATTCACGTGTAAGTTGATTTATATATACGTTGTTCAAGTCAGTCTGGAGAAAGTTCCCTAGGGGGTGATTAAGTAAAACTTCATTCAGTTTTCTTCTCAAGGGGTGGTGGATTGGTGGAGGGATCGTGGGGGTCACATGCAAACGAAATTAACGAATCTTCTCGGACTTTTAAGGTAATTAGACCGGGAGCATTGAATAATTAGTTTGGCTGCGTTTACCTGCCGTGTGGAAACTTTTGTGCAAAGGTGACGCAAATTTCTAACCCCTGTCCGGCACGAAGTTCACCGGGCCAAGGTGATTGATTAATATTTATGAAATAATGCTCTTATTCCATAAAGAAATGACCGTTATCGTCTTGCAACACTCGCTGGCTAAAAATGAAACCGCCACGAACCATCGAATATTAAAGGCAAAAATGCAAATCCTGATTATCTGGTATCTCTTATCTGACGAATACTTATTTCTTATCAGTGTTATCATCTCAGCTAAATAACGGACCATTCCGTTTTTATTATAAAGAAAGGGAAGAATAATGGCATGGTACACAAAAAATATAATAAGAAAGAAGGAAAGAAAGAAAGAAAGAAAGAAAGAAAGAAATGTAGGGAAACAACCGAGAGAGGGGGTGAGCGCGTGGAAGCCGATTCGTTTCTATTGAACATAAAAGATGAAATGAAGGAAAGAAAGAAAGTAAAAGAATGAGATAAAGTTAAATCAAAATTAGTATACGTCTTACATATTGAATTTTGCAATAGTTCTTAAGTAATAATATCTAACGTAATAATTAAATTATCATAATGTGGTATATCCACAGGTCCTGCTATCAGGTCCTGTATATTATCAAATCATGGTTTCTTTGTTTAATGTTATTTCAACTTTTGAGGGTTATTTAATGCCAAGACCATATTGGTAGAAAGACAGTAGTCGTACTATTAGCTAGTGATATAATCGTCCAAATGAAATGCAAATAGGTAAATCCTGATTATCTGCAGTTGCTTATCCGCCAAATTCTTATTTCGATTGAGTGTCGTCACCTCAGCTAAATAATGGATTATTCTGTTTTCATTATAAAGAAAGGGAAGAAAAATGCTACACAAAAAATATAAGAAAGAAAGAAAGAAAAGGTAGTGGAACAACTGAGAGAGGGGGTGAGCGCTCGGAAGCTAATTGAACATAAAAAGATGAAATGAAGGAAAGAAAGAGAATGAGAAAATGTTAAATCAAAATTATTTTAGCTCTTACATATTGAGTTTTTTTGCAATAGTTCTTAAGTAAACGTATTTAGCGTAATAATTAAATTATGATACTGTGGTATATCCACAGGTCCTGCTATTAATATTAAAAATAGCAAAAACCGATCTGGGCACATGTATCTAGATGTTAACCTAATAAAATATTGTATTAAATTAGAAAGACTAAGGAAACTAAATAAGAACGCGTATAAAAAGATTAGACTTATTTTCATTATTCTAATTGATTTTAATATGAAATCATACATTGGATTGCTTTTAATACGTTTGAGAATCTATATATAAATGCGTTTGTTCCATAATCTTTCGACGTTATCATATTGCAAAATTTTGGATAAAAATGAGACTGTCCAAACAATCCAAGATGAAATGCAATTAATATCTTTTCTGATTATCTGCTCTCGCTTATCCGCCGAATTCTTATTTCTTATGAGTGTTGTCACCTTAGCTAATTAATGGAACATTAATTTTATTATAAAGAAAGAAAGAGAAGAAAAAGGACATGCTACACTGAAACAATATAATAAGAAAGAAAAGAGAGAGAGAAAGGGAAAGGTAGAGAGAGGGGTGAGTGCACGGAAGCGATAACACTAATATGTTTTAATCGAACATAATGAAATGATAGAAAGAAGGAAAAAAAGAAAAGAAAGTGAGAGAGGGAGTTAAATCAAGATTATTCCTTTTACATATTGAAATTTTTTAGCAATAGCTCTTAAACATATCAAACGTAATAATTAAATTGTCATACTGTGGTATATCCATAGGTCCTGCTAGATTTAATAGAACTAGCAAAAATATGTGGCCTCTGGGCGCAAGTATCTAGATGTTAATCTCATAAAATATTGTATTAAATTAGAAAAACTAAGGAAACTAAATAAGAATGCATATAAAAAGATTACACTTATTTTCTATTATTTTTAATTGATTTTTATATGAAATTATACATAGGATTGCTTTTAATACGTTTCAAAATAAAATATATAATATTAGAAATCAATATCACCAAGTAAGTATTTATTTAACCCCGTTTTGTTATAACCAGTATGAGAGGTATATACACAAACGATGTGTTTTGATATGGCTTTTTTTAGCCGACAATTTTTGGAGGATTATGTGCTTAATTGAAGTCGTACCTAATTTTGAAAGTTAATTAATTAATAATTATTTAACTCTAACGAGAATATCTATTCAAATGTAAGGCTAAACAAATCGAGAAAAATCAATCTCTGTATGTACATTTCGGGTTATTAGGCCTCATCAGCAGAGCTATAGATAGGAAGACCGCCCTGTCCGTGATTCGAAACCTGACTGACAAGCTGACAAGTGAGGACCATAATCCCTACACCAACCGGACTTTCTTAGATTTTTCGTTTTGTTTAGAAGTAGGTTAAATTCCTCTTATAGTGACTTTTCTACACGACGGTATGAGAAGTAAATACATAAACGATGTGTTTTGATCCACACCATATGCTATGTAAAAGTCGTCGGGGCGGCCTAATGTCGGTATCAGCCGGACAGCAAGGGAGTCTATCCCTTTTTCAATTAGGCTAGACCAAGGAGATTGGTTTTTCGTGTCTGAAGTGGAGCGCCACACCTACCATCAGTTCCTCATTTTACTGCACAGATCCACGTGCTACAAATACGCTGAGTTGGCGAGGGTCGGTATCGAACCAGGAACCTTGCGATTCCTAGCCGAACGCTCTACCGAGTGAACTGACCCGTTTAAATGCATGGGTTGTCTTTTAGGAAAACCTAACGCAGCTAGACTTAAATTGGGATGCCGTTAATAAATAAGATGCTAATTAAGATTAAATAATGGTCTTCACTGAATTTTTTTTCAAAGGTCAAACGTTTATGAAATAATATATGATCGCCATTTGATGCTGAATTCAAAAATACCATTCATTGTGTTTAGTCAGGTGTGGTTTTGAAGATACTTCACAACAAAGTGTACATGATAATAACATTTATTCAAAATCATGTGGACTATACTAGTCACAGTTTTAATACTGTTCAATTTATTTTGAGTAAAACTTGAAAAATTGATCTGATTAGAAAAAAATGAGTATGATACTTTTTTAGTATGAATATTGAAAAAGTACAAAGTTAGAAATACAAGAGAAATAGGTAGAAAGAAAAAATGAATGAAAGGAAGAGAAAGAAAGACTCGAAAAATACAAATGAAATAAAAAGACAAAAAGACACGAAAAACAAACCAAGAAAGAAAGAGAGAGAGAACAGAATGCATGAAAGAAAGAAAGAAAGAAAGAAAGAAAGAAAGAAAGAAAGAAAGAAAGGAAAATTAAAAATAAATAAAGAAAGAAAAATGAAAGAAAGAAGAAGAAAGAAGAAAAAATAAAAAAGAAAGAAAGAAAGAAAAAGAAATAAAGAAGAAAGAAAAAAAAGAAAGAAGAAAGACAAAAGAAAGAAAGAAGAAACAAAGAAACAAAAAAAAAGAAAGAAAAAAGAAAGAAACAAAGAAGAAAAAATAAAGAAATAAAGAAGAAAGAAAGATTTCCAAGAAGAAGAAAGAAAGAAAGAAAGAAAAAGAAGAATGAAAAAAGAAAGAAAGAAAGAAAAAAGAAAAAAAGAAAGAAAAAAAGGAAGGAAGAAGAAAGAAAAATAAATAAAGACTTGAAAATTAGGAATGAGAAAGAATGAAAGACTCGAAAAACGACATAAAAATAAATAAAGAAAGAATAAAAGAAAGAAAGAAAAAAAGAAAGAAAAAAAAGAAAGAAAGGAAGAAGAAAGAAAAATAAGAAATATGTGAGCAATAGAAAGAAAGAGATAAGTATAGAAAGAAAAACAGAAAAGAAAGAAAGAAAAGAAAGAAAGAAAGAAAGAAAAATAGAAATAAAAAAGAAACTCTCGAAAAACGAAATAAAAAGAAACAAACAAACAAACAAATGAATGAACAGAAAAAAAGTAAAATAATTATGCAACACCCTAAGACTCATAAGTCGAAACCTCCCTAGCAACAGAAGAATAATCCTTAAACCACCTGCACGACGTCATCGAACCATGTCGGTTCATTCAACACTTTTCCAGTTTCCTTGAGTTCATCATACGAATCAGACGTGTGAACGCGTCTCTTCAAAGAGACATTCATCTAATCTTTACCCAGAGGCTATCGGCGAATAATCAACTCTTCTGTACGTTTTCATTTTCTTCCTTAAATGCATCTATTTAATTATTAATACCTGACTTTTTATTATACTTACTGTCTCGAGCTTTCTTTAATATTTTCTTTATTACATTGTTTTATATTCATTCGTCGCTGTTTCGTTAAGTTACTGCCCAATTCTTTCGCACAAGTGAGATGGCAGAATATATTGCCTAAAGACTTCCTAAAAAAACGTAGTTGAGTGAAATAATAATAATAATAATAATAATAATAATAATAATAATAATAATAATAATAATAGACCCGACTGGGTTGGGAAGGTGATCCACTGGGAATTATGCAAAAAATTAAATTTTGACCATACAACAAAATGGTATCTGTTCTTGAAAACGAAATTCTCTGGGACTTTGAAATAAAAACGGATCACCTTATCCCAGCAAGAAGACCAGACCTAGTGTTGATAAACAAAAAAGAAAGAACTTGTCAACTGGTGGATTTTGCAGTTCCAGCAGATCACAGAGTGAAGCTAAAGGAAAATGAAAAAATAGACAAATATATGGACCTTGCCAGCAAACTGAAAAAGTTATGGAATATGAAAGTGAAAGTTATACCAATTGTAGTTGGTGCACTTGGAACGGTCCCAAAAGGATTGGAAAAGGGTTTGGAAAGTTTGGAAATCAGAGGAAGGGTTAAAACCATTCAGAACACTGCACTGCTGCAATCTGCCAGAATACTCAGAAGAGTCCTGGAGACCTGAGGAGACTTGCTGTCACTCAGACTCCAGTGAAAGACCATCAGCTAACGCTGATGTGAAAACTTAAAAGAAGTAAAATAATAATAATAATAATAATAATAATAAGGAATAAATACCTAGGCCGTTCCCGTTATAAGATACTCTTGGTCATCCTTAAAATGGACAAAAGAAGAACTCAAAGGACTAGGAAATTAATAAGGATGCACAAGGCTCTACACCCTAGAAATGATAAAGATAAGCTATATGTATCAAGAAAAGAAGGTGGAAGAGGTCTTGCCAATATAGAGGACTGTGTAGAGGCCACAATCCAAGGATTCGAAGAATACAAAAAAAAAGAGCAAAGAAAGATTAGTTATGGCCTCCAACAACAGCAGATGTAATATATGGACAAACAGAAAAAACAACGTCAACTAGAAAACAAACATGGGAAGAAAAACAATTATATGTCTAGAGGAATCTTCGAAAATAAAACAATTGACAACAAAGTAAAAATAAATACACATTAAATATCACCAGGGCTCGGTTTTTGAGCGAAAATAATGAAGATTTGATTTAAATTCATGAAAAAATAAAATTTAAATGATACATGGAACTTTTTCCATTTAATATTGTCGACATAAATTTCTATTTTCAGAATGACTGGATCAACGCAAGTTCTCTTTTACGCAGGGATTTTAATGGGACATCAAGCGGTGATCACACTCACAATTCAGTAATAATGGATCTGCGAGACTAACTTAAAAAAAACTCTACCCAGGCGATGCCGGGTAGCCACTTCTAGTGTCATATAAGGTAAGGTACAAATTACGGGGCCTGTTCAGCTCAGTCGGTAGAGCACCCGCAAGTTTCCTGGTTCAAAACCTGTCCCCGCCAACTCAGCGCATGAGTCGCACAGATTGGGTAATCTGATCTGTGCGGTACAGTGGGGAGCTGAAGGTAGGTGTGAAGCTCCACCTCAGCAAAAACAATGTCCCCTGGTCTGGCGCTAGCGAAAAGGGGATAGACTCCCTCGCTGTCTGGCTGATACCGACAGTAGGCCTCTCCGCCAACTTTGCTTATTTTACTTACAAATTACATAAAACACTTGCCTGTTTGGGTTAAGAATTTCTGTTACATAATCTATGCATAGATTATTGTCAACCCCCTGTATTTCTGAAAGGATGGCCCCTTTTCACATCACGGGCGGGACTTTCCATGGAACATTACAGAAAGCCAGCGAAATACGTGAAGTCACGTGGGACCTGGTTGGCTCTCAGTTTCAGCTTGGACGTCAGGCAGAAATGGTCTTTCTGCCTTAGCTGAAGCTCACTGCACACGCGCGTTATGTTAGTTACATGAAATGTTTAGTTAAGTAAATAAAAGCTTACATAGATAATATGGTTTTGTGGTTGATGAATATTTTGGCAACAAGACTGATATAGAAGAAGAAATGAATTAAGTGCGACCGACCACCAAAGATGAAGTCCAGACGCTAGAAGATGAACGCAAGATACCAAAGATGAGCAGAAGAATAATAGAAGTAAGGAAAGAAAGGGTATACAACATTTCCTGGCAGTGTCGTTATAATTGTGCTTGTCATTCGTTCTTGAATACTGATGCTATGTCGTTTCAGCCGAGTAAGAAGCTGTATGTTCTGTTCAGTTAGGCTACTCACGCTGATCTGTTCCGTTAGGCTGTTTTTTCTGTTCTGTCAAAATTCCTAAGAGCCTGGCCCCTGCCAGTTATTTACTTCCGGATATTACCCTCTTCCGGATTCAGTGTTAGGAGAGGGTAACCCATATTTACATACGAAGTATGTCAGAAAAGTTCCAGGATTTGTGTCACAAAGAATTATTTCAAATCCCAAATACAAACTACAAGTTATTCCTTTTCAAAGTAATCTCCCTGGGGTCTAATGTACTTTCCCATCCTTCTCTGCCACGCTTGCATGCACTCCTGGATGGATTCTTCCAGGAATCTCCTAGCTTTGTCGTCACGACCTTTATGATGTCGGCGCATCCTCAAAACGGGTTCCCTTAATGACTCCCTTGAGCTTGGGGAACAGGAAAAAAATCACATGGAGCCAGGTCGGGCGAGTAGGGAGGTTGCTCCAGCGCAGTGATCTTCTTGTGGGCCAGGGACTCTTGGATACTCAGGGCAGTGTGGTCAGGTGCGTTGTCATGAGGAAGCATCCACGAGTTGTCCTGTTACATCTCTCGCCCTTCTTGCGCACTGAACGAAGCAAACACCGCAGTATCTCTTTATAGACAGATTTGTTGATCATCTGGCCCTGTGGCACGAACTCGCAGTGGTCGATGCACCATAGCTGGTACTTTCTTCTTGTGGGCTGGTAAGGTGAAATGGAATTTAAGGAACGAAATGGAACGAGAAAGGAAATAGACAAAGGCAAGAGGTAGCTTTATGACTCAGGCTTTATTGAACGGAGCATAGTCGGTTGTAGCAAGAGGACATGCTCCTGGCAAGGAAAAAAACTGCCTTCAGTTGCGGTTTAAATTCAAAATGGCCGAGTTATCCTTTTTGAGGTAGGGAGTCAGTCCTTTTTGTTGGACATGCGCAAAGGGGTTCTTCCGGTCAAGCATGGGAGTTTTTTGTTCTTTTTATTTTATTTTTTATTTTCGTATTTTTTTTAATCCCTTCACCGAACTTTTCTTACATACTGGAACTTTTCTGACATACCCCCATATTGTCGTGGTAACTTGTTTTTTTTAAACCTTACCGTTTATGTTCCTGCTTCATTTCTAAAGTCTCCTTTGGCGTATGATCTAATGGTTTGGAACCTTTTTTTCTTCTTTCCTTTTAATATTGCTTAACAAGTTGGCTCACGTCGCACTGATATTCGTGCAAGGATTCCCAGAACTTAATTATTCTATCACCATTTCTATTCGGGTGTGTCAGGAATTAATTCATTGTTGTCAGTAATCAAAAGTTGCCGGTTCCGCTAAGGTATAAGGATCGGGAGGGTTGAGTAATGTGGCGCATGAAGGGCGTCGACCGATTGATTTTTTTGTTTTTTGTTTTTTTTGTTTTTATTTTTTTGTGTTTTTGCAATTTTTATAGAGAGTTATACTAATTATATAACTGATTATCAATTATTGAATCGCTTATTGACGTGTGCGGAATCAGAGTTGTTTAATTGATTTATCTTGCATTCTCTGTCTTTACATCTATTAATGATAGAGATGCGGTCTCTATTTGTCTGTAACCGAAACTATGTCTCATCTTACGTCATGGTCATCTCGGGAATTATTTAAGTTTATTAATGAGTATTTAATTCATAGTCAGTATCATTATTGCATAAAATATTAAAATTCTTTTAAAAATCAATTAATTGTCAAATTGTCAGAAATTTCGTTACTTATTCACATTTAGATGAATTTATTTTTAAAATAGTTTTTTGACATTTTTATTGAGAGTTATACTAATTATTTTACTGATTATCAATTACTGAATCGCTTATTGACGTGTGCGGAATCAGAGTTGTTTAATTGATTTATCTTGCATTCTCTGTCTTTACATCTATTAATGATAGAGATGCGGTCTCTATTTGTCTGTAACCGAAACTATGTCTCATCTTACGTCATGGTCATTTCGGGAATTATCTAAGTTTATTAATGAGTATTTAATTCATAGTCAGTATCATTATTGCATAAAATATTAAAATTCTATGGAAAAATCAATTAATTGTCAAATTGTCAAAAATGTCGTTACTTATTCACATTTAGATGAATTTATTTTTAAAATAGTTTTTTTGCAATTTTTATTGAGAGTTATACTAATTATATGACCGATTGTTAATTATTGAATCGCTTATTGACGTGTGCGGAATCAGAGTTGGTTAATTGGTTTCTCTTACGCCACAGTCATTTCGGGAATTAGGTAAGTTTATTAATGAGTAATTTATAGTCAGTATCATTACTACATGAAGATGTTAAGATTCTATGATAAATCAATTAATTGTCAATTTTTCACGAAAAGTTCGATACTTATTTACATTTAGATGAATTTATGTTCAAAATAGTTTTTCATAAATATATTATGAGAAATATCTTTTGACTAGGTCGACCCCACACTTATTTAATTTTATGAGATCCGAACAAAATATTGTTTACTGATTTAAATTTTTCTCTAAAGATAAGAGTCTGAATAATTAAATCACAAATTTTAGAAACCATTTGTAGGTCCCTATTGTCGTAAAATAAAACAAATATCTCAGTGAAATTGAGTGAATATGATGCTTTTAAAGTAAGTAATTAATTTTTAAAGATATTAAATGTTTTATTTTATTTATTTAATTTTCCTAGCCCCTCGAGCAATATTTTTCAAAAATTATTTTATACCGAGCGGGAGGGTGTTTTTTTTTTTTTACTAGTTTATAGAAATGATTGAGATAATGTACAACTCAAAAACGAAGCAGGACCATTCTGACCTTCTTGCCGCGGTTTAGACTGTGCTGACTGCATCCCCTGCAGGAAAGTAAGACCCTCCCGCTAAACTGCATTTGATGGCTTGGCTCCAGTTCTAGAGTATTACGGAACATGCCTTCATTAACATAATCCCCAGGTTCAACCTGACCCGGCGTGGTAGTATCTGATAGGGTACCATCAATTTCCATTCGACTATAATTATAACTTTATTACACAATGTGTTAAACCGTATAATTATGTATGAATTAAATAGAAATTTTAGAAATACTTGATAGCATGTATATATTTACCAACCCCTCCTCTGGAGCAGGATGCGACACAATATCAATTTCTTAAGCGGAGTTTAACAGGTTTGAATTAAGAGTTCTCCTTCTCCTAGACTGGTTACCTAGCCAAGGTTAAAGAGCCCAGTCTGCGCAGCTAGTTACCCATAGCTGAAGGTAGAATTGGATTTATACCTTTCCCAAGGGTATTAGTGCTATGTGAAATGCAAACAGCTCCGTTCAGGAATTGAATTCGGGTCGACGAGTCCATTTCCCACGACTCTAATCATTAGACCACGCACACCCATACTTGATACTTTATATATATATATACCAACCCCTCCGCACGAGCAGGATGTGACACAAGGTCAATTTCTTAAGCGGAGTTCAACAGCTTTGAATTCAGAGTTTTCCTTCTCTTAGAACCGGTTGCCTAACCAAGGTTAGAGCCCACTGCGCTATAATATTTATCCATAGCTGAAGGGAGAGTAGGATTTCATAAACCTTTCCAAGGGTTATTACGG
>CM042164.1:67342220-67358814 GCA_023376005.1 Doryteuthis pealeii | reverse complement strand
CGAAGTTTTCAACAGACGCCGAAAAGCATCACACACCTCAGTTAATAATGTCACCAAAATTTCGATGAAGGAAAAACCTCTCAAATTGTCAATTATCTTACTTCATTCCCGCCTTCATCTATTATTGCCGCTTGTTGTTGTTCATTCTGCCAACAACGCCATTATTCTTCATGTTGCTCTTTTAGGAGTTCATAAGACACGAAGAAGAAAATGGCGACTTTTATTGGAGACCAAGTGACAATGTTTTGCTTTTCATAATCTTGTGATAAACTATTATATATATATATATATATATATCTTATTATAATGGAGATTGTGTGTTTTTCTGTCTGTAACCGAAACTATATTACTACTTCAAGTCACAATTCCCTGTTATTTACGTCACATTTTCTCCATGATTTTTATTGTATTTAAACCTCAATTATTAATAAAATTGCTTCACCTTTATTAGTTGTTGTCCATATTACATACAAATAACATGCAATTGTATTTATATATTAACAAAAAATAGCAGTTTACAGTGTGAATGGAAGGCTAATTTGCATATTGATTATAAAAATGTTGATTTTTTATTTTAAATATTGCTTAGTATTATTTGATTTCTAATGTGGTTTTTAATGATGAAATATAAGTAAAAATCTCTTCAATGAATCTTAAATGAAATCCATTAACAAGAAAAAATAACTGTCATTTTATTCTTTATTCCTAATTTAACTAAAATAGTTAATATAAGTTAAAATCAGCAATGAAAAAAGACGGGGTGATGGAAGAGTAAGTTCATTTCTATTTTTCTATTATACCCTACTCTGTTACAAATATCTTTTTATCTGCCTTCTTACTAGACTTTCTAATTTAATACGACGATATTTCATTACATTAAAAATTTAAATACTTGCACCCGGAGGTGCATATATTTGCTAGGTATATATAATTAAAGAAATAACAAAAGACTTAGAGATCTTGCATTATAGACTATTTCGGGAGTTTAGACAAAATGTCTAATTCTCCCGACTCATCTCTCTCTCTCTCTCTCTCTCTCTCTCTCTCTCTCTCTCTCTCTCTCTCTCTCTCTCTCTCTCTGTCTCTGTGTGTGTGTGTCTCTCTCTCTCTCTGTCTCACTGATGAGTCGGGAGAATTAGACACTTTGTCTAAACTCCCCGAAATAGTCTATAATGCAAGATCTCTAAGTCTTTTGTTATTTCTTTAATTATAAATTTGCTCTGTGACTCTAACAATAAGAGCACACGTTGAGCTCTCAAACTGCGACAAGTTGTTTTTTTTAAAAAACCCTATGTCGTAAAGAAGATTTCTTCTCTGGACTTTTGGATTATATATATATATATATATATATATATATATATATATATATATATATATATATATTTGGAGGATATGTGTTTAACTGATATCATACCTAATTTTGAAAATTAATTAGTTAATAATTAATGAATTTAGGCGGGTATATATGTTCAAATGTAAGGCTAAACAAATCGAGAAAATGTCAATCTCTGAATGTACATTTCGACCTATTAGGTCTCATCAGCAAGGTTATAGACATGAGAGACTGCTCCGTGTGTGACTCGAAACCTCGACTGTCAAGCTGACAGGCGAAGTCTCTAACCGTCACACTAGCTTGACATTCCCACATTCTTCGTTTGTTTTTAAACTTATTTCTATTCCACTTTTTATTGACTTGCTACACGATAGTATAAGGTTAAGTAAACAAACAAATGTGTTTATTTTTATATGGCTTTAAGCCGACAATTTTTGGAGGATATGTGCTTAATTGAAGTCATACCTAATTTTGAAAATTAATTAGTTAATAATTAATGAATTTAGGCGGGCATCTATGTTCAAATGTAAGGCTAAACAAATCGAGAAAATGTCAATCCCTGAAAGTACATTTCGACCTATTAGGTCTCATCAGCAAGTTTATAGATATGGGAGACTTCAATTAAGCACATATCCTCCAAAAATTGTCGGCTTAAAGCCATATAAGAATAAAGTACATTTGTTTTTACTTAATCTGATATATATATATATATATATATATATATATATATATATATATATATATATATATATATAAGTGCTTAATTGGAGTCGTACCTAATTTTTAAAATTAATCAATTAATAATGAATTAGGCGGGAATACCTATTAAATGTATGGCTAAACAAATCGAGAAAAATCAATCTCTGTATGTACATTTCGGCCTATTAGGCCTCATCATCATTATTAATTGATTAATTTTCAAAATTAGGTACGACTCCAATTAAGCACTTATTCTCCAAAAAATTATCGGCAAAAAGCCATTCTAAACAAACCTTATATTATATATAATATATATATATATATATATATATAATATATATATAATATATTGGCATCATTTTTCCTTTAAACATGTTTTGTTAAGAAGTGGTGATAGCGATTATGAGTTTAGAATGCTAACAATTAAAGAGGGTGGGACATCTCACACTTGGCGCTCTTAGAAAGATTAAAAGCATATAGGGAGTGGTTAGTTAAGATATCTATACGGGGGGTTAAATTGATAGACAAATATCAATACAGAGATTGATGACTTAATTGCCAATTAATGCTAATTAAAAGGCTGAAAATTATTTTTTTCAATAATGGCACGAAACAACGGATCCTGGACTGATACTTTCATTGCCATTTCTCACAGGTCTACTCTAACCCGGAGTGGTAGTACCTATTAGGGTTCCACCTATGGGTTAAATAGATAAAAAAATTAGTTTAAAAATTGTGTTAAAAATAAGTTTTAAAAATTGGGTAATTTATGAGGAAGTGCGTCCCGGTCTCCTGCCTCAAAAATTGCTACCCGGTGACTATCGAAAATAACAACCCCAGCTCGTCGTAATTCTTGTTTATCTATCGTAATTTGTCGTAATTCTTGTTTAGATATGAAGATGGATATATAGTTTGGAATAGACTGAGATAGATAGATAAACAAACAAAATAATATAGATAGATATGAATAAATGGAGATAGACAGATATTTTCGACAAGTAAATGTATTTTTTTTGGGGGGGTAGCATCTTTTTTTGTTGTAATTCTTGTTTATTTAAACTAAAAACAAGACATTAAACAAACATGAATAAAAAAATCTTAGTATTTAAAGTAATATAGATAAATATGAACAAATTGAGATAGATAGATAGATTAATATGAAGATGGATAGTTTTGAATAGACTAAGCTGGGTCGTTATTTTAATAGTCACCGGGTAGCAATTTTTGAGGCAGGAGACCGGGACACACTTCCTCATAAATTACCAAAAATTGAATACCCAACAAAAATGAATAAAACAAAAACTTATATAATCGTTCAATATCAGGTATATAAAACGGAGACAGACAGACAGACAGATAGTAGGTAGATATGAGATAATAGATGATGGTTCTTACGTGGTAATATTTGCATACTTCGTCTAACACGGCCGCCATGTTCTTTCATCGATCTAGTGGGCTTTCTGTTAAGGGTTGGTTCTTCTTTTCCGTGTTGGGATGGTCAGTTCTTGTTTGAATGAATCAATTAACAAGACTTGATTGTTTTCTGATAAAGCTTTATTTCACAACTCAACCCATATTCAACCACCGCGGGAGAGTTGCGAACCCTCAGAGCGAGCGACCTACAGGCACACTTGCTCTGAAATCTGCGTCGCATCTGATCTAAAACTATCTCACACCTAATCACGCGCTTTCTAAGGTGAATTTGGGGTCATCATCATGCCAATCATAACCCCAACGGCTATGGAAAATTCCCCACCTCCGATTTTAAATCTAACGAATCTTATTCAAATATTCAAATACTACAGGTACGTATATAAATCATAAGCTGCTTAAGTAACAAAACGTATTTGGCATAAAATGTCATAAAATCCAATCAACCGAAAAATCAATTACACTGAGTTGACATTAACGGGTTGACTATTTTTGAATTATCTGAAGATTTTTTTTAATTGTAGGGGTTTCGCGTATGATTCACGTATTTGAATGACAAGCCTATAAAAAATAAATGTACCATTTTTTTAAGTATAAAAGAATAGGGAAACTATCAATTCAAATGCGCTAATAGTCAAGAACTACAGTTGACTTACTGGTTTAAGGAGATTTATATACTACCATTTCTTACTGTTACTATTGTGGAGGCACGTGGCATAATGGTTATATTCGTGGGAAATGAACTCGTCGAACCGAGTTCAAATCCTATACAAGGATGTTTGCATTTCACATAGAACTAATACCCTTGGGAAAATATAAATCCATATATTCACCCTCCAGCTACGGGTAAAATAGTAAGGCAGACTGAGCCCTTTAAGTTTGGATAGGTGACCAGTTTAGGAGAAGAGAAACTCTGAATTTGAAAAACCAGAGGCCAGTCGTTGATTGGGTTTGTGGCATTTCTTGAGCACGAATTCTTTCTTATCGATGTGCCAAAATATGCGGATGGCCCAACACAATCCTTCACCATTATAAACAAAACACTGTATAGGTTATTCAGTGGATGAACCTTTATGCGTCGAAATCGACGAGAGAGTCCACAGTTACAGTTATTGCTGTGGCCTTTACCCTGGGTCGGCTGAGCCAGCTCTTCTTCGGGGTGGCCTAAAGTCGGTATCAGCCAGTCAGCGAGGGAGTCTATCCCCTTTTCACTAGCACTAGACCAAGGAGATTGTTTTTTCCGTCTGAGGTGAAGCGTCACACCTACCAGCAGCTACTCACTTTACCGCACACACACACACACACACACATATATATATATATATATATATATATATATATATATATGTTCATTGTCTGTGTGTCTGTTTGATCTGTCTATCTGCCTTCCTATCTCGACATATCTATCTTTTAGTCGTTCAATATCTACATGTCTTTGTTCATTATCTATCTATCAATCTATATTCGTGATTGTATGTTCATTATCTATGTATTTATCTATATTAGTCCAATCTTTTCATATCTATCTATCTAGCTATATACTATATATATAATATATATATATATATATATATATATATATATATATATTATAGTATGTATATCGCAATGCTTTGGCTGTCTTCGATATATACATATATATATATATATATATATATATATATATATATATATATATATGAGAGAGAGAGAGAGAGAGAGAGAGAGTAAACTACAGACACGTGTTTCGAGGTATCACATCTCATCAGTGCAGTTATACCGTTTTAGCAGCTACCTCTGGCCGGGTTCGAGACCCGAACGAACTTTCGCTCGCCAATCCTCTTACCCATACGGCCACAGTCAGCTGCCAAGTATAGCAGGCTATTTAATCGCTACATTTCTAAGCGGAAATGAACTCACCTAGTGGTCTCAAACTTCATGTAAACAAAGTAAAGAAATAATAAAAGACTTAGAGATTTTGAATTATAGTCTTTTCAGTCTTTTGTTATTTCTTTACTTATAAATTTGCTCTGTGATCTAACAATAAGAGCACACATTGAGCTCTCAAACTGCGTCAGGTTTAAAAAAACCTCTTGTGTCGTGAGGAAGATTTCCTCTCTGGACTTTTGGATTTATATATATATATATATATATAATATATATATATATATATATATATATGATATATTAATATTAATATATTATATATATATATATATATATATATATAAAGATGAGCAAACGTCATAAGACAAATTTGTACTCACACACACACACACACACACACATATATATATATATATATATATATATATATATAGATTGATAGATAGATATATATCTGTCTTTGTCTATATAATATATATTTATATATATGTGTTTGTGTGTGTGTGTGTTGTGTGTGTATATATTGCACACACGCGTGTGCATGCGCAAAACAGAGATACGCTATCGCCCAATAAAAATAAATAAATTACACTCGTAAGAATTTTTCTATGAGCTTTTAACCAAATATGTTGAAATTCTTTATTTACGGAATTCTTCGTTTCTAATACTCATAAAATAATCGAAGTTCATGCAGAACCCCCTCTCTCTCTCTCTCTCTCTCTCTCTCTCTCTCTCTCTCTCTCTCTCTCTCTCTCTCTCTCTCTCTCTCTCTCTCTCTCTCTCCGAAGAATCTTCGCTGTTTTTCTTGCCAAGCGCCCGTGGCTGTCTTGTTTGGTTTTATCAAAAGTCGGAGCTAATCGTATTGTTAAAAGAAAGCAAGCTAACAAACAGACAGACAAATGGAGTGAACAAACACCCTAAATGCGGCAGACGCTTAAACAAGCAAAAAAGAAGCAAAGAATGGAAGAAGAAAAAATCTTCGAGAAGCTGTTAATCGCGAGCTCTCTCGAAGAAAATGAAAAAATTGCTAATGTCGATAGAATACAAAATGGAAGGATATAAATGTGTAATATTGAAACCTAACATACGAAACATAATGGCAGAAATGTTAAAGAATGGTGATAAAGGGGTGTGGGGGGTTGAGAAAATGGAAGGGGAGATAACCATGAGTTGGATAAATGGGAGAAGGAAATAGATGATAAGAGAATGGAGATGGATATATGAGAGGTGAGGGAAATAAGAAGAGAAGAAAGAAAGAAAGAATGGAAGAGAGAAAGAAAGAATGGAAGAAAGAAAGAAAGAAAGAAAGAAAAAAAAAAAAAAAGAAAGAAAGAAAAAAGAAAAAAAGAAAAGAGAACAGAAAGAAGGAAAGAAGGATTCACACGAAAGAGGGAAAAGACAGAACCAGAGATTCCCACGAAAAAAAAGAAATAAATAAATTAAGAAAGAAAGAAAGGAGGACATGAACGAAAGAAAGGATTCACATTAAAGAGAGAAAGAAAGACGCAAAGTGTTCAAGAAAGAAAGACTGAATGAATGAAAAGAAAGAAAGAAAAGAAAAAGAAAGAAAGAAAAACAGGAAAAACGGACAGAAGAAAGGATTTACGCGAAAAAAAAAAAACGAAAGACAATAGAAGAGACGATTCACAAGAATGAATGAAAAAAGAAAAAAAAAGAAAAGAAAGATTTACATGAAAAAAGAAAGAAAGAAAATAAAAAAAAATTCCAATTATGAAGAAAATATAAAAACAAGATTCCCACGAAAGAAAGAAAGAAAGAAAGAAAGAAAGAAAGAAAGAAAGAAAGAAAGAAAGAAAGAAAAATAAATTCTAATTAGGATGAAAGAAAGACAAAAAAGAGGATTCCTACGAAAGAAAGAAAGAAAGAAAGAAAGGATTTAAATGAAAGAAAGATAGATATATCGAAAAAAAGATAGATATAAATATAGAGAAAGAGACATAATTTGAATTAAAGTAATAAATAAAGAACTGAAGAGAGATTTCGCATGAAAGAAAAAAGATGGAAAGAAAGAAAAAAAAGAATTCGCATTACAAAGAAAAAGAAAGAATGAATGAAAGAAAAGAAAATTGTGAAGGAGACAGAAACAAAAAATGAATATTGTTGAAATAGGAAAACTATGAAAATGGTAAGAAATGGATTGAATAAGAAGAACAAAGGAGAACGTGCATACAGTGAAAATAACAAAATGAAATGATTTGAATATAAAAGGCACAATTTTGCAAAGAGAAGAATGAAGAAAAGTAGATGAAGAATATACAGGGTAAGTAAAAGTGACGATTCTGACAGAGAAATAACGATGAAGATGGACAAAGGTGGAAGTAGAAAAGATGGAATAAAAGAGAAAAAGAAATGAGTGTGAAGAAGAAGAAGAAGAAGAAGAAGAAGAAGAAGAAGAAGAAGAAGAAGAAGAAGAAGAAGAAGAACAACAACAACAACAACAACAACAACAAAAACAACAAGAAAGAGGAGGATGAGCGAGGGGAGAGGCAGTAAGGTAGGTAAATAATTAATTAGCTAAAAATGAAGATCAAAAGGAGAAGGAAAAAAATTCCATAGAAGAAAAGCAAAAAGAAAACTTAGAATAGATAATAAAAGGGAGAAGAAAGAAAGAAGTTAAGAAAGAATAAAAGAATGAAATAAGTAAAAGAAAAGAAAGAAGTAAAAAGAGAGAAAGAAGAAATTTTAGAAAGAATGAAAAAGTAAAAAAGAAAAAGAAAGAAAGAAAAAAGTAAGAAAAAGAAAGAAAAGAAAGAAAAAAGAAAGAAGAAAGTTTAGAAAGAATGAAAGAATGAAAAAGTAAAAGAAAGAAAGAAGTAAAAGAAATCTGGAAAAAGAAAAAAAGAATGAAAGAAAGAAAGAAAGAAAGAAAGAAAGAAAGAAGAAAGAAAAGTCAATCATAGAGAGATTCAGAACGCGAGAAAAGGACGAATGAGATGAAAGAATTAGAATTTTTAAAGAAGAAAAATAAAAGATACATGCAAATTTTTTCTAAAACTAACACACACATGCACACACCCTAAAACACAGCCACACACACACACACACACACACACACACATACATACACACACCACACACACAGCCACATACATACACAATCACAAATAGCCACAGCGACACGCACACACACTCCACAGCAATACAACCACACACACACACACACGCAGCCACACAACCATACACACTCCACACACACAGCAACATACACAGCTACACACACACACACACACATAGTAGACTGCCGTATACACACACACACACACACACACAGAGCCAAATACACACAGAGCCACACCTACTCAGCCACACACACAGAGCCACTTTCGCACACACACTCACATAGCCACATAGACACACGTTGTCACACAGCGACATTCACACACACACAGGCACACATCTACAACCACATACATACAAACAGCTACACACCCGCATATACACAGGGCCACGCACGCACACACACACACAACTACACACACGGCACAAACCCACAGCAACATACACACACATAACTACACATCACACACACAGCCACACACACACACAAAACACAGCCACACACACACATCCACATGCGCACACAGCCATATATATATATATATATATATATATATATATATATATATATATATACATATACCATCAATCAATAAAATCTAAGCATGGCAAACCCATGCCGAGAAGAATAGTCCAAAATAATATGTGATCAAGTCGACCGCTTCATTGTCTGCGAGTCACGTGGGCCTGGTGTGAAAAAAAAACACACACAGCAAGAAAGAAAAAAAAATAACCTATCAAGTTTACTTAAAACATTTTCGAAGTGAATGCTACAGACAACTGTGTTAATGGTCGATCACGCAAACAACAACCCACACGCACCTGGTTACTTTCTTCTTCTTTTTTCGCGGGAGATTTTTATCGCGCCATATTTTTTTTTAAGAGTGAGAGAGTTATAAGCATAGATTGAAAGTAAACTGTAATAAAACAATCAGAGGTTTATAAAACCGAAAGGGTGAAGAAGAAGAAGAAGAAAGAAGAAGAAGAAGAAGAAGAAGAAGAACAACAACAACAACAACAACAACAACAACAACAAGACTACGAAGAAGAAGAAGGAGAAGAAGAATTTCATTCCTTTTTTAAACCAGCGTAAGCTCATGGTCCTTCACCGGGGTCTGAGTAACAAGTCTCTTCAGGTCTCCAGGACTCTTTTGAGTATTCTGAAGAAGAAGAAGAAGAAGAAGAACAACAACAACAACAACAACAACAACAACAAGAGGAGGAAGAGGAGGAGGGAGAGGAAGAAGAAGAAGAAGAAGAAGAAGAAGAAGGGATATAATAAAAATAAGATATAAGGAGTAAGAAGTACAAAGAAGAAGAAAAAGAAAAAGGAGAGGGACGAGAAGAAGAAGAAGAAGAAGAAGAAGAAGAAGAAGAAGAAGAAGAAGAAGAAGAAGAAGAAGAAGAAGAAGAATTTCACTCCTTCCAAGTTTTTCAAACCACATAAGCTGATGGTCCTGAAGCACCGGGCTCTGAGTAACAACAAGTCTCCAGGTCTCCAGGACTCTTTTGAGTATTCTGAAGAACAAGAACAAGAACAAGAACAAGAAGAAGAATGGAAGGAAAGAAGAAACAAAGAAGAAGATAAAGGAACGACAAAATGCAAAGAAGGAAAGGAGAAAGGAAGGAAAAGCCAATAGCAGAAAGAAAGAAAGAGTTAAAATTAAGAAAAAGAAAAAAAGAAAGAAAAAATAAAAGAGGGAAGGAAGAAAAAATTTAAAAATAAAAGTGAACCAGAAAGACAGAAAAACAGAAAGTTAGAAAGAAAAGAAAAAAAAAAAGAAAGAAAGGGAGAAACCAAAAAAGAAAGAGTAAAAGTTAGTCTTGGCTTGGCTGTCAATTCTGGTGAAGACGCCCCCCCCCCTCAATCGATGTTTTACGCCGTTATCCGATTTTTTGAATGCGAATGGTCCCAAGGCAAATGAAATTCATAGCCAATTAACGGAAGTGTGTGCTGAATCGGGCATGAATGTCACAAACGTTTGTAACAACGACGAGGTTCAACGCTCCCTCAACGACATCATGTCAAGCTAGTGTGACATGGGCACACAAAAACCACCACAGTTCCTAGAAAAATGCATTTGTCGAAATGAAAAATAGATGTATGCTGGAAGTTTAAAATGATATAAACCTCATCAACAATAAGCAATAAACGTTTCTGTGATTTCTAAATATTTTGGAAACCTTAACTTTGGGATTTCTCTCGTTATATATATATATATATATATTATATATATATATATATATATAATAAATAAATATATAAAGGTTTTACATAATCTATTTATTTGGTGACAAAGGAACATTCACGACAATATTGGTTTCATGCGAGGCAATCGTCAGGTGAAAATGATACAAATTACAAGGCAGTTGCAACAGCTTCACCTGACGATTGCCTCGCATGAAACCAATATGGTGGTGAATGTTCCTTTGTCACCTAATAAATAGATATGTAAAACCTTTATATATTTATTTCATTATATTATATAACAGCTCTATTTTATATTGAGCACTCTACCAATAATACTGCCTTTGGTACACCGTTCCAGCAAAACTGAAACAGTGACCATCCCACACTTATATATATATATATATATATATATATTATATATATAATATATATATATATATATATATAAGTAAAACATATAGAAATATAACAGAAGATATAGATTTTTAGCTTTATAGCTTATTTCAGGAAGCCTAACCTGAAATAGGCTATAACACTATAAAATCTAAATCTTCTGTTATATTTTTAACTTTTTGCTCTGTGACTCTGACAATAAAAGCACTCATTGAGCTCTGCAAACTACGACACTTTTTAAGAAAACTTCTATGTTGTAAGGAATATTTCTTCTCGGGATTTTTGGATTATATATAATATATATATATTAATATATTATATGTGTGTGTGGTGTGAGTGTGTGTGTGGTCTGTGTGTGTGGTGTGTGTCTCTGTGTGTGTGTGTGTTTGGTTTCTAGATTTATTTTGAAGGCTCATCACAATCAAAAGGAGGAAAAGATAACGAGTATGTTGTCTGTTGTATTTTTTGCAAGTTGCCTCAATTACATGAACATTCCTTTATGGGGCCCGAGGTCTTCTGAAGATGGGATATTTATCCCAAAACATTAAAGAAAACTTTAAGGAATTGAAAAAATACAAGTAAATGTAACATACTCGTTACCTTTTCTTCCTTCACATTGGATAAGACTTCAAAATCAATTTATGAACCAAATATATAAACAATGCTTCAAGAAAACTATAAAACTATTACACACACGCACCTATATATATATATATATATATATATATATATATATATATATATCAATGTGTATGGTTGGCACTATTATACTTGAAGAAGCGGGTAGTAATTCAACGTACAGTGATATTAGAAGAGTGCTCAATATCTGTGATAGAGCGGTAATAGATAAATAAATAAATAAAGGTTTTTGCTTATATTTATTATCACTGAACAATGTTCCTTTGCTCCTCATATATATATATATATATATATATATATATATATATATATATATACATATTTTTTTAGGATATGTGCTCAATTGAAGTCATACCTAATTTTGAAAATTAATTAGTTAGTAATTAATGAATTTAGGCGGGCATATATGTTCAAATGTAAGGCTAAACGAATCGAGAAAATGTCAATCCCTGAATGTACATTTCAGGTATTGACATTTTCTCGATTCGTTTAGCCTTACATTTGAACATATATGCCCGCCTAAATTCATTCACTAATAACTAATTAATTTTTAAAATTAGGTATGACTTCAATTAAGCACATATCCTCCAAAAATTGTCGGCTTAAAGCCATATAAAAATAAAACACATTTGTTTATTTACTTAACCTCATATATATATATATATATATATATATATATATAATATATACATATATATATATATGTGTGTGTGTGTGTGTGTTGTGTGGAGAGAGAGAGAGAGAGAGAGAGAG
Organism: Doryteuthis pealeii; assembly: GCA_023376005.1. Lineage (NCBI taxonomy): Eukaryota > Metazoa > Mollusca > Cephalopoda > Myopsida > Loliginidae > Doryteuthis > Doryteuthis pealeii. The sequence goes on along the minus strand of CM042164.1, from coordinate 67,346,431 downwards.
AGAGAGAGAGAGAGAGAGAGAGAGAGTTTGTGCAGGTAGTAAATTCGAGATAATGAAATGCCAAATAGTAACTGGTTTCTCAGAATGATCTGAACAATTATTACCGGAAACTAAAATTAAACATTTTAAAATTTAAAATGTAACTCGTTAATGTTCGCTGGTTGATAATTAAGAGAAACGGTCCAGCAACACTAAATTGAAAGTGAAAGTGAAAATGGATAGACGAAAAAGAAAATTGGAGTCGTTTGTGATGTAACGGTTACCACGATGGAGTTACGTGGACTGGATGAGTCGAGTTCAAATCCTGGATTATGCTCATTGTTAAAATGCCTGATTCAATTTATTGTCTCCTCTGCTAGCTATGGGTAAATAGTAGGGCAGAATAGCTCTCTTGGTAAGGCAACCAAATTTTGGAGAAGGAAAAAACTCTAAATTGAAAGGTATATAAACTCAATGACATGGCCAGCATATATACCGGTTCAAGATACAATTTAAGATTTTATGGTTGTTTGGTTGGTTTTTATGGCATGTAAACCCATGTTGGGTTATTTTATACCGACTGGGTTTTCTTTTTTTTCATTCTTAATGGATATTCTGAATTTATTTTCAAAATCAGTTTTTGAAAAACATCCTTTAAACTAATTTTTTTACGGAATCCAGTTTGTTTTGTTTTGTTTTGCGGCATATCAACCTCAGTGGGCCATTTAAGGCCGATAAAGTTTTGAAATAAATCACTTCTTAATGGATAATACAATTTTGTTTATCAACTCATGTTTTTCTATTTAACCCATAGATGGGATCCTAACAGGTACTTCCACTCCTGGTCAAAGTGAACCAGGGAGAAATGGTGATGAAGGGGTGCTCCACATTCCCCAAACCTCCAAAACTGGAACATCAACCATCAGACAGAGTTTAACGTCATTCCCAGGACATGTAGACCCTCAGTCACCGCCTTCTAGCACCTATATGATAAAGAGGGGTTGGGCTTGCCATAAGGGCAATAGGGTTGGGAAAATCATATAGGTGCTAGGGCTTGACGTGACCAGCCGATTGATCGGGGGGGAGGTCTCTCCGACCGCCCGTCTAGCCCAAGATAGGACCAAAGTGGAGTATTGCAAGTCATGAACTGCTCATCCACCTGGGTTCTAACCTTATGCATCGCGGCTTGCCACCCACGGCCAACAGGTGGCCCCATTGGGTGAGTCTGACCCCTCTGCAGAGGTGCAGTTGGTGCATTCTAACGGCCCAGCCGACAGGGCGGACTTAATCCAGGTCAGAGTGGAGCTGGGAGTAATGGGGATGAAGGGTACTCCACACTCACCAGAGCTCCAAAATTGAAAATTCACCATTAGATGTAGTTCAATGTTATAACCAGGACAAAAGGACCCACCGCCATCTAGCACTTATATCTTATCCTTTATACCCAATCTATACTACACTTTGACTTTTAAACGATCTACTGGTTGTAAACTTTTGAAAATGCGCCGGTTGAAAGGGTCCTTATGTCTCCTTTTTCTTTTGTTTTTTCGCCCCTTTTAAACCTCCCTTTACGCAGCTGATCGTAGTTTAATAAAGTATGATATTGTTTAAGTGTATATATATATATATATATATATATATATATATATATGTGTGTGTGTGTGTGTGTGTGTGTGTGTGTGTGTATACGAAAGAAAATGTATTTCTTTCAGAGGCGCATTGTCTTGATGATAAGTGGCCAGTATGCAACTTTGAAACCAACGGTAACAATCGCCCCTTAAATTAAATGTATTGTACTCTATAACACACACACACACACACACACAAACACAGAGAGAGAGAGAGAGAGATTTATATACACATATATATATATAGAGAGAGAGAGAGAGAAAGAGAGAGAGAGAAAGGAAAGACAGAGACAGACAGACATAAGGGAGGTTCTCTAATGGACTCCTACACAAGGACACACCAGTGTTGGCCGACTTTCATCAGTTCTGTGTGGACACTGGTTGCCGGTTGTGGGAGTTATCAAGAACGATGGCTAATAGTGACGGCCGGTGAGAAAGAATCAAAGCAACCCGTGCTGTCAGAACGCATTTATGCTACTGATGCTGCTGATGATGAGGTTTTTGAAATGCTTTACACTGTTATATTTTCCTGATTTCTGATCAATAATCAAATAATAATTGATTCCTACTAATGAGAGTTATTAATTAGTCCCTCGCTAAAAATGCTTTCAATAATTGTAGGTTAATAATAACTCAAGGCAGAACATGCCAACCACCAAACTCTAATTGCATGGCAACCAGACCTTTACTTGTTATAGCCTTTTTCTTTTTTTTCTTTTTTTTTTTTTTTTTTGCTTTTCAATTCTAATCTTTGTTGCATACTTTGCAATAAACCATTATTTAACTGTGTTCATACAATATATCATTTTGAAGAACAAATATTGATTTATAGTTTTCACGGTTTTCAATTGTTTCTTTTAGCAAGAGTCAATGGTCTCTGTTAAAATGCTGGTCGCCATTGAAGAGATTCAGTTGTTCTCCTAATTCAGTTGGTATATCCTAGACCGTAGGTTTTTTTTAATATGGGCAATTCTATGCCAAATCATCCAGAAAAAAGTAAAATTATCACCCGCCCCTTCGATTTTTCTGAAATTTTGTACAGGTGTGGACTGTGTTAAAGTTAGACATTCCCCAAAATCTGAGATCCAATTTCAAAAATTGTCGGAGTTATGTCGATTTTTAGCACTCCAAATTTGGTGGAATTCGCGAAAAATGGCGACTGTTTGTAATCTATTTTTGTCTGTAAAATGAGTTCTATTGCATCCCTACTCCTAAAAATTCGTTTCTAATTGCATTTCTTGCCCGGGGAATCCAAAAATGCAATTAAGAACGTCTGAAAGTTAACCAATTTTAAGTTATTGACGATTTTTGATTTTTTCATAGCAAGATCAATATCCCGATGTGGTACTGAATCTAAGACAATTTTTTTTCTATTATATTTCACCTATATTGAACATTATTTGTACCAAAAAGGTGTTTGCCCAGAACATCATTGGCTGTGGCTTTTGTAAATCTGTTATTGCAAGTCTGTATTGAGTTAGGATTCAGCTGTTCTCAGAATCCATTTGGTAAATCCTAGGTTGTAGGATCACTTTTCCCGTGTTAATAAGAGTTGACAAATCTTTTTCTTTTGTGTTATGAATCAGAATAAAATCCTCATGTTCTGTTGTGCTAGTTTGTTTTCTGTTATCTCAAGTCCACCTTTAATACCAATATCAGTTTGCAAATCTACCTCCGGTTAAAAATATTCCTCATGTTATTTTGCGTCAGTTAATTTGGACCAAGTAACCAATAAGCACCCCAAATCATCAACTTAATGAAAGATTCATATTTTAACTCATCACGGGTAACTTCCACTTCCACATTTTTGTAAACAAATGATTTTAATCATAAGTTTATGGAGATGTTGAACTCACAATAAATTAGATAAATAGATGGTTGGTACACACGTAATCAAATTAAAATTCAATAGTAAAATCTTTTTTTCAAATAAATACTTTTAATCTGAAATTTATGAATATTTTCAGCACGTACGATGATTTAAAAAAAGACGAAAAACGTTTTTATACTAAAATAGTTTTTTCTTAATCAGAAGAGAAATGGAATTATATTTATTTAAATAAAAATACAGTTTTTATTTACAAAATATTTTAATGCTTATTTAAATAAAAGGATGTCGTTCAGAAATAGTATCACACAATTTGTAAAATTTGTTTTCTTCAGATACAATATAATTGTAAAATCGTCCGTTCGTTTATTTTCAAATATTTGAAAGTGAAACTTACCGGTGATGAGTTAAAGTATGAACCTTTCATTAAGTTGATGATTTGGGGTACTTGGTCCTTTAATTTTTTATAATCTCAGTTATTCCCCACAACACTAGGTTTTTGAAACAAGCCGATGTAGATTTCCCCAATGTCCTTAAGAATGTTCTATTTTAAAATTAGGTTATTTCTATTTGTCCTACGTTATTTATCTATAGCTGGGGGAGAATAGTTCCATTCATACTTTTATGAAGGATATTAGCACTATATAAAATGCAAATAGGTTCGTCCAGGATTTGAACTTGTCTCGCAGTGTTCATTGTCCTAATTTAGAATTAAATGAGCTAACGGTCAAGTCACGTTAAAAGCTCCGGTTCCTGCTAGATGACCGAAGTTAAGC
>CM042164.1:67319720-67334720 GCA_023376005.1 Doryteuthis pealeii | reverse complement strand
GTAGGAGTTAGACAGCTTCAGTTATTTCCCAAAATCATAAATAAAAACACCTACAATTTATTAAGAAACTTTAGTTGAAACCCATAAATTTTCCCGGGGACTCATTCAAAGCAAATACGTGCGTCAGAGGACGCACTTAATCAAAAAGCTATCATTATCACTGCTTATGTAATATGATTGGTTTGGTTTGTTTTGTTTTACGGCATATCAACCTCAGTGGGTCATTTAATGCCGATAAAGTTTTGAAATAAATCAATTCTTAATGGATAATACAATTTTTTTATAAATACATTTTCTATTTAACCCATAGATGGGACCCTAAAAGGTACTACCACTCCGGGTCAGAGTGGACCAGGGAGCAATGGTGATGAATGGGGTGCTCCACATTCCCAAACCTCCAAAAACTGGACCTCACATCGGATAGAGTTTAACGCATTCCCAGGACATGTAGACCCGCAGCACCGCCTTCTAGCACCAGCAATGATAAAAAGGGATTGGGGCTTGCCATAAGGACAATAGGGTTGGGAAAATCATATAGGTGCTAGGGCTTGACGTGACCAGCCGATTGATCGGAGGGGGCCTCTCCGACCGCCCGTCTAGCCCAAGATAGGGCCAAAGTGGAGTATTGCCTGTCATGAATTGCTCATCCACATGGGTTCTATCCTTAAGCATCACGGGTCGCCACCCACGGCCAACAGGTGGCACAATTGGGGGAGTCTTACCCCTCTGCAGAGGTGCAGTCGGTGCATTCTAACGCCCCAGCCGACAGGGCGGTATGTAATATGAGTAATCATACTACATAGATACCTGTCGGCTGGGGCTTAAGAATATACCGACTGTGCCTCTGCAGAGGTATTAAAATACCCAATGGGGCCACCTGTTGGCCGTGGGTGGCGACCCTTCATACATTAGAATGGAATCCTGGTGGATGAACAGTCCCTGACATGCAGCACCCCACTTTGACACTCCCTTAGGTTGGACGGATGACCGGTCCCCTCCGATCAATCAGCTGGTCACATCAAGCGCCTATATGATTGTGCCAACCCTATTGCCCTCATGGCAATTTCTCAAATGTTTATCAGATATGTGCTAGAAGCCGGTGGCTGAGGGTATTTCTTTCCACATTCCCCTGAGCTCCAGAATGGGAACATCGCCATCATATAGAGTTTAAATCACACCCAGGACCCCGTGGAGTACCTCTTTGTCACCATTACTCCCAGGTCCACCCTGACCCGGCGTGGCAGGACATGTTAGGGTCCCACCAATAAGTTAAATAGTAAAAAGTGAGTTTAACAAAATGTATTTTTTTTAAATTGAGTTTTAAAAAACTTGAGTACCTATAAAGTATGAATTAAACAAAACGTCTTCGGCATTAAATAACCCAACAAGGGTTGACATGCCGTAAAATCTAATCAATCAACCCGCTAATTATATTTACGAATGTCATTCAATAAATAATGTGAATTTAGCTTAAGATGTTGGCAATTAGAAGCACAGTTTACAGTTGCACCTTTTACAAGGGAATACGTGGAAACTGAGAAGTTGCCATAAGGGCAATAGATTTGGCATAATCATATAGGTGCTTGACGTGACCAGCTGATTGATCGGAGGGGGCCAATCATCCGTCCAACCTAAGTGAGTGCCAAAGTGGAGTGTTGCATGTTATGGACTGTTCATCCACTAGGATTCCGTCCTGATGCTTCAAGGGTCGCCACCCACGACCAACAGGTGGCCGCATTGGGTATTCTAATACCTGTGCAGAGGTGCAGTCGGTGTATTCTTAAGCCACAGCCGACTGGGCTCTATGTAGTAATGCTTACCCATATTACATCGTAATTTATCGTATTTGCTTTAAATGAGTCCCAGAAAAATCTTTTGGTCCCAACTAAAGTTACTTAATAAATTGTAGGTTTTTTTTATATTTATTTATGATCTGGGGAAATAACTAAAGCCTACCTTGTAACATATCCTGATGGGTCCTTTGATGTCTCGTACACTATCCTTTTGTTTCATGGGGATGAAGTGCAATAGTGTGTCTTTAATATTATCAATCCGAAACGAAGATAGACTGTGCTGAAATTGAACTCAGTTCCCGAAGCCTTTGGACGTATAGACCATCTGCGACTTCATAGTATATCAAAGAGTACAAATGATCAAATTCAATTTCCCTTCGGCTCTGGATTACTGTGTCTGTTGCTCTAGAGAGAAAATTCTTTCTCTTTTCTAATGTTCTTGCTGTCCAATGGTTTTAGGAAACATCTCGAAATTGGTGCCATTCTGTACGAGAACGAACCGAGTTGCCGATGTTTTCAGTGTAACTTTAATGAGAAACAGAATCAAGAAAGAGACAGACGTTTATCTTTACTACTTGTAGTTTAATTTAGGAAAATGGCCGCGTTGAGACGCTGGAGACAACGGAACAGGAAGAAGTGATTAAGAACAAAGGAAGGAAGACTGTCTGGAATAAGACAACAAATAACGGCGCTATAGTCAGCAAAGTGGAGGCGCTTGTATTGTAATGGTTATCTACGTAGGAAATAGATAGGGTGATATTTGCCTCTCATCCCACCTATGAGGGCTTGACACAAGGACATTTTTATGTGGGCCCACCCACAAGCCGAAGTTTATGGGTGGTTAGTGGAAAAAAATTGCGTCGATCCCGTCGGCATTCCCCCTCAAGAGGGCGCCTCAGGCTCTGGGCAATAAACCCAGCCCTGCCCCTTTAATTAAAGGGGCAGGTATTGCCTGGGGATAGCCCCCTGGGATCGACGCTGTTAATTTAACACACCGGTCCAGTGGCCGAAGCACACCGGACCCCCGATGGACGGCTTGTTAGTAGGAAATAGATAGGGTGACCTGAATGCAAATCCTGGACGAGGCTGTTTGCATTCTCATTGCGTTAATTGCTGTAATGGTTAGAGTCGTAGGAAATGGATTCGTCGACCCGAGTTCAGACCCTGGACGAAGCTACAATTCACATAGCGCTAATACCCTTGGGGAAGGTATGAATCCAAATATTCTTCCTATGGGTAAATAGGACAGACTGGGTTCTTTAACTTTGGCTAGGCCACCAGTCTAGGAGAAGGAAAACTCTGAATTCAAACCTGTTACACTCCGCTTAATAAATCGACCTTGTGTCACACCCTACTCGGGTTGTTAAATATATATATATTTATATATATATATATATATATATATATATATATATATACATCTCAGATATACCGACAAATAAGCATACTTGGACTCCACAACATCATATAAATATTTGATATATTAAGTCGTTTGGGTTGGCATAAAGTTGGTATCAACCAGACAACGAGGGAGTCTCTACCCGTTTCACTAGCGGAAATCCAAGGAGATTGTTTTGGCGTCTGAGGTGGTGCACCACACCTACCATTAGCTCCTCACTTTACCGCACAGATCCCTGTGCTACTCATACGCTGAGTTGGCGAGGGCCGATATCGAACCAAGAATCTTGCGATCCCTAGTCCAGTGCTCTACCGACTGCGTTAAATTTTCCCGTCCTTTTTTTATTTTCCTTATTTACGCCAAGTTCTGTATGGCTCAATATATGTTGCATCTCTTCTCGTTTTATTTCCTCTTTTGCGCCCCTCCCCCTTCTCTCTTCTTCTCTCTCTCTCTCTCTCTCTCTCAATAATATATATTATATATATATAACGAGAAAAAAATATTTTAATATAACAAACACAAGATGTTATGATTAGGAGAAACAATTTTATGTGTCAATACTTAAGCATTTCGGTATATTGTACCATCTACAGGACACTGTTAAGTAATGTTTATGTGAGGGACAAAATTAACGGTTAATAACATCATATTCACACATTCACTATACACTTAACATCTTTCATTTTGTCCCTCACATAAACATTACTTAACAGTGTCCTGAAGATGGTACAATATACCGAAATGCTTAAGTATTGACACATAAAATTGTTTCCCTAATCATAACATCCTGTGTTTGTTATATCTTTAAAATATTTTCTTCTCATATTGTCGGATTAATTTCCTCACCGCATTTCGATATATATATATATATATATATTATATATATATATATATATATATATATATATCAAGTGTATTAACTTTTTCTTTTTGGGGTTATTTATTTATTTTACGGCAGATTGGGCTCTTTAACCTTGGCTAGATATCCAGTCTAGGAGTAGGAAAACTCTGATGCAAACGTGTTACACTCTGCTTGATAAATTGACCTTGTGTCACATCCTGTTCGTGCGGAGGGATGTGTAATATACATACATACATACATACGTACTGTAGTATTGACCTAGAAATTTTCTGGGACGCTTGTAACACGGGTTTCTGGGAAGGCTTTTTGTTTGTTTGTTCATTTTTTTTCTATAGAGGGAAAAAATAGAGGTGGGGGGAATAAATATTTGTTTGTTCTGCTTATGATCAGTCTTTCGATCTCCAGTCTGTTTAAGATTGGTTTGGTTTCTTTGCACAATTATGGGGTTTCAAGTAAAATGTTCTTTGGTGAGGGGGGGGGGCAAAAAGAAGCGAGTCAAACGCCTTATTCGCAGGCTAAAACACTGTCGTCGTCGTCATCATCTACCAGCAGCTGAAGTCGCAACACTCTTACTGCCGTCACCCCACTTCTACCTATACTGCCGTTTCCCCTTATCATCCGGGCACATCAGTCGAACCTCGCACCCGTGCACAATTCTCGTGCATTCGGATGGACGCTTGTAAGCCCCAACATCCGGGCACCTGAATTGCACCTCGCGTCCATCCAGCGCCTAAATCTCATTTCTTTGCATTCCGGAGGGCGCGGGTTCGACTCCTGCAGGCAAGACACTCTCACTCTTTTTCGAAATGAGTACGGTGGTACTCGTTCTCCGTCACTGTGAGGTTTTTTGTTTGTTTGTTCCTTTGTTTTCCTCTTGAAAACGAAATGTAGCTCCTATCCGAATGTGCCGTACCAAATTGGCGGGCTATCAAAGAATACGGAGAGTGTAGAAGAATAAATAACTGGGGAGGCAATAGAGAAAGGAATAAATTGTCTAGGCTAGCTGGACAGAAAGTGCTCCCCAACCATTTCGGTTAAGTCTGTTACCGGTAAAAATCGTCGATACCCCAAGGCGATAAATCTCCAAATCTCCAAATCTCCAAGAATGTACATTATTATTTTTTTTTCGCCGTGTAAAAAGGCCTCTTATTGATCTTACATTTGTGTGTGACTGAAGTGAACGTACTAAAAAGCGAAATGTGTTGTTGTTGAAACGAACCGAAACGCGACTAGTAGCGTTTAGAGGTCAGCAAGTTGAGGCAAAAGCAGGAATATTTTTGAACACAACAACAAAAAATGAAAAAAAGGTTTTGGCACAAAATAATTTCCGGTTTCAAGTTCTCGGACGGGTGCGGATGAAAGGGGTGCCACTTCCGGGCCAATGAGGCGTCCCGGCAGGCACTTTGGTTTCGAAATGGACGGAAGTGGAAGCTAGTGCTGAGTAGGAGGAAGAGGAGGAGGAGGAGACTCAGAATGAATGGAAAAGTGGAGTGAGATTAATAGAAAGGCGGGAAAAGGAGGATAGGGTAATGTTAAAAAACAAGGGGTCGAAGAAAGGGGAGGTGATCCAGAAAGAGAGAAGGAATGAAAGAGAGAGATAAAAAAAGATAAAAAGATGGAGTGAGTGAGTGATAAAAATTGTTTTAAAAGATGAGAGTGTGGATTAATAGGTAGGCGAAACGCTGAAAAGAAAAGAACATATATATATATATACTAGCTAAAGTACCCGGTCCATGACCGGACTAAAAAAAGAAAGAGAGAGAAAAAAGTGGGGGTTCAATTTACGATAAACTTATACGGGAAACTGAGCACCCCTGAAAACTCGAAAAATAAATAACTTTTAGAATTTTTTTTTACAGTCTGATAGATTGGTGTGCAATCGATAATAATCCATTGAAAGAAGAAAAAAAAATTAAAACAAAAATTTTAGAGGGGTGTTCCAAAAGTTCAGGTCCGCCTTTAATTTAAAAAAAAATCTGCCTATTTATTTATCATTAGAATTATGATAAATTAAAGAACACATTTTCTCATTCAAGTTACGTACATTAGAATCATTTTATTTTATGTTTAAGGTAAGAACATATCATACACTGTTTTGTTTATATACGAAATGTTAACTACATCGTATTTTTATTATAATTTTTGTTTTGTTTTTTTATTACAATACGAATACAACTATGTTTACTTAGTTACAAAATAAGTAGTTATAATTTAACTTCCTATTTTTGTAAAAGGCTTTTCTTTCTAAAATTCTTTTGTTTTTAATTTTTTCGTATATATACAAAGTTGAGTTATATTATATTTATTAAATAAACGAAATAAAATTTATTAAACAATAATAAGCGCTTATATTTATTTAATAAATAATAAGCGCTTATTATTGTTTTTTACTTCGCTCTTTCTTACCAAATAAATATTTGGAAGATAGATTATTTCATTTCATTTCTAACTAAATTAATATTTTAAAGACAGGAATAAAAGATTGCGATATGAATAAGATTTGATTTTTCGTTAAACATACTTTTGCTGTCCGAAGCAAAATAATTTTTTTCTAACTCGCTATAAAAAATAATTCAATTGATAAAGACTCGTACAAATTATAAATTGAGCAAGATTATTTTCTCTTCTTTTCACGAAAAGTTTCACTGAAACTCCAGTTTGAAAATAATAATAGTATTTGGGGACAATTTTAAATTCAGTTTTTAATTGCTTGATAAGTTAGAATAGATTGTAATTTATTTCTTTGAATTTTTTCTACATGACAATTCAAATCTAGTTCTTAACGATAAAGAGAATGCAATATATATTTTTGCTTACATTTTAAAACGTCTTCATTAGTTCTCTAAACTATTAAGACTTTTTTTTTAAAAACCATTAGTATTAATTACAAAACAACTCGTTTTATCATTTTTTTAAATTTACATTTATACAACCCTATACTGGTGACTGATTTTTATTGACATTTAAAATCTTATTTTAAAAAAATGTAACCGTAAACTTGTGTTTTGAAACAATTTTCATTTTTCTACAATTTTTTGTGCATGACAACAATTTAAATTAAGTGAGTGTACATTGTACAATAAAAGTTAGTTTCAAAAACATACGATAAATATAAATAAATATTTAGAAAGATTATAAAAAAAACGAATTTATTTTACGTTAAAATTTAGTTTGTCGCTAACATTTTCATTGTTTCTTTCTTTCTTTCTTTCTTTCTTTCTGCTGCTAAAACAGCCAGGCGAGTCGCTAACATTTTCGTTGTTTCTTTCTTTCTTTCTTTCTGCTGATAAACAGTCAGGCGAGCGCCTGCTGATAGACCAAGCATTAGCAGCAGCAGCAGCTATGCTATGGCTTTCGAAAAATTGTTTGATTTTTGTTTGATTAATTAATTATATCCCTTAATCAGTAAAAATCAATAACCAAATTTGGAGTTTTTCTTAGTTAGAACGATATCAATGTGTATGCAAGATTTTAAAACAGAATGACCTCCCGTTTTGGAGTTATACGTCGACACGTACATACCAAAATCTCTGTTTTTATATAGATATATATATATATATATATATATATATTATATATATATATATATATATATATAGACATATATATATTTATAAATTTACAGGGTGGTGCAAAAGTTGGTATACAGTTATAAAAACACACATACAATACTCATTGCATTTATTATACAAACAAATTTTACATATAAGTGTAATACCATTAATTATTATCATTAATAATATGTTAATTATTAGTCATTATTAAATATGATTAATGACACCAAAATTTTACAAAATGAAGATACTTAAGATAATATGCTACAAATCTCATCTGTGTGATACTGTTGTATACCTACTTTTGCACCTCCTATATACATATATATATATAGAGAGAGAGACAGACAGACAGACAGACAGAGAGACAGAGACAGAGACAGAGACAGACAAAGATAGAAATAGACAGATACAGAGACAGAGAGAGAGGGAGAGAGAGTGGGGGGGAATAGAGAGAGAAATGATAAAAGAATAAAATCAAGATGAAGATGGAAAAAGATAGACAAAGGAAAATAAGAATTAAGCACGTGAATTAATGAGTAGGGAAGAGGAAGACAGGGACAATGAAAGAGGAAGAGAGAGAGAGGTAGAGAGAGAGAGAGAGAGATGAGAGAGGGAGAGAGGCGGAGAGGCCGGGAAAAACGTTGAATGGATTAGAGTGTAAAGAGAGAAGAAACAGCGAGAAAGTCGAAAGGAAGAAATTCCTGAGTGAAATAAGAATGACTTAAAAATATACAATAAAGAATAGGTTTAAAAAAAAAAGGATGAGTTTAAAGTATGGAAAATAAGGAATTTAAAGAATGAAGAAAGATTGATTGAAAAAAGAAAGAAATGATATTAATAGAACGAATAAAGGATTAGGAGCTAAAAGAATGAATAATGCATTTAAAACATAAACAAATAATCAGTTTAAAGAAAGAAGAAAGAATGAAAGTAAGGAATGGAGAATAATGAATGCAAACAAGGAAGAAAGAATGAGTTAAATAAATGAAGAATGAGTTAAAAGAACGAAGTAAAACGAGTTAAAAGGATGAGTTAAAAGAATTAATAAAAAACTGAAGGAATTAAGAAAGAGTGTTAAATGAAGAAATAAAGAATGAATAGAAGGAATGAAGGAATAATTAAATAAATAAAGAAAGAATGAATTTATAGAATGATTTAAAAGAATGAACAAAGAATTAATAGAATGAATGAAGAAAGAATTAATTTAAAGATTTTGTTAAAAGAACGACGAAGGAATAAGTCAAAAGAATGAAAAAAGAATTAATTAAATGAATAAAGAAACAGACAGAGCGAAGAAAAGAGAATGATAAAGAAAGATGAAAATGTAATTGATATTTACCAAAAAAGAAAGTAATAAAACAGGTAGTGAGAAAAAAGGAAGTGAGAAAAAGGGAGAAAAAGGGAATGAGAAAAAGTGCGAAAAAGGGAGTGAAAAAAAAAAAAGAAGTGAAAAAAAGTTAGAAAAAAGTGCGAAAAAAGAAATGAGAAAAAAGAAGTGAGAAAAAGAAGGTGAGAAAAAAATAAGTGAAAAAGAAAGAGAAAAAAAGGTGTGGAATAAAAAAAGTGAGAAAAAAGAATTGAGAAAAAGAATCAGATTAAAAAGAGAAGAGATTGAAAGAATAGAGAGAAAAGAAGGTAAGAAAAATGGAACAGAAAAAATCATGTGATAGAAAAGAAAAGTGAGAAAAACTGAGAAAAAGAAAGTGAGAATAAAGGAAGTGAGAGGAAAAAGGAAATAATAGGAAAAAGAAAATGAAAAATGAGTGAATGAGAAAATAATTGCGAGAAAAAGAGAAACAGAAAAAATGAGAGAAAATGAAGTGAAGAAAAAATGAGTGAGACAGAGAGAAGAGACAGTGAGAGAAAAATGAAGTAAGAAAAAGTGAGACAGAGAGAGACGGAGAGACAGTGAGACAGAGAGAGACGGGAGACAGTGAGAGAAAAATGAAGTAAGAAAAGTGAGACAGAGAGAGGAAGAGAGACAGAGAGAGACGGAGAGACAGTGAGAGAAGAAAGAATGAAGTAAGAAAAAGTGAGACAGAGAGGGAAGAGAGACAGAGAGAGACGGAGAGACAGTGAGAGAAAATGAAGTAAGAAAAAGTGAGATAGAGAGAGGAAGAGAGACAGAGAGAGACGGAAGACAGTGAGAGAAAAATGAAGTAAGAAAAGTGAGACAGAGAGAGACGGAGAGACAGTGAGAGAAAAATGAAGTAAGAAAAAGTGAGACAGAGAGAGGAAAGTGACAGAGAGAGACGGAGAGACACTGAGAGAAAATGAAGTAAGAAAAAATGAGACAGAGAGAGGGAGAGAGACAGAGAGAGAAGGAGAGGCAGAAAGAGACGTTGAATGGATTAGAGTGTAAAGGGAGAAGAAACAGTGAAAAGGTCAAAAGGAAGAAATCCATGAATGAAATAAGAATGATTTTAAAATGAAGAAAAGAATGAGTTAAAAACAGAACAAAATGAGTTCGAAGAATGAAGAAAGAATAAGTTTAATAAATGAATAAGGAAATGGGTGAGAGAGAAAAGGAAGAAGGAAAAATGACCGGAAAGAAAAATAAGTGCGAGAAATAAGGAAGTGAAAAAATAGTAAGTTAGAGGAAAAATGCGAAAAAAGGAAGTGAGAGAAAAATGAAGTTAGAGAAAAAAAGAGAGAAAATGAAGTGAGAGAAAAAGAAAGTGAGAGAAAAGAGAAGTGAGAGGAAAAAGAAGTGAGAGAAAAATGAAGGGAGAGAAAAGAGTAGTGAGAGAAAAAGGAAGTGAGAGGAAAAGGATGTGAGAGAAAGGTGAAGTGAGAGAAAAGAGAAGTGAGAGAAAAAGGAAGTGAGAGTAAAAGGATGTGAGAGAAATGTGAAGTGAGAGAAAAGAGAAGTGAGAGAAAAGAAAAGTGAGAGAAAAAGGATGTGAGAGAAAGGTGAAGTGAGAGAATGGAGAAGTGAGAGAAAAAGAAGTGAGAGAAAAGGATGTGAGAGAAGTGAAGTGAGAGAAAAGAGTGTGGAGAAGTGAGAGAAAGGGAAGTGAGAGAAAAGGATGTGAGAGAAATGTGAAGTGAGAGAAAAGAGAAGTGAGAGAAAAAGAGTGTGACAGAAAAGTGAATTGAGAGAAAAAGGAAGTGAGAGAAAAGGAAGTGAGAGGAAAATGAAGTAAGAAAAGGGAAGAGACAGAGACAGGGAAAGAAACAGAAAAGGTGAAAGGAAAGGAAGTGAGATAAAAAGAAGTGAGATAAAAGGAACCGATCTAAACGAAATGTAAAGAAAAAGAAAGAAACTGAAGAGAAAGGCAAATAGAATGGCGTGGATTTTAAAGTAGGGTGATGGGATGGAAAGAAAGAGAAAATAAAATCTGAAACCAAAGAAAAGATAAAGGTGGCCCAATGAAAAGATAAAAAAGACAAGATCCCATCCCCAACCCACCCACCCCAAGAAAAAACAAGAGAAAAAGAAAAAAGAAACAGAGAATTATTATCTAAAAACCTTTGGGTAGGGAAAATGCGATAAGAGCAGTGAAATAAATGAAAACAAGGAAATTGCGAAAAACCAAGATTGAAAGTTCCTCAAAGTCAAGAAACCAAAAATAAATGAAAATCCTTAGAATTCGTGTGAAGAAATGAAAAGCAATAAATTTCAAAACGAGGCTGAGGTAAGAAAGATTTCAAGGAGGGAAGAGAAGACAAAAAAACAAAACAAACAAAAAAAAAACAAATGCCATTACTTCGGTTTACGTTTCTCTGTAGTGTTACTAATAAATCTCGTAGTTGCGAGAATTCATGGACCTACCGCAATCTCGTACTAATGAGAATTAGAAGAGTGCTTGCTAAGCAAAATGGCGGATTAGCAATACGTGTGTAGTCCTGTCTCCTAAAAGAAAGATTTTCCGTTAACCCTTAACCGGATGCCGTTTTGTTCTAGTTTCCTCTGCAATTTCAACTTCGTTATAAGGAAGCTTAGCACCCAAAATGGCGAACGAAATATATCTTATTATAATTGCGATTCGGTGTCTGTCTGTACTTAAGCGAACTACGTCACTGATTACGACACAATACCCTCAGGAATTGCGTAAGTTTATCAATAAGTATCTAATTTATAATCATAGTCAAAATCATTATTACATAGAATTAGATCTGAGTTAGATTGGCCCCGAAACAACCCATGTTTTAAATTTGGCAATGGGTCTTATATTTCAAAAAGAAATAAAAGTTTACATAATATATGGTATGGCTAAATTGCATATTGGTTTTAACAACACCAGGTTTAATAAATAATCACTTGGGGTTAATGATCTTTAATGGTATTGTTTTATTCTCCAACGTATTAAAATCAATCCAGTGAATGAATTTATACAGAAATCAATTAAAATAAGTAAGTAAGTAAAGTCGTCGGGGTGGCCTAAAGTCGGTATCAGCCAATCAGCGAGGGAGTCTATCCCCTTTTCACTTGCGCTAGACCGAGCAGATTATTTTAGCGTCTGAGGTGGAGCACCACACCTACCATCAGCTCCTTATTTTACAGCCCAGATCCCTGTGCTACTCATACGCTGAGTTGGCGAGGACCGGTATCGAACTTAGGAACCTTGTGGTTTCTAGCCGAACGCTCTACCGACTGAGCTAACCCGGCCCGTTATATGCGTTTTTATCTAATTTCGCTAGTCTTTCTACTTTTATATATTTAATTACATTAAAACTTAAATATTTACATCCTGAGGGTCTATATTCTTGCAAGATCTCAAATGAAGAATTTGCGTTTTAAAAGAAGGGATATATTTAAATATTGATACATTTTGATATGTCTAACCTAATATGTATGTACCCTATCCTTTCGCCACGGATAGGTTGTGACACAAGGTAATGGATCTTGCTAAACATTACACCAAATTATTGTAAATATGAAATAATAGAAATAATACAAAACAAAATATCAGGCATGCAAACAAAAGGTCATCTTAATTTCAAAACACTCTGTCCTGAAGATGACCTTCTCTTTGAATGCCTGATATTTTTTTATTATTTTATTTTATTTCATATTGAAAAAAATCTTGAATAGAATACAGAGTGTATAAGATAGCTATACCCAAAATGAGCCTAAAATGCGTTTTTGACAAAATGACTTTAGCCCCTACAGAAAATAATTTACCAAAAATCAGTCAATTATCGGATTTTAATGAAATTTTCAGTGTTTATTTATCGAAGAATGATCTTTATAATGTATTATTTATTTTATTTCAAAACTTTTTCATTTTTTTCAGGTCACTTAATTTTGGCCCCCTTATGTTGGGGGCGTAACATTTTTTTCGAGTTGGTCTTATATTGTACTAATTATAGTATGAATAAAGAGATAAAAGACCGAAGTTATGAATACAAACAAACAAAAATTTTACGGTGGCTTTTCTATGAGAAAATAAGCACCGAAAACTGAAAAATAAAATGTAAAAAAATTATAAATAATTAATTTTTTGGAGATTTCTTTAATACATCTTTATTTTTCTGCTTAAAAAGGGGGGGGAGTATATTTTCAATCGAGTTTTTCTTCAAAAAGTATACTTTAATAAAATAAGGTTGGCATTAAATAGATATTTATTTTTAGAATCTAAAAATATAACATTTTAAACTTAACATCAGGCTTTTCATATTTTAAATGAATTTTATATATTAATTTGTCATAGCAAAAATACTAAATTAAAGTTTTCAAATAAAATAACTAATGCATTTTAAAATTCATTAATTGTTAAATCAATACTGAAAATTTCATTAAAATCCGATAATTCCCTGATTTTTGGTAAATTATTTTTTTGCAATCGCGAATGTTACGTTAAAATTGTAAACAAGCGCCTAAAACCATTGAAAAAGAGACAGAATGGCGGATCGTGTCGAAATTGACCAAAACAAATTGTTTTAAATCTATTAAAAATAAACTGCATATGTAATGATATTTTTTTTTTTAATGATGGTTATTATGTTACTACTTATCATTTTAGACAAAAGTTTTAAATAATAGATTTAATTAATTTTAATTTATTTTTAAAAACCTAGCAGCCGACAAAATTGGGTACGCCTAGTATAAGAACATTTTGGCCGAAACACGCGTTGATAATAAAAACGATAAATTTCATTCATCCCAAAGTATATATATTTGTCCAATTTTCTTTTCAGCACCCCCCCCACACACACACAAGTATACACATATATATGTTCATTGTGTGAGAAGGGTAAGATGTGTTAGGACAACTCTGGGTGATTCACCATGACAACGCACCTCCCCACATTGCTCTGAGTATCCGAGAGTTCCTGGCCCATAAGAACATCACTGTGCTGGAGTAACCTCCCTACTAGCCCGACCTGGCTCCACGTGATTTTCCCTATTCCCCAAACTCAAGGTCACAAGGGTCATCAAAAAGGCCGTGACGACTGAGCTACAGTGAATCCCGGAAGAATCCTTCCAGTAGAGCAAGCAAGTGTGTATATATATAATATAATATAATATATAAGGGTATTACATATCTCTTTATTTGATATGTAATACCTTTTTATATTTATTTTTTTTTTTTATATATCATGTAATAGCTCTATTCTTTATATCGAGCACGCTCCTAATACTACTGCAATTTGGCGCACCATTCCAGTAAAAGCTGAAGCGGTGACTATCCCAGACTATATATATATATATTATATATATATATATATATATATATATAACGGCCTCTGCGTTCCTAACAATTAAAAAAATATTCTTTTTTTCGAACATTTAAAATTCTATTCTTGTCTCCAACTCAAAAAATAAAAAAATCACTCTGATGAAAGTCGTCAAAATCTCTCTGTGTACGGAACATTTTATGCATTTTTCCTATTATTATTATCATCATCATTTCAACTCCATCTGATTATTTTAATAATAATAATAACGTAAATCCGTATACATTTTGATAAACAGACCGAAACACATGTGTAAGTGATATCGATTAAAAGTGATATCGATAAAATTCATTTTTATCCATCTACATTTCTTTTCTTTACTCATTTTTTCCTCATATTGTCGAATTCATTTTCCATTCACACACACACACATACACACACACACACACAAACAATATATATATATATATATATATATTATATAGTGTGAACAAAAATTATTAAGACAATCAGGAATATTTCTTGTATGTTGTTTATTCTCAACTATTTTCGAACATCGGTCATCTTCAGGAGAAAATTTCTTATTTGAAGAAATTGTTGATACATTATTAGAAAGGGAGCATTATAGAAGAGTTATAACATTTCAAGTGTTATAGTGCTGTTAAAATCCGGGTAGGCGAGTGTGTTTAATAGTAGCATGTTCATTTGTTCCGTGAAGAACCTCTATGGGTAGTTTGTTTTTTAGATGCTCTTATATATGTGAGG
>CM042164.1:67302220-67317220 GCA_023376005.1 Doryteuthis pealeii | reverse complement strand
CATAGGGAATAACTCTATTTGCGTAATGTTGCCCCAACCCTATTGCCCTTATGGCATACTCCAACCCATATATGTGCTGAAAGGCGGTAGCTGATGGTCGTAATTTTCTGGGTATACCATACGCACATACATAGCAATAACATAATCTTTACAGATAATTGCCGTCCCTCACAATCCCATAACTCCACTACCAGAACCCTTCCTTGCATGATCCCTCAAATTTATAACGCACATACATACATACATACATACATACATACATATACATACTTTTTACATTAAATTTGGTTACAAGAGATTTTTAATTTGAGGTGGAGTGCTCTAAGTAGTTTAACTAACGAGAAGAGAACTCCATTCAATGTGCAATTAATGATCGCATAGAATTCTCCTGATACAAAGTGACTCGCTCGCGAGCTTAATAGACACTGGGAGTGGCTTTTAAGCAAGATGTTACTAAATAATTGATGAGACCAATGATAGAGCAGATAATTAGCCAAAGAGAGATAAATGGGTACGAATAAAGCCAAATAATTCATTGAATAAGGAAAGAAAAAAGAAATACGTGTTATGACAGGAAGTAAGTCTCTGCTTTGGAATTATGGGTAAATTGATGGAGCAGGGAAGTACAGGAAAGTAAAATGGCGAACGTGAGGAAAGAAAAAAAAGGGAAATCTATACAAAAGGTTTATGTGAAAGGGAAATGTTTCTGGTGGAACATTATATAAAACGGATGTTATTAGATATCAATCATTACCAAACTCTACAGCAGTGAAACTCTGTACACATCTCTCCTACCCCCCCCAAAAAAAAATAATATATAACACTTCATAAATCCACACACACACTCACACACACACACACACACACACATATATATATATATATATATATATATGTATATGTATGGGAGTCACTAACATCTATACAAAGAGATATACAAAAATGTCAAGCCATACGAATGATATATGTGAAAGGGAAATAGAAAATGTCTGTATTTGGTTGTTGATCGAATCAACCAATCATTCTTCTCCACGTAGTCGGCGGGAAAACGGTTCATTGTTTGATTGAGTTCACTTCAAACCAATATGTCCCAAACGGATGTGTAGGGCCCTCTCGAGAGGACTAACTAAAATTATTTCACGTTGGGGAGGATGTCGTTTAGAAACTTGAAGGATGTTTTTAATTTTGTATATCATACAGTGAAGTGGAACAAGGGAAGGACAACACACTATATTGTCATAGAATAAGTTTAGAATCCACTCAACTTAATCAGTTGATTAAAATTGACAGCAAATTATTTTTTAAAAAACTGTCAGTAACCAGGGGCTGTTGGCTCCATGTCTACGCTACCGTAACTAAAATATAAATGCTCTATCTCTGATATTGAACACTGATTAACAAAAATATAGCACCCATATTATCTACAATATATATATATATATATATAATATATATTTATATATATTATATATAATATAATACACTAATAGACAGTAATACGCAACATTGGTAATCTCAGAATTAGAGAAAGTTTATTAATAGCCAAATTAGGTCCTAGTATAAACAATAGATTAGAGTTAAACACTGAATACATACTTAATTAAAATACACGTTCCTCATAGTATATAGTACATAGTATGTACATTTCATTATACATATATCAAATGAATAATACATGAATATATAAATAGATGAAAATAATAAAATTGAAATTGAATGAACGGCTAAATGTCCATCACGGGTTTGCGCGTGGCGTTTTAAAAAAAGAACACCACGAGACGCATGTTTATAACATAAAAAAAAAATAACGACCAAAAAAAAACGTGTCCATTTCTGGAATTCGTCTCTGAAGATAAAGTTCTACTTTGAAATCGATAAGACAAAAAATAACATCTTTTTGTTTTTATTTTTATTTGCATTTTAATTGCTTTCAAATTATTAATATATTATAATATATATATATATATATATATATATATATATATATATATATATATATATATATATAGAGAGAGAGAGAGAGAGAGAGAGAGAGAGAGAGAAAGAGAGAGAAGAGAAAGAAAGAGAGAGAGAGAGATTATGTTCTTGCCTCGGCTCGAACACCACCCGGTTGCAAATACGCATCTGTCTAAACCAGTGGTTCCCAACGTTTTTCTATTCCCGCACCCCTTAAAAGAGTTTTACTTTGACCTTGCACCCTTACAATTCATACTTTCTTTCAAAAATATCGAATGTGAATCTATACTAAAGTTTTATTAAATGATTACATATATTTCACTCACTAAGAAATAATAATAATAATAATAATAATAATAATAATAATAATAATAATACTCTGGAATTAAGAAATGAAAATATAAATAATATTAATTTCAAAAAAAAAAAAAATCTAGATTTGAACGTACGCTTCTCACACCCGCTGGAATGATACTCGCACTCCCAGGGTTGTGTGAGCACCCGTGGTTGGGAACCCATCGTCTAAACAAAGTGGCATGCCTTTATCTAACTACATTTGTTTTAAAGGCAGCACCTTTACCATTTGAGCACTGATCTCCAACTTCCGATAAAAAAAGTACGATCACTTTTAACAAATCATACAAAAAACTAATCGGCAATGCTGATAAAGCTTGACTTTCTTTGATTAGTGACTGAGGGTCTTAGTGTCATGGGTTATGACGGTAATCTGTATTTAGTTCCAATTGTGGAGCGCTGGGGAGTATGGAGTACCCCTTCATCGCCATCACTTCCAGGTTCACTCGAGGCGGAGTTGTAGTACTTCTTTCTTGTTTAGTTTCATTAGCCTTTCTAATTTAATACATTTTATTACATTAAAACTTAAATACTTGCACCATGCGTAGTGTGCATATATTTGCTAGTAACAAAAATGAATTAAACAAAAACGTCTTCAGCATAAAATAACCCAAGGATTGACATGCCATAAAATTCAACCAACTAAGTATTTTGTATAGAAACCAATCAAAATAAGTAATCTTTTTATATACATTCTTATTTAGTTTTATTAGCCTTTCTAATTTAATATAACATTTTATTACATTAAAACTTAATTGCTTACACCCAGAGGGTGGATATATTTGCTAGTAACCAGAATAATTAAACAAAAACGTCTTTAAAATAAAATAACCCAATAAGGTTTGACATGTCATAAAATTCAACGAACCAACTCTTTCTCTACAATGGTACGCTCCTTATTTTCTATTTTATTTTATATTGTGAGCATTTCAGTGCTTGGATTACTAATTGGATATTTTGTTCGTAACCTGTGCGCGGATTTTCCAACATACGGCTTTCTTCTTTTTTATTCTCAGCTGGTAAAAATAATAATTGAACATGCCGTCAAAATCCAACCAACCAACCAACCAACCAACCAGTTCTGATGTACTTTTTCTACCACAAGTAAAATTCACTTATCAACTTTTCATCCATCAAGTAAATAATTCCCCTATTTTCACTAATTTACTCAATTAGTACATTCTAATGAGATAATTACTGTTACTATATATATATATATATATATATATAATATATATATAATATATATTATGGACTCTCCCGTCGATTTTCAACGTATGAGGGTTCATACACACAATGAACACCCACACAGTGATTTGTTTATAGTGGTGAAGGTTTGTGTTGGACCATCCACACTTTTTGGCACAGTCGATAGGAAAGAATTGGTGTATCAAGGGGTGCCACAAACCCAATCAACGACCGACGTCAGGAATTTTGAATTCAGAGTTATCCCTCTCCTAGACTGGTTACCTACCCAAGGTTGAAGGGCCCAGTCTGCCCTACTTTTCAACCCATAGCTGGAGGGAGAATATATGGATTCATACCTTTCCCAATGGTATTAGCGCTATGTGAAATGCCAACATCTTCGTCTAGGAATTGAACTATGGAGGCGCGTGGGCTAGTGGTTAGAGTCGTGGAAAATGTACTTGTCGATATATATATATATATATATATATATATTATATATATATATATATATATATATATATAAATAGGTTTAGTTGAATACCACGGAATATTTCTTCTTTTATATTGTGAGCATTTCAGTGCTTGGATTTCTAATTGGATATTCTGTTCGTAACATGTGCGCGGATTTTTTTTAATTTTCCAACGTTCCGATTTCTTCTTTTTATTCTCTACTGGTACTTTCATAATCTAACCCACCACGGTCTCACAAACAAACACGACCAAAAAAGATAAAAAAAACGAACCAAAATCGTCGATCAATAGCCGAGATCGATAAATTGGAATTTAATAAGACCAGTATAATAGTATTGAATTATTGCCTTTCACCAAATGTGTTCTTTGATCCGGCTTTTACGATCGTCAGGCAATTTAATAAACAAGCCAAAAAACAGAAAAGTAAATATTATTTCTTTGATTCCCTCTAATCGATTGATTTGTGGAGCTGATTGATTTTATTGACTTCCAATACGGAAGGGAAATTGTATAGAAATATCCTTGCACTTAATAGAGTTCAATACCCAATCTTAACACTGGCAAATATTACGAGAGAGCATCCGAAACCATCTACACTTTGCCATTAAAAGTAAGTTCCAATTTTCGTGTGTTGAGTACCTTTCATCACCACTACTCCCAGGTCCACTCTGGCCCAGAGTTGTATTACTAGTTACTATCAACTGTTTAGAAATATCATCACTTTTTAAAAACCTTTTTCGGTAATTTATCAGGAAGTGCATCCCGGTCTCCTGCCTCATGAATTGCTACCCGGTGACTATTAAAATAACGTCCCCAGCTATGTCGTCTCGGTGGTGTTACTTGAAAGAAAACAACCAACTTAGGGAATTAAATGTGTTTTAGATGGGGGGGGGCTTCTCTTTTTTTGTCGTAATTCTTATTTATTTATCGTAATTTGTTTAGAAATTTATTTATAGAAATTTGTCGTAATTCTTGTTTAGATATGAAGATGGATATCTATCTATCTATCTATCTACCTCAATTTTTTCATTTTTTACTTTGTTTAATATATATCTATCCACCCATCTCCATTTGTTCATATCATAAAAGAGAAGCCCCCCCCCCCTATAAAATACATTTAACGCCCTAAGTTGGTTGTTTTCTTTCAAGTAACACCACCGAGACGATATAACTGGGGACGTTATTTTAATAGTCACCGGGTAGCAATTTCTGAGGCAGGAAACCTGGACGCACTTCCTCATAAATTACCCCTTTTTCATTCCAAACACTATTTACCAGCTTATAAATGCACTTTGTATGTATCAAAATATTATACTGCACCAGATACGTGCTAGAAGGCGGTGGCTGAGGGTCTTAGTGTCCCAGGTATGATGTTAGTAAATCGGTAGTGTGGCCTATTGTCCCTATCAGCCGTACAGCAAAGGAGTATGTCCTCTTTTCACTAGTATTAGACGAGGGAGATTGTTTTCTGCGTCTGAGGAGTAGTGCCACAACTACCACCAGCTCCCACTTTACCGCAAGATATATATAATATATATATATATATATATATATATATTTGGGAGAATATGTGCTTAATTAGAGTCGTACCTAATTTGAAAAATTAATTAATTAATAATGAATTAGCGGAATGCCTATTTTAAATGTATGGCTAAACAAATCGAGAAAAATCAATCTCTGTATGTACATTTCGGCCTATTAGGCCTCATCAGCAGAGCTATAGATAGGAAGGCCGCCCTGTGCGTGATTTGAAACCGGACTGCCAAGCTGACAGGCCGATCCCATAACCTCTACACGAAACGGACTTCTTAGATTTTACGATTTGTTTAGAGTAGGTTAATATTCCTCTTCTAGTGACTTTTATTACACGACGATATGATAGGTTGTAAACAAGGTATGTTTGGAATGGCTTTTTTTGCCGACAATTTTTGGGAGAATATGTGCTTAATTAGAGTCGTACCTAATTTTGAAAATTAATTAATTAATAATGAATTAGGCGGGAATGCCTATTTTAAATAATATTATATATATATATATATATATATATATATATAAATTTTACCGGGTACTCATTCAAAGCAAATACGTGTGTCCCAGGACGTTCTTTGGATGTTTGAAATTATGAACGCTAAGACAAATGGTTCTGAAGTTGACATAGAACGTTCTCTTACGTTGTGTGTGTGTGGGGGTGTATGTGAGTGTGTGTGTGTATGTGTATGTGTATGTGAGTGTGTGTATATGTGTGAGGGTGGTGTGTGGCATGTATGAAAGTGTAAATAGATAATCGCTTTCGCTGGGCGTATGAATGTTTGTGTGTGTGTGTGTGTGTGTTTGTGTATGTGTGTGTATGTGTAAAGCATGAGTATGTATAAAAATAAAATATGATTAATGAATATTATATATATATATATATATATATATATATATATATATCGTATTTAGTAAAAGAAACGGTATCTCTTGTAGTGAGTAGAGAGAAAAAATGTTTGGATTTTTTATTTAGTGTTTATTTTGTATTTTTTAAAGCAATAATTTTTTGTTTTTATTGATATAATGTTTTATAGTATACTAAATACGTGTTTTTATCTTCCTCCTTCCATTTTTCTTTTATTTATACAAATACGTGATGAGAGAGAGAGAGTGAGAGAGAGAGAGAGAGAGAGAGAGAGAGAGAGTGTGTGTGTGTGTGTGTGTAAAATTTATTAGTTAATATTTATAATTATTATTATATTTATTGAATTTATTTTGTAATTCTAGATTCATATAAAGGGGGAAATATGTGTGTGTGTGTGTGTGTGTGTGTGTGTGTGTGTGTGTGTGCAAGCGTATGTGTATATTATTAATGGATATGTGAATGAGTGTGTTAGTGCATTTGTGTGTGTGTGTTAGTATGAAAGTTATTAATATAGTCTTTAGTGACATTACAATATTTTAAAAAATATATTGTTGAAAATGTGTTTGTTACTATGTAATTTCGGCGTTGATATATATATATATTATTTACTTGTTATATTTATTTACTCATTTATTATTTTTTACTTTCGTTGCTTGTTTAATTCTTTATTTATTTTATACACATATACATATGCATATACATATATTTATTGGCAACCTTCCGTCTATTTAAGACGATGGCGTAGTGTCCGTTTTTTTTTACCAACAGCTACGTGAGTGGCTGAACAGACCGATCTTTGAATGGCAGTCTCTGGTGCAGTGACTGCAAAAAAAAGGTTATGCTTTCTGTAGGTGTTGGGGGTGATGTTGTCTCTCCTTCCTTTTGGCTCTCTTTTCAGCGGCGGCTTCTTTCCTCTCTGTTTCACTTCTTTTTGTTCCTTGTTTGACGAGGAGGCGCCAGGTCGCACGGTCTTCTACACAAGCCTCCCATGTGTTTATGTCGATGTGGCATGTCTTCAAGTCTCTCTTGCAGACATCTTTGAAGCGTAGACGTGGTCTCCCTACCGGTCGGGTGCCTTCCACTAATTCACCATACATACATACATATATATATATACATATACATACATTATATATACGCATACATACATACATACATATATATATATATATATATATATATATATATATACATAAGTGGTGAGATTATATAGAAACTACATCTCTCGTGAAAAAGTGAGTGTGTGTGTGGTAGAAGAATATATATATATATATAATATATATATATATTATATATATATATAATATTATATATATATATATATATATATATATATATATATATTATATATATTATATATATATATATATAATATGCTATATTATAAAATTAGATGTTTATTGAGGCGCGTGTGTGATGGTTGAATCGTAAGATTATGGAGTCATCGAAGCGAGTTCAAATCCTGGACATGAGTGGTAACATTTAACATAGCGATGATACCCTTTGGAAAGGTACGCATCCATCTACTCTCCCTCCAGCTATGGGTAAGTAGTTGGGCAAACTGGACTCTTTAATCTTGGCTAGGCAACAAATCTAGGAGAAAGAAAACTCTGAATTCAAGCCTATTAAAACGCCCGTAAGATATTGACCTTGTGTCACATCCTACTCCTGTGGAGGGGTTGGTATATATGTATATATAACATTAGATTGATCTGGTATAACCCCCAACATCTATTAATAATGGAGATTCGCTTCCGGTTTTTGTCTGTAACAAAAATTACGTCACTGCTTACGTCACATTACACAAAATCATCATAAGACAGTCCTCATTGTTTTTTTAAAACAAGTTTTAATAAATACATGACTGGTATTATATATATATATATATATATATATATATATATATATAGTTTGTTTTATTTTAATACATATTTAAAGTTTACATTTCAAATTGTTTTATTTTTTAATCCTTTAATGAATTTGATGATTTTACTTACTTAGGGTACAAACTCGCTGACATTGAATTTTTTACTCCCACCCCTCAGGCAATATGTTTCAAAAATCTACTTTTACATCACCCGGAGGGTGTTTTTTATTTTGTACTAGTACCAGTAATTGATCTGCGAAACTATACTGCTATACCTTACGTTACAGCATAGGTATCAGAATGTATCTCTCGTGGGTAACGGACGACAATAATGGTGAGACGGCAACGGTTTTATGTTGACCTGGAGTGGGTCAACAGTCTGCAGGAATTATCGTTTGCGCTAACGGGTGATAATGGCTGATTGTCTTCATGATGCGCTGGGTTTAACGGTTATCGTCGTAGAAATGGACATGGCAACCTGAATTCAAATCCTAGACGAGGCTGTTTGCATTTCACATAGCGTTGATACACCTGGGAACTATTCCCTATCCAGACATGGGTAGATCATAGGATAGACTGGGTCCTTTAACTTTGGTGTAACACAATAGAGAGAAAAAGAGGAGAGAGCGAAGAATGTAACAGTGACGTGTACATTAGCATGGAAAAGTTTTTTAGGAAGAATATAAGAATTCCCTGTAGATTATAATGGAAAAATTTAAGGATGAGTCAGCACAGCGCCATATGGTGTTTTTCTATATGACTAGATGTGTCGCGTGATGGAATGGGGAAGAGTAGGAGTGAGAAGTGAGAGTGTGGCGTGAGTTTGCGACAATTCATTGACTGAGTGAGACATGGGCTATCGCTGAGGGTAGTTTGGCTTGGGCGAAAATAAAAATATAATGGGGAAAACATGTCGCTTTGTGTTATTACTAAAAAATATAAATAGCACAAGATAAGATGTCCTCCAGCATCACAGGTTGTTTTTTTCAAACACCAGAGAACTGTCAGCCAACTCAACATCAGCCTTGTAAACAGATTCGAGCCTCTCCACGTATCACAAAAAATGAGATAAGTATACGACTGATCTCTATATGACACATCATCATTCTATTACGACATGAGAGCCATAGCGTTACATTGGTATGGCAATCGACCTAGGAGAAGGAAAACTCCAAATTCAAACATCCATATAAAAACTGACCTAGTGTCGCATCTTGCTTGTGGGGAGGGGTTGAGTACATATGATTAACAACTATTTTAAGCACATAATCTTGCGTTGACCATTATTCTAGATTTCTTGTTGTTGGTCAACAAGTTAGATAGATATAAGGTATGAATTAATGGTGGCGCATCGTCTAATGGTTAGAATCGTGGGAGATGGACTCGTCCACGCGAGTTCAATTTCTGGACGTAGCTGTTTGCATTTCACATGGCGCTAATACCCTTGGGAAAGGTATGAATGCAATTCTCCCTCCTTCCCCTCGGGGGTTCCAGTACGCTTCAGCCACTGGACCGGTAAAGTACAATTAATTGTGTCGATCCCAGGGAGCTTTCCCCGCCCCCAGGCAACACCTTCCTCCTTGACCTAAAGGTGCAGGGCTGGGTTTATTGCCCAGCGCCTGAGGCGCCCCCTTGAGGGGGAATGCCGAAGGAATCGACGCAATTTTTGTTCTTTCCCACCCATGAGCTTCGGCTTGTGTGTGGGCCCACGTTAAAACGAGGCCTTGTGCCAAGCCCATACAAGTGGGGTATGAGGCAAATACCTCTCCATCCAGCAATGGGTAACTAGTAGGGTAGACTGGGCTCTTCAACCTTGGTTAGGTAACCAGTCTAGGAGAAGGAAAATTCTAAATTCAAAACTGTTAAACTCCGCTTCAGAAATTGACCGCGTCCACTCGTGCGGAGGGGTTGGTAAATAAATATATATATTTACAAATCCCTCCGCACGAGCAGGATGTGACACAAGGTCAATTTCTTAAGCAGT
The DNA here is from genome assembly GCA_023376005.1 of Doryteuthis pealeii. Taxonomy (NCBI): domain Eukaryota; kingdom Metazoa; phylum Mollusca; class Cephalopoda; order Myopsida; family Loliginidae; genus Doryteuthis; species Doryteuthis pealeii. The sequence continues at coordinate 67,307,005 of CM042164.1, read as the reverse complement.
GTTTAACAGGTTTGAATTCAGAGTTTTCCTTCTCCTAGACTGGTTACCTAGCCAAGGTTAAAGAGGACAGTCTACGCTGCTATTTGCCCATAGCTGGAGGGAGAATTGGATTCATACCTTTCCCAATGGTATTAGCGATATGTGAAATACAAACAGCTTCGTTCAGGAATTGAACTCGGGTCGACGTGTCCATTTCCTACGACTTTAACCATTAGACCACGCGTCTCCATCATTGGTAAATCTAATTATAATGGAGATTGTGTGTTTTTCTGTCTGTAACCGAAACTATATTCCTACTTAAGTCACAATTCTCTTAGTTATTAACATCACATTCTCCATGATTTTATTTTTATCTAAACCTCAATTATTAATAAAATTGTCTTACATTATTAATACTGTTAACTATGTCTACATACTAACAACATGCAATTATATTTATATATACAACAAAATAGCGCTTTACAATGTGAACGGGAAGGCTAATTTGCATATTAATATTAAAAAATCGAATTTAATAAATATGTGCTTAGTATTATTGATTTCAAACTGTTTGGTTTTATTTTAATGAATATAAGCAAAAATCTCTTCAATGAATCTTAAATGAAATCCATTAACAAGATAAAATAACTGTCATTTTATTCTTTACTTCCTCTTATAACTAAATACTTAAATTAGAAAAAATAACAATGAAAGACGAGAGTGATGGAAGAGTAAGTTTCAGTTGTTCCATTTTTTATTATACTCCCTCTGTTTCAAATCTTTATTATACTCCCTCTGTTTCAAATCTTTTTATCTGTATTCTTATTTAGTTCATTAGCCTTTCTAATTTAATACAATATTTTATTACATTAAAACTTAAATACTTGCACCCGGAGGGTGCATATATTTGCTAGTATATATAAGGTATGAATTAATCATGCCGTATCCCGAGAGGGTCTACAAGAATTTCTTATCTTTTTTTTTTGTGTTGCGTTACTTTTCATTTTTTATTTTTTATTTTTTCATGATTTTTATTTATTCCTTTATTTTCTTTATTTTATTTTTTTCCTTTTTTATTTTATTTATTATTATTTTTTTTTCATACACCACACTATCTCTGGTGTGAAATTTTTTTTTTTTTAGTTTATTTTTTTCACGGCTTCAGCTTAACTGAATGTATCAATCGAATTATTTCTATTTCTACAGCAATGATTTTCCCCTTCTTATCATAGACCTCTACTTTACACCCGAAATTGAAAATAAAAGTTAAATACGGGGCTATGTGTTGAAATATCATAGTTCCCATCTGACATAGTTATTTACCGAGTTTGTCTTCACTGACAATGCTTTGCAAATCTAGTTTGTTTACTCCATTGAGATTGGAGAGTAGGGGAGGTCGATTTTTCACTTTTTTAAAATATCCAATTGTCCATCTATACGAAAGTTGTGTGTTAGTATACTAAATACTGATACCAAAAATTAGATATTTTACTTGCAACATTGTTTGAGGAAATAGCATCAAAGAACGTCTACTAAAATGCACTAAACCCCTCGTTTTCGCAAAATTTAGCCTAGAAATTGATTAGAAAATTTACCGTTTTTCAATATTCAAATCATAAATATTATTAAAATAAAATGAATTAGATATTATAAATAGAATTCAAATTGAAAATGTTCCCCACTCCCATCACCACAGACATCTGTTATATGCTGCTTTTTACCTCATTAATTAAGCTGTAACAGACAATCTTTGATGCTATTTCCTCAAACAATGGTACAAGTAAAAGATCTAATTTTTGGTATCCAGTGCTAACACACAACTTTCGCATGAATGGAAAATTTGATATCTTAAAAACGTGAAAAATCGACCTAACCTATTGGCCGGTCCCTGTCAGATATATCACGACCGACATCAAACACCTGTAAATTTAAAAATTAAAACTATCATGAAGCAAAGCTTTGTAATTAAAAGACAGATCATATATATATATATATATATATATATAGTCATCCACAGACACGTGCTTTGAATTACCAGGTCAATTCAGTGTCGCTAGACATTTGTGAGCTACCTACAGCCGAGATAGAGACCGGATCGATTCAGCAGTAGTCGGACAGCTTAATAGTTCGGCTATCGTAACCCATAGAATGCGAAAGGGATTTTAACTGTTTTAATACACACATCTGTATGTATGTATGTATGTATGTATGTAAAGGCCGCCATAGAGTGTTCCATCCCTTTTATAGGAGAGCGTTGCGTTTACACTTTAGTTGGCGGCCGTCAGCGAAATCCCCTCCAAAGTAATCAACCCCAGCGGGATGGGAAGCATAAATAAACCCCCTCAAATAATTTGATAGTAAAAATATAATATTGATTAAACATTGCCTGGGAAAAAATTTAAAAAATTCAAGACCAATAGAGTCGTACCCATACATAGAGGAAAAATGGAACAAATACTATTAGCATATGGCCTCCCCAATGAAACGGTTTCAGCTATAATGATGCTATACAAAGACACTAAAGCGATGGTACGCTCACCTGATGGCGACACAGATTTCTTTGACATCACCGCTGGAGTCCTTCAAGGAGACACACTGGCACCATATATATTTATAATATGTCTAGACTACGTACTCCGAACATCATTAGATACCATAAAAGAAAAAGGTTTAACACTAAAAAAGGCAAGAAGCAGGCGATATCCCGCACAAACAATCACAGATGCGGACTATGCTGATGACCTTGCACTTCTTGCAGATACACCGGCAAAGGCTGAATCACTGCTACATAGCTTGGAGGAGGCAGCAAAGAATATAGGCCTCTATGTGAACTCCGGTAAAACAGAGTTCATGAATTTCAAAAATAAAGGAGACATCTCTACACTCGACGGCAAGCCTCTTAAGCCAGTAGAACAATTCACATACCTAGGTGGTAATATCTCCTCCACAGAGAGCGATGTTAATACACGAATAGCAAAGGCATGGGCGGCCACAAATAGATTATCAGTCATATGGAGGTCCGATCTCCCTGGCAAGCTGAAGCGACAGTTCTTCCAGGCTGTGGTTGTGTCGGTGCTGCTGTATGGCTGCACCACCTGGACCCTGACAAAGCGTTTTGAGAATAATCTAGATGGGAGCTGCACAAGAATGCTGCGTGCAGTCTTGAATAAGTCGTGGAAACAGCACCCCACAAGGAAACAGCTGTACGGTCACCTGCCCCCCATCTCACAAACTATCCGAGTCAGACGGACAAGGCATGCAGGACACTGCTGGAGAAGCAGGGATGAACTTATAAGTGACGTTCTCCTGTGGAAGCCAACACATGGACATGCAAGTGTGGGGCGCCCAGCAAGAACCTACATTGACCAGTTATGTGAAGATGCTGGCTGATCCGCAGAGGAGCTTCCAGGTGTAATGAATGATAGGGAAGGTTGGCGAAAGATTGTCATGGATACCTGTGCTGCATGCGCGACATGATGATGATGATGATGAGAGTCGTACTAACCGAAAATAATCGATTAACACTATATCACTTCTCCAAAAGAAAAAAAAATATATATATATATAATATATATATATGCCACTAGGTTTGTCTAATGGTAAAATGTAAATCGTGATCGAGTCTAAGTAGAGCAAACAGTAATATTAATCTTAATGTGTCAGGTCTACCAACTAACAGTTTAGCCTACTAGCTCATCAGAGCAAGGATCTTCGTCAGATTCTTGCCTTGGTGAGCAACTAACCAAAACTGTTAGTTGGTAGACCTGACTTATAAGGATTAATATATATATATATATATATATACATCCACAGACACCGTGTTTCGACGTTCAACGTCTTATCAGTGTGGCTAGACAGCAACTAACTCCGACCAGGTGCAAAATCCGACTGACTTTACGTCCGCCCGATCCGTTAACCTCTATGCCATCGCCAGCTGCCATCAAGGAGCGGTATTTTAACTGTTCTAAATACATCCATCTGTGTATATACTTTACGATCACCATCATTGCGTTATGCTGGCAATGAAAGCTAATTAAAGTCGCTCCTAAAGAGCCCTACCGGGTTACGGGAGCATATAATAAGTCATCCACAGACACCGTGTTTCGACCTTTCACGTCTCATCAGTGTGACTAGACACAGCAACTAACACTGACTAGGAGCGAAACCCAATATATATATATAAAGTTAGGGTAGCGATACATAATGCCAGTTGCTCTTGATAACTAGCATTTTCTCCCGTATGCGATATATATATATATTATATATATATATATATATATATATATATATATATATATATATGAATTTAACATTTTGAAAAAACAATTAGTAATTATAATCTGCTGACAGAATCTGTTGGATTAAAAATGCTTCTGTTTTTTAAAAATAATAAAATTTATTTTATTTTTGATACAGAATGCGCATTTGAAAAAAATTCAAGCATTCAGCGTGTGTTTGTACCCCCTATCTCTTCCAACGGTTTTTTTATCCCTTCTTTCCTTCATATGTTTTGCTCGATGATGATGACCCATTCTACTAAGCGGTCGAAACAGATTCTGTCAGCAGATTATAATTACTAATTGTTTTTTCAAAATGTTAAATTCATTCTGTCGGATTAACTCCCATTTATTTACATATAATATATATATATATATATATATATATATATATTATATATAAAGAAATTTGATTGATTCTAAATACGGAATGTCTATTATTTAGCTGATGTGATGACACTCATAAGAAATAAGAAATTCGGCGGATAATCAAGATTATAATGAGAATTAACATTTTTGAATTTCATCT
>CM042164.1:67284720-67294720 GCA_023376005.1 Doryteuthis pealeii | reverse complement strand
AATTTATATATAAAAACATGATAATTTTATATTGTCTCTTGAGCATCGCTTATTATTTTTAGCGCTGATAGAGTAGTGATTGAGACAGACCAGTGTTGACGTCGACAGTGACGTCACTGTCAACTAACTACATAACCAAGACACGCATACGTTCATGCGAACCCAGGTGGATGAGCAGTCCATGACTTGCAATACTCCACTTTGGCCCTATCTTTGGCTAGACGGGCGGTCGGAGAGGCCCCCTCCGATCAATTGGTTGGCCACGTCAAGCCCTAGCACCTATATGATTTTCCCAACCCTATTGCCCTTATGCCAAGCCCCAACCCCTTTTATCATATGGGTGCTAGAAGGTGGTGACTGAGGGTATATATGTCCTGGGAATGACGTTAAACCCTATCTGATGGTGAGGTTCCAGTCCTGGAGGTTTGGGGAATGTGGAGCACCCCTTCATTACCATTGCTCCCTGGTCCAATCTGGCCCGGAGTGGTAGTACCTGTTAGTCTCATCTATGGGTTAAATAGAAAAATGTATTTATAAAAAATTGTATTATCCATTAATTGATTTATTTCAAAACTTTATCGGCATTAAATGACCCAATGAGGTTGATATGCCGTAAAACAAAACAAAACCAAACCAAACGTTCATGCGGAGACGGTACATAATCACGCAAATGATCATTTCAAGGTTCACACACATCCACACAACCCTGTGGACCGGGGAAGTAGAATACACCGATTGCACCCGTACAGAGGGTTAAATACCACCAATCGGGTCACATATTTGCCGTGAATGGCGACCCGTGACACTTAAAGACAGAATCCTGATGGCTGAACAGCCCATGACATGCAATTGTTGTATACCCTTCTTTTCTTACTTCTATTTTTCTTCTGCTCATCTTTGGTATCTTACGTTCTTCTTCCAGCGTCTGGACCTAGTCTTGGGGACTTCGTGTCTGGTCTTCTATTTCTCCTTCTAGGTCAGTCTTGTTGCCAAGACATTCATCAACCACAAAACCATGTTATTTTCGTAAGCTTTTATTTACTTAACTAAACATTTCATGTAGCTAAACATAGCGAATGTATGCAGGTGAGTCCCAGCTAAGCAGACATATCTTATCTGCCTGATGTCCAAGACGAAACTGAAGACCCAACCAGGTCCCACGTGACTTCACGTATTTCGCGGGCTTTCTGTCATATTCCATGGAAAGTCCCGCCCGTGATATGAAAAGCGCCATCCCTTCAGAAATACAGGGAGTTGACAATAATCTATGCAACCGCATAGATTATGTAACACAATACTCCACTTTGACCCTTAATTATGCGAGATGGGCGTTTGCCGAGTTGCCCCACCTATTATTCGGTTGATCACCGGCAAGCCATTGTACCTATATCTTATTATAATGGAGATTGTGTGTTTTTCTGTCTGTAACCGAAACTATATTCCTACTCAAGTCACAATTCCCTTAGTTATTGACATCACATTCTCCATGATTTTATTTTTATCTAAATCTCAATTATTAATAAAATTGTCTTACATTATTAATACTGTTAACTATGTCTACGTACTGATAACATGTAATTATATTTATATATACAACAAAATAGAGGTTTACAGTGTGAACGGGAAGGCTAATTTGCATATTAATATTAAAAAATCGAAATTAATAAATATGTGCTTAGTATTATTGATTTCTAACTGTTTGGTTTTATTTTAATGAATATAAGCAAAAATCTCTTCAATGAATCTTAAATGAAATCCATTAACAAGATAACATAACTGTCATTTTATTCTTTACTTCCTCTTATAACTAAATACTTAAATTAGAAAAAATAACAATGAAAGACGAGAGTGGTGGAAGAGTAAGTTTCAGTTGTTCCATTTTTTATTATACTCCCTCTGTTTCAAATCTTTTATTATACTCCCTCTGTTTCAAATCTTTTTATCTGTATTCTTATTTAGTTTCATTAGCCTTTCTAATTTAATACAATATTTTATTACATTAAAACTTAAATACTTGCACCCGGAGGGTGCATATATTTGCTAGTCAATATAAATTATCATGTTTTTCTTTAATGTTGCCTTCTGTCCGTCTCCTAGAGACGATGGTGTATGTCTACAAAAACAAGTCGAATTACGTATCCTGGTCAGGCACATATGGAGTATGAAACATCGCCCAAGCAGCAGGTCCCCCTCTCCATACTGCCGTTGTGGCCCAAAGGAAAAATATTTAAAAAAACAATGCAGTTTAGCAACGACAGTGTCGCAGGATTTGCTGAATAGCGCTAAATTTCAGCGTCACACAACCTTAGGGATTCAAGCTCCGGATTTAATTTCGGGGTTTATTCTCTTAGCTTTTCCTTGGAATGGGGTATAGCCGCTAGAGGGGGCTTTACAACAGAATTTTCCTTGTCTTTTGTTGGAATATTTCGTGTTATAAGGTGTGCTGGAATCCACCACTTAAACCTATAGACTCTGCGTGGGCGCGTGAATTAAAGTCAGCCAATCAACATTCGCGATTGAAAAAAAATTAACAAAAATCAGGGAATTATCCGATTTTAATGACATTTCCAGTATTGATTTATCAATTAATGAATTTTATAATACATTAGTTTGAATAAAATTCAAAATTTTTAAATTTCTAGAAAAAAAAAACAGTAACTACCTTTGCCGAACATGAAATATGTTTAATTAAAGATTTATCTAATCTAGGTATACCCGATTTGTCGAAACATCTGTGTTTTTACAAAACAAGTTTACCCCCCCCTTTTTTTCAGAAATAATTCTATTGAAAAAACACGGATTTTTCGACAAATTGGGTATACCTAATATATAGGGGTACTTTGAATCATAAGTGCCTCAACTTACAGGTTTATGAGCTGTCACGTGGTCAATTTTTTTCTTTCCTTTTTTCATATTGGACACATAGCCTAGTGGATAAAGGAGTTGATTTAAGACAGTTCTAAGTGACAGTTATCTCTAGACTGCAGGTTCAATTCTGGTCAGAGGCAGCAGTAACATAGAATGATAATTAATAAAGCTTAACACCTGTACCCCAGCTATGCTTAGCGGAATGAGAACAGGATACCCCCGTAGACTGAATAAAGGGTTAGGTTCAAAGTTCCGTGATGGCTCTCGATTACAAGAAGGTTCCCGATTACGATAAGAAGGTTCCCGAGCCCAACAAGAAATACCTGAAGAAGGCCGAAGAGCACATCGGTCGAAACGTTGTACAGATAACAATGAAGATGAGGACAATAGTCCGAATAATACAAATAATACTAATTATCAAGCCTCATCTAAAAATTCAGAGAAAAAATATATTCTATTCTCCACAATACATTCTGTCTTTATTCCTTTTTTCTTTCACCTTGCACTTTCTTTCTTTCTTTCTTTCTTTCTTTATTTCTTTTATTTCTTTCTTTGTAGCATGTAGTTAACAAACCTGAAATCAAAATGACATGATTCGACATTAATTTACCCGAAAAGGATTATTATGCTGTAAAACCAATCAAACAACCAACAAACCATCTATATGTTGATACTCGTGTTCCTTAATTGTACGACCGTTATCATCTTGCAACACACTCTGCTTAAAAATGATAGCGTCCAAATCGTCCAGGATTAAATACAAAAATGTAAACCCTGATTATCTTGTGTTTCTTATCAGCCGAATCCTTATTTCTTTTGAGAATCGTCACCTCAGCTAAATAATGGATCATTCCGTTTTTATTAAAAAGAAAGAAAGGGAAGAAAAGAGACAGGCAACACAGAAAAATACAGAAAGAAAGAAAGAAAGAAAGAGACCAGGAGAAGGATAAAGGGGGCGTCCGGATGCGATAACGCTAATCTGTTTCAATCGAACATAATGAAAAGACGAAAAGAAGGGAAGAAAAAAAAAGAGTAAGAAAGAGTTAAATCAAGATTATTATATATTTTACATATTGAACTATTTATCAATAGCTCTTACGTAAACATATGAAACTTTGTAATAATTAAATTATCATACTGTAGTATATCCACAGGTCTTGCAAGTTATGATTATTATATTTTTTACATATTGAACTATTTCGCAATAACTCTTGCGTAAACATATCCAACATTGTAATAATTAACTTATCATAGTGGGGTATATCCACAGGTTCTGCTAGTATGATTATTAATTGCACATATAAGGGAGCTCTCTTCTCGTTAGTTAGTTAGTTAGAGAGCTCATACTGTGGTATATCCACAGGTCCTGCTAGTTATCTTAATTTGTTCTTTCAAACTGTATGTTTATTTTATTCGTTTCCAAGTTTTTCAGTTTTCTTCGGTTACTTGTAATATCTGAAAAATAATCTCAGGAAATAAATTAAAAAAAACAAGAAAGTTGTCAATTCTTAAAGATGTGTCAGTATTTTTTTAGTGGGGGGGGGAGTCGACCCTATATGTATGTGTGGGGTGCACGTGTAGTCATGTTTGTCACAATGTTTATATGTTAATGATACTTTTTGTCAATTTATTTTTTCACATGAGTGTTTATTCCCCGTTGAACGAATTTAACACCTTCGTCTAAGAAACAAATCTTTCTTTAAATAAAATTGTTATTGCACGCACCAAAATTGTCGAAACATTTAAAATGTTCTTGCGAAATAATTTCACACCAGCAGTTGTTTATTTCCATCTTTGGTTTTTTGTTTGTTTGTTTGTTTGTTTTTTGTTTTTTTTTTTGCGGGGGGTGATTACTTATTTTTGTCTTTTTGACATCTTACGTAGGGTAATGGCTAACAATTTGGAATAGTAAACTATTACTACCGAATTCGAGTCTCACTGGGTGCCCCATACAGCTGGCCCCATAAGCTGAGTAAATAGATACTAGATATTTTCTTCGTTTTCTTCCCGCACCATGAAATCTTTTTTTAAAAGGGCGGGGAGAGAAAACGAAAACATTATCTAATATCTAATTCAAGAGAATAATTATTTACTAAGCTTTGCTTAGTTGGGGCACAAGGCCAGGTGTATGGAGCATCCATTATCAAATTATAAAATGACTTGATTAGTTAAGTTAAAAGTTAATGTTAATAGAAACAATGACATCGTGACATGCATTTAAAAATGTTGAAATTTGCTGGACCTGATTGATGGGCTAGAGATCAGGCGCTCTATGAAAATAGTCAACAAATACGACTTAGAAAAAAAACAAGGTCAATTTATCGATTTGCACTTACATTTTTTATTTAGCAGTAAAGAAACTAATAACAAATGAGAAGCAAAACATGTGTTCTTTAATAGCTGCATATTCTGGCTTCTTAAAACAATATTTGTTATACAATTCATAAGCAGCTTATGATTTATGTACGTACCTGTAGTAAATTTGAATAAAGTTCATTAGAGTCAGAAGAATGGGATTTCAGTGGAAAGTTCAATGGCCGATGATTGACACCCCGTGACATTCCGCTGACCTTTCGGTAGACGCGATTAGGCGTGAAATAGTTTAGCTTCAGAGGCGAGCTAGCACCCAAAAGAGAAGATGTTTCGCAGGGTTTGCAACTCACCGCGCGGTCGACTAATGGGCTGGCTTTTTTTTTTAAATAAAGCTTTAGAAGACAAAAAATCTTTTGTTGATTTAAACAAAAAATGACCAGCCCAACCCGAAGAAATTAACAAGGAAAGGCAACCCCAAAAGAAGCCCACAAGATCGACTGAAGAACATGGCGGTCGATGAGTTAGAAACAGTAAGCAGTGAATTAACAAGTAAGACACTCATCTCATCCCATATTCGTCTGTCTGTCTGTCTGTCTGTCTGTCTGTCTCTCTCTCTCTCTCTTACCGATTATGTACACCTGAGCAAAGGGGTATATAACAGTATATATTCATCACTCGAATAATGTTTGCCTCTCAAACCCTCTCTTATGAAGGTGCTAAATCTGGTGAGTCTGGTGAATGCGGATCTGTAGTGAAGAAGTTGCTCAAAAAACAGTTAACAGAATTTGACGGGACAGGGATACATGTTCTCATTGAAAGGGGGAACATTGCTATTGAGAGAAACGGTGACTATGTGAACACTATATATATATATATATATATATATATATATATATATATATATATATTGTACTGTGCGTTCCTTGTGTGTTTCTTACATACATGTGCGAAAAATGACATAACCTATATATGTAAATACGGGTAATAAGTAAGTAAAGTCGACGGGGCGGCCTCAAGTCGGTATCAGCCAGTCAGCGAGGGAGTCTATCCCTTTTTCAATAGCGCTAGACCAAGGAGATTGTTTTAGCATCTGAGGTGGAGCGCCACACCTACCATCAGCTCCTTACTTTACCGCGCAGATCCCTGTGCTACTCATACGCTGAGTTGGCGAGGACCGGAATCGAACTAGGAACCTTGTGGTTTCTAGCCGAACGCTCTACCGACTGAGACGGGTAATAACTCAAAGAAAACGTCGTAAAAAGTAGAAAGTACTTCTATCTAAGGCCGTTAGAATTGAAGCATCCAATATTATATATATATATATATATATATATATATATATTAAACTAGTGGGAAAATTCACATACCTAGGTAGTAATATCTCATCCACAGAAAGCGATGTTAACACACGAATAGGAAAGGCATGGTTGGCCACCAATAAACTATCAGTCGTATGGAAATCCGACCTCCCTGACAAGCTAAAGAGACGATTCTTCCGGGCTGTGGTCATATCGGTACTGCTGTATGGCTGTACCACCTGGACCCTAACGAAACGCCTTGAGAATAAGCTAGATGGGAGCTGCACAAGAATGCTGCGAGCAGCCCTGAATAAGTCGTGGAAACAGCACCCAACCAAGAAGCAGCTGTATGGCCACCTGCCTCCCATATAACAGACCATACGAGTAAGGAGGGCTAGACATGCGGGGCACTGCTGGAGAAGTAGGGATGAGCTCGTAAGCGACGTATTACTGTGGAAGCCAGCGCATGGATATGCTAACGTAGGCCGCCCAGCCAGGACCTACATTGACCAACTATGTAAAGATGCTGGATGATAGCCTCCCTATCATCCAGCATCTTTACATAGTTGGTCAATGTAGGTCCTGGCGAGAGACCGTCATGGATATCCGTGCAAACTGCGCGACATGATGATGATGATGATATATATATATATATATAATATAATATATATATATATATCATAAATAGAAATCAGTAAAAGCAACGGTTAACATGTAAGAATCTTTATCTCATCCCATCTATACTCTCTCTCTCTCTCTCTCTCTCTCTCTCTCTCTCTCTCTCTCTCTCTCTATTATATACACGAGGTATGTTAGTGGGTATACAACATATTTTCCTCTGACTGGCTAGCTAACCCTTTCACGACGACTTGAAACCCTGGTCCATAAAGAATTATAATCATTTTTTTAAATAAATTACCCAACACCGCAGTCAGAGTGGACCTGGTAGCAATAGCAATGAAGGTCTACTCCACACACATCCCAGCTCCAGAAGTGGAACCTCACCACTAGATGCAGTGTAGCCAGGATACTAAAACCCTCAGCCTCCACCTTTTAGTACATATATGATAAAAAGAGTTAGGGGTTGGCATAAGAGCAATAGAGTCGAGACAATAATATAGGTGCTAGGGCTTGACGTGATCAGTCGATTGATCAGAGAGGGCCACTTGAACTGCCAGTCTAGCCCAAGTAAGTGCCAAAGTGGAGTGTTGCATGTCATGGACTGCTCAGCCACCTTGAGCATTACGGATGGCCATCCACGGCCAAAAAGGGACGCTATTGGAGAAAGGAGCGTCTTACTCCTTTGCAGAGGTGCAGTCGGCGTTTTCTACAGCCCCAATCGACAGGGTCGGTATGACAATGGATTTCAGGCAATAAATCGATAAATATTAATATTGAATTATATCGATTCTCGAAAGATTATTATCCTCATAATCGATACACAACTTTTTATATCAAATTAATTGATATTCTAAAGTTTATTATAAAATTATTTCATTTTGGAATTTTTAATATCATCGACACTCAATATCAAAATAATCGCTAGTCTGAAATTTAATAACAATTTAATCTATACTTTTTAATATCAAATTAATCGGCATTTTATAGTTAATATAAATTGAATTTTTTCTCTGTTTAAACTAGGTAAGAGACCTGTTTAGTTCAGTCGGTAAAGCGCCCGCCTAGCAATCGCAAGGTTCCTGGTTCGATACCGGTCTCCACCAAATCAGCGAATGAGTAGCACAAATTGAATAATCTGATCGGTGCAGTAACCTGGGGAGCTGACGGTAGGTGTGGCACTCCACCCCAGCAAAAAAATGTCCTTGGTCTTGCGCTAGCGAAAGGGGTGATACACTCCTAGCAACCGCAAGGTTCCTGGTTCGATACCGGTCTCCACCAACTCAGCGAATGAGTAGCATACATTGAATAATCTGATCGGTGCAGTAACCTAGGGAGCTGATGGTAGGTGTGGCGCTCCACTCCAGCAAAAAAATGTTCTTGGTCTTGCGCTAGCGAAAAGGGTGATACACTCCTAGCAATCGCAAGGTTCCTGGTTCGATATCGGTCTCCACCAACTTGGTGGATGAGATTGAATCATCTGATCTGTGTGGTAAATTATCTGATATGTGCGGTCAAGATGGTAGGTGTGGCACTACACCCCAGCAAAAAATCTCCTTGGTCTTGCGCAAGCGAAACTCCCTCGATGTGTGGTATGAATCCTACTCTCCCTCCAGCTATGGGTAAATAGTAGGGCCGACTGGGCTCTTTAACCTTGGTTAGGCAACCGGTCTACGAGAAGGAAAACTGTTGAACTCCGCTTAAGAAATTGACCTTGTATCACATCCTGCTCGTACGGAGGGGTTGGTAAATATATATTTAATCTATTTAACCCATAGAAAAAAAAATAAACAAAAAAACAAAAAAAATTACTATACATTTAATTAACCATTGAAATTAATTATTGAATCTATTATTGAGACAGTTGTTTGTGTTAGTATTGCAATGTATAATTTCAATTAGACTTAGATTTAAAATATATTTTTCAACATTAAATGTATAGTAATTTAGGTTTTTGTTGTTTATTTTTTTAAGCAATACGTAATTAAAAACAACCATAATCCCCTAAAACCGTAACCCAATTCGTAAAATATTAATTCATAGACTGTAGTTAAACTTTCATTGGGTACCACCAAAAAACTTTCCGTTTTAATTTTCCGACCTAAATCAGAAGTCAGCCAAATATTTTTAGGATATGAAATTCATTTGTCATATGATTAGCTAACAATAAAGAGTGTCACTTATGTCAATTGATGAGCAAAAACAAGTATAAATATCAAAAGAGTTGGTTGGTTGGTTGGTTGGTTGGATTTGCGCCATTTCTTCATTTGTTGGACCATGTTGGGCCGAAGTCAATGAAACAGCTAATTTCATAAGAATTATGCAAAGAGACATGAGAACTCAATATATATATATAATAGGATACATATATACAAACATATATATCAATATATACATACACACACAAATATATATATATATATATATATATATATATATATATATACTCATACATATATAGAGAGTATTAGATATATATATATATATATATATATATATATATGTGTGTGTGTATGTGTGCATGTGTGTTATGCGTGTCCACTATTCTTACAAATATATATATATATATATATATAATATATATGTGTGTGTGTGTGTGTGTGTGTGTGTGTGTGTGTGTGTATTCTGTCTGTCTCAAACTAGTAATGTAGCCAAAAACCGAAATGTTTTGATATTAATCATACACACACACTCACGAACACACTCATATATATATATATATATATATATATATATATATATACATGACTTTGTTCCGGCCATCCTCTCTCCGTTTCAAAATCCGTCGCATGCGACATGACGTCATTATAATTCTCTTTCTCGACCGCGTCTGAACACTCTTTTCACGTGATTTTTAAAAAAGTTCTTTTTTCGAACATTTCAAAAATTCTCCGCGTTCCAAC
>CM042164.1:67262220-67282220 GCA_023376005.1 Doryteuthis pealeii | reverse complement strand
AGCCATAAGCCGTTGACTTCATATCAACGCATTCTCTCTCACCCCACCTCTCTCTCACTCTCCCCTCTCCCCCCTCTCTCTCTCTCTCTCTCTCTCTCTCTCTCTCTCTCTCTCTCTCTCTCTCTGTTTCTCTTTGCATTTCACATAGCGCTAATACCCGTGGGACAGATATGCATCTATCTATTCTCCGTCCAGCTATGGGTAAATTATAAGGCCGACAGTATAGAATAATCTGCATTCAAATCTGTAAAACCCCGCTTAAAATGTTGATCTTGTGCCACATCGTACACATGAGGAGGATTGGTAAATATGTTCAGATATCAAATCAATTTTACACATCGAAATAAACTGAAATGCCATTAATACGTACAGCCACACCCACCCAAAAAATATTCGATTTTTTTAATACGTTTTCTTACATAAGAAAAATAGCATTGTATTGTATAAAATTATAATACAATAGAATATAATGAATTATGTCCTGTAATGTTTTAAAGTTTATTGTTTTATAAATAACATTTTTCTCTGGCGAATATAAAAGGAAATATGTGTGGGAATTTTTCTCAGTTCATTAAACATTTTCATTGTATGCTATGTACGGTTTTTTTTCTGTCTTTCTTTCAAATATAATCAAATAATAAATAAAACCAGGAAGCTACATAGAATATGTTGACATTTTTAATTTAGAACTATTTCAGGGCTGGGTTAGCTCAGTCGGTAGAGAGTTCAGCTAGAAACCACAAGGTTCCTAGTTCGATACCGGCTCCTCCTCGCCAATTCAGCGTATGAGTAGCACTGGGATCACCAATTCCACCCAGATATTAAAAAAAAGATGGCCAGACAATTGGAAAGGACAGAAAAGAATCTCGTCAGACAGGAAATGTCTGATGAATTCAACAAAATACATACAACCGGGTTAGCTCTGTCGGTAGAGCATTCGGCTAGAAACCACATGTTTTCTAGTTCGATATGAGTAGCAGAGGGATCTGTGCGGTAAAGTAAGGCAATGATGGTCGGTGTGGCGCTCCACCTCAGACGCAAAAACAATCTCCTTAGTCTAGCGCTAGTGAAAACGGGATAGACTTCCTCGCTGATTGGCTGATACCAACATTAGACCACCCCGATGACTTTACTTTTTTATTTCTATTTTCACACACAATATTTACACATATTTTCACACACAAACGCACGCACTCACAAACACACACACATATGTATGTTTTTCTTTTGGATGTGTGGATGCATGTGTGTGTGTGTGTGTGTGTGTGTGTGTGTGTGTGTGTGTGTGTTATTCATGCAACATCAATACAAACAAATACAGACTCAGGTACCTACAATTACATAAGAGAAAACAGATTCGTATATCAGCAAATACGTTAACAAACCGAGTAATCATTGGAGTAGCATGTAATAACGGATATGAATGGGTGCCCTCTACATCCCAGTTCTCCAAAACTGGCGCCTCGCATTCAGATGTATTTTAGTGTCATCAAAAAACGAATTGGTATATATATATATATATATATATATATATATATATATATATATATGGAAACAAGGTTTGTTTAGAATGGCTTTTTGCCGATAATTTTTGGGAGAATAAGTGCTTAATTGGAGTCGGACCTAATTTTGAAAATTAATTAATTAATAATGAATTAGGCGGGAATACCTATTAAATGTATGGCTAAACAAATCGAGAAAAATCAATCTCTGTATGTACATTTCGGCCTATTAGGCCTCATCAGCAGAGCTATAGATCGGAAGACCACCCTGTGCGTGATTTGAAACCGGACTGCCAAGCTGACAGGCCGATCCCATAACCTCTACACTAAACGGACCTCTTAGATTTTATGATTTGTTTAGAGTAGGTTAATATTCCTCTTCTAGTGACTTTTATTACACGACGATATGATTTGTTTAGCCATACATTTAATAGGTATTCCCGCCTAATTCATTATTAATTAATTAATTTTCAAAATTAGGTCCGACTCCAATTAAGCATATATATATATATATATATATATATATATATATATATATACTGTAAAGTTTTAAATGCCATCCTTGGCCAGTCGAAAAAGGCTTAAAGAAAGTCCTGTGTTATGGAATCCTTTGGTAAGCGTATAAGTCCTATCCTGCGTATTGGCAAAGGTCCAGGGATTTAATCCTATGTCCGTCTTCAAAGAATGTCAACGTAGTTATGGCCAGTAAGGTCGGTTAAGTATAGTATCAACCTCAGAGTACTGCCAGTGATTGGCCAAGAGATAGATCACATAATTCTGGCCTAGTGGAGATCTTTCACACACCTTATATATAAAATTCTCAACATATACCAACCCCTCCGCACGAGCAGGATGGGACCCAACATCAGTTTCTTAAGCGCAGTTCAACAGGTTTGAATTCAGAGTTTTCCTTCTCCTAGACCGGTTGCTTAACCAAGGTTAAAGAGCCCAGTCTGACCTACTATTTATCCATAACTGGAGGTAGAGTAGGATTCATACCTTTCCCAAGTGTATTTGCGCTAAGTGAAATGCAATTACCCAGTCCAGGATTTGAACTCGGGGCGACCTGTCCATTTCCCATGACTTTAACCATTACACCACGTGCTTGTTATAATGGTATATCAGAAATATCACATGCAATAAAATTTCAATTAAAAAATGACAATTTATAAAAGCAAAATCTATGAGAGTGGGAAATGTGGGGATGTAATGGGAGTTTGGTATATACTCAGTTAATTTACAGGATTACAAAAAATAATATTGTTGTATCGCGAGGTGGAAAGATACAAAGAAGAACATTTATATTCATTTAAGATGCTAAACGGATACATACAAATACAGAACAAATAAGTACAAACAATTAACAGGATGAAGTTATACTAAGTAGACGAGGGTCAGTTCGGTGTAGCCAACGCAACAAAGTCAGTCTAAATATTATTCAGCTAGTTAATCTATTTTAATCGTAGGCTATTTTATGGCTATGAGCCAGTCCATCTGGTAGAGTGATGAAGGGGTGTTAGCTACTCTACAACAGAACCAGTCCATCTGGTAGAATGCTGAAGGGGTGTTAGCTACTCTACAACAAATATATATACATATATGTGCGTGAGTGCAACCAGACATATATATATATATATATATATATATATATATATATATAGCCAAGTATATATATATATATATATATATATATATATATATATATGAATTTAACATTTTGAAAAAAACAATTAGTAATTATTATCTGCTGACAGAATCTGTTTCGACCGCTTAGTAGAAGGGTCATCATCAACGAGCAAAATATATGAAAGAAAGAAGGGATAAAAAAACCGTTAGAAGAGAATAGGGGGTACAAACACACGCTGGAATGCTTGAATTTTTTAAAATGTGCATACTGGTTCAAAAATAAAATAAATTTTATTTTTAAAAATCAGAAGCATTTTTAATCCAAAAATAAACTCAAAAAGAGTTTGGTGTAAATATATAAAAAAGTGTAAGAGATTATCAAAAATGTTCAAAATATAATCCAGCTATTAAGTTTTTTATTTATCATTTTCAAGCTTACGTTGTCATATAAATTTGGAATAGGGCTTGGTTAATTTGTTTTTTGTTGGTGTTTGTGATTTTTCTTTAAACTTTTGTACTGGAATATTCCACACTCTCACTCACCTATGTGGTCTGACTATATATATAGTCAGCACGGCATTATGCTGGGCTGGCTTCGAGGATTAGTAGCGTATCTCACTATTCATTGTCTGTCTTATTGTATCTCTCAGCAATAAAACCCTCTATCTTAAATCTACGAACGTGTTGACTACAACCTTGTCTGATTGTATACCTTTTAAGGACGCAACAAAACCTTAAATAATGATATGTAGTTTTGTGTAGTTGAAAACCTCTCATATTTACTGTTTATTTGTGTCTGATAAAGATTTTTTTTTAAATATTTTTCATGTGCTAAAAATTGTATCAGCCACATTGAACAGTCAAAGCCCTACAGTCAGATATGAACTCAGTGTGACTTCTGATTTTTTCCAAATCAAGACAATGTAACAATGGAAAATATCAAACAGAACATATCGAGGCTGGTGGAGTACATTGAAAAGGGAAAGGTACGATGGGATTGGCGTACCGGGTTCCAAAAAGAGTAGACTAATACGCCACTGCCCTAGGGAGGCTATATGTTATGTGTCTAAACTATACAGATGTTATAAAACCAATATATATATATATATATATGTGGGGGGGTGATGTTTGCGTCAGGGATGCTTTAGCCCAGAAAAAAAAAACCTACCTGACTCAAGTATAATCGTCTAATGAAGGCTTTGTTGGCGTCAAAGCTCGGCTTGTGTATTTGTCTTTGTTTCGTATACATCCTTATATATATATATATATATATATATATATATATATATATATATATATATATATATATACGTGTACATACATATATATATATATATGTGTGTGTGTGTGTGTGTGTGTGTGTGTGTGTGTGAGAAGTATATAAAAATCGAATAAATCCGACAGTGAGGTATAGAAATATTTGATATTTAATATTGTTTTTCTATTTCGATACCTCATATATATATATATATATATATATATATATATATATTATAATGATATAAAAAATATAAATTAAAAACTGATATATCTATCTGTATCTATTTACCTATCGATCTATCTATGTAACTATATATATATGTGTGAGTGTGTGTATGTGTTGTGTGAGCATTATATGTATGTGTGTGTTTGTGTTGTAATATATAGTATATATATATGTTTTTTAAATATATAAGAATATTATATATGTATATATATATATATATGTGTGTGTGTGTGTGTGTGTGTGTGTGTGTGTGTGTGTGTTGTGTGCGTGTGTATGTGCGAGTGTGTGTGTGTGTAAATATAGATAGATAGATACTGAAGAAAATTCGTTACATATAAATAGAATGGAATAGATCGATCTATCGATAGATTGATGAATAGATACATACATAAGTAGATATGGAAAGACTAAGTTAATCGTGAAGAGAATTATATATACTATCAAATATATGCACCCTCCGGGTGCAAGTATTTAAGTTTTAATGTAATAAAATATTGTATTAAATTAGAAAGGCTAATGAAACTAAATAAGAATACAGATAAAATTTGAAACAGCGGAGTATAGTAAAAGATTTGAAACAGAGGGAGTATAATAAAAAAATGGAACAACTGAAACTTACTCTTCCATCACTCTCGTCTTTCATTGTTATTTTTCTAATTTAAGTATTTAGTTATAAGAGGAAGTAAAGAATAAAATGACAGTTATTTTATCTTGTTAATGGATTTCATTTAAGATTCATTGAAGATTTTTTTTGCTTATATTCATTAAAATAAAACGAAACAGTTAGAAATCAATAATACTAAGCACATATTTATTAAATTCCATTTTTTAATATTAATATGCAAATTAGCCTTCTCGTTCACATTGTAAACCGCTATTTTGTTGTATATATAAATATAATTGCATGTTGTTAGTATGTAGACATGGTTAACAGTATTAATAATGTAAGACAATTTTATTAATAATTGAGGTTTAGATAAAAATAAAATCATGGAGATTGTGATGTCAATAACTAAGAGAATTGTGACTTGAGTAGGAATATAGTTTCGGTTACAGACAGAAAAAACACACAATCTCCATTATAATGAGATATATATATATATATATATATTATATAAAATTGTATGATAATGAGTGAGGAAGATAAAAGAGTTATATATATATATATATATATATATATATATATATACGAACAGATTGGGATAGATAGATAAATAGATAGATAAATAGTGAACGATCTGTGTTTAACATCAACACAAATACATATATATATATATATATACTAGACAAAACGTGACCCGTTGGGTCACCCATTAAGCTCTCTCTAGATGATTAGGGAAAAGAGTTGTATCTGGCAAAATATCATCTGCTTTTCATTTTTAAAAACGAACTAAAATTTATTGAATTGATTACTTAAGGTCAAATTTTTGTCTAAGTCGAAAAGTAGTAACATAATAAGCATCAGTAAAAAAGCAAAATAATATTACACATATAATTTATTTTTGATATATTTAAAAGGTTTTTTTCGTCCATTTTGATCAAGATGCCTGCCAAGAGGCTACTTAAAATCCGTTTTTACAAAATAAATTGTAACTTTTGCAATTGAAAAAATTCACACTGGATTGTCCAATTGAACACATATCCTAATATATAAAGGGGTTAGATTAAGACAGTTCTAAATGCCAGTTATCTCTAGACTGCAGGTTCAATCCTGGTCAGGGACAGCAGTAACATATAATAATAATTAACACAGCTTAACACCTGTACCCAGCTATGGTTAGTGGAATGAGAACAGGATACCCCCGTGAACCTAATAAAGGGTTGGGCTCAAAGTTCCATGATGGCTCCCAATTACAATAAGGTTCCCGAGTCCGACAAGAAATACATGAAGAAGGCCGGAGGGCACATCAGCCGAAACTTTGTACAGATAACAATGAAGACGAGAACAATAGTCTGAATAATACAAATAATGGTAATCTTTGCAGAGTTCCGTCCTGGCTTCCCTGCATCCGAAGCGGTATCACTTGAAAAAAAAAAAAAAAAAGAACCAACTTAGGGCATTTTCCACTGAACCCCCCTAACCCTAACCACCCCTAGTTAAAATTAACTGTTTTATTACAAAGTTCTGTTTTTTCTGGGTCACCCTGTATACAGGGTGACTCAGAAAAACTACTCCTACTCTGTATAACTCGACTACTCACAATAACTCACAATAACTCTCCCCCTCACCATAACTCCATATAGAGGGAGAGTGCAAGAGAGCCAGGTCTGATTTAGACAGGGATTGGTCGGTCGTTGACTTAATTGCTAATTACGCCTAATTAAAACCAATTAAACTGAATTTTTTTTCATACACTTTGTAGTGCTAACACCAAGGAATATCTAAGTATAAATATTGTGTCCATAACATAAATAGAAAAAAATCCTTTAGCTGGAGAAGGTTGATAAACTCAGCTTTAGTATAATAATATATATATATATATATATATATATGTGTGTGTGTGTGTGTGTGTGTATGAATATATGTGTGTGTGGAGAGAGAGAAAGAGAGATACGCAAAGAGACTCGAATAGATAGATAAATACAAACATACGTAGTTTGATAATGAACATACTAAGTCAAATATAAACAGAATTAGATAGATAGATAGATAGATAGATAGATAGATAGATCAAATGAGAAACTTCTATGATATTCCCTCCTCACACTCCCATATATTTTGCAATATAATTATTGTCGCTTGTCTTCATTTATCAGATCCTTTTTTCCCCTTTACTTTTGGAATACCAATCCCACAATTCCCGTGAACTGAATTTCCCGCCTCCTGACGTCTCTACCACCAAAGGTGAAATGTTACGGTAGTAAATCCCATTATGAACCTGTCAGTATTACAACGAACGTATTTTATCAATCTTTCTCTCTTATTTTCACCCAAACATATATTCAACATATAACATCCACAATACCGCACTATTATTCCAATAAAATTAAGTATTTGGGAGGATAATTTTTTCTACTATCAGCTAACGCTAATATGTTTCCATCGGACATAATGAAAAGATGAAAGAAGAAATAAATAAAAAAATGTGTAAGAGGAGAGAAAAGAGAGAGAGGAGAGAGAGAGAGAGAGAAGAGAGAGTGTGTGTGTGAGAGAGAGAGAGAGAGAGAGAGAGAGAGAGAGAGAGAGAGAGATAGAGTTAAATGAAAATATTATTTATGTACAAAGTGGTACATATATGTTGCATCTCTACTTAACACAGCTTATGTTATATCGCGATTTAGAAAGACACAGATGAATGTTGTACAGCTCCCATTTAGTTTATTATCTAGGCGCTTCAATAGGGTCCAAGTGGTGCAGCCATACATTAGCACTGATACAACTACGGCTTGGAAGAACTGTCGCTTTAACTTGTCAGTGAAATCGGATTTCCATGCGATTGATTGTCTGTTTATAGTAGACCATACCTTCCCTATGCGTGCATTAACATTGCTTTCTGTGGATGAGATATTACTACCTGGGTACGCGAATTGTTCTACTTACTTTTGAGGTTTACCGTTGAGTGTAGCGATGCCTCCTTCCATTTTAAAACTACGTTTTATCAAATTTCACATAACATGTGAGACCTATGTTTCGTGTTGCCTTTCGCCAGGCAATGTAGCAGGGATTCGGCCTATGCAGGCGTCATTGCAAGAATTGTATATATATATATATATATATATATATATATTATATATATATATAGGGGTAAACTATAGACACGTGTTTCGAGGTATCACCTCTCATCAGTATAGTTATACGGTTTTAGCAGCTGCCTCTGGCTGGGTTCGAAACCCGAACGAACTTACGCTCGCCAAGCCTCTTACCCACACATCCACAGTCAGTCGACAAGTATAGCAGGCTATTTAATTGCTATATTTCTAAGGGGAAATGACCTTCACCTAGAGGTCTCAAACTTTGTAAACAAAGTGAGATTTGGCCGAGCCGAATATATATATATATATATATATATATTATATATTATATATATATATATATATATATATATATATATATATATATAGTATATTAAGAAAAATGAAAAAACACAGGTTTAAATGTATTAAGTGATGAGTTTATTGGCCGACGCTGCAGTGTTTCGATCTATTAATTAGATCATCTTCAGGGCATTTGTTGGTATATGGAAGGTGATAAGAAATTATTTATCACAGAATAACGAGAAAAGTGAGTGGTAGTCTTTGTTATTCATCTGTTTAAAAAATTTTGTGGTTTGAAAACAAGGGGACGGTTTGAAATATAACGTCAAATATTCTATTTTATGGCGTGAGTATGGGACGGTGTAGGTGTGTGTATCGAAAGGAAACATTGTGCATTTTTAGGTGTGTGTTGTGTGTGTGTGTGTATAAATCTTTTGCGATAAACGACAGTGGAAATAAACATTAAGGTTGTGTGTGTGTGTGTGTGTGTGTGTGTGTGTGTGTGTATTTGGAAGAGGTAGGGGGAGAGTTGTCATTGTGCGTCAAAATAATTTTTTATTTTTTATATTAAGAGAAGAGAAGGAAGTCGGGTGTGTGTGTGGGGATAATATATATATATATGTGTGTGTATATATAATATATATACATGGGAACAGAAACTCAAATGTAATATATATATATATATATATATATATATTATAATATATATATATATAGGCCAGCTATATCACTGATATTGAGTACTCTGCTAATAAAACCGAAAAAATAAAAACTCACTCATGTATATATTTTCACCACTGGACCATTAGCCAGTAGGTAAAGGGTAGTATTTTTAACTGAAAAATAGATACATAGGTATATATGTTACCTCCTAGAGAGCTTACATTCACTTTATGGTACCAGTTAAACGGAAGGAACCCAGGCGTACATGTTAGAATAAGAAGGCTAGCTTATTAAGAAAACGTCTATGAGATATTAAAACATAAAACCAGTGGCTGTACTGAGACGAATATATTTATATATATGGTATCAGTTGAACGGAACGAACCCTGGCGTACTTGTTAGAATAAGAAGGCTGGCTTATTAAAAGATCTTCTCTGGGATATCAAAACATAAAACTAATGGTTGTACTGAGACGGATATATTTATATATATGGTACCAGTTGAACGGAACGAACCCAGGCGTACTTCTTAGAATTAGAAGGCTAGCTTATTAAGAAAACGTCTCTGAGATATTAAAACATAAAACCAGTGGCTGTACTGAGACGAATATATTTATATATGTGGTACCAGTTGAACGGAACGAACCCTGGCGTACTTGTTTGAATTAGAAAGCTAGCTTATTAAGAAATCTTCTCTGGGATATTAAAACATAAAACTAATGGTTGTACTGAGACGAATATATTGTATATATGGTACCAGTTGAACGGAACGAACCCAGGCGTACTTCTTAGAATTAGAAGGCTAGCTTATTAAGAAATCTTCTCTGAGATATTAAAACATAAGACCAATGGTTGTATTGAGAGGAATGAAGTTTAAAACTATTCAAGAAAAACTGGCCATAATGACACATTAAGTGGCTGGCTATCAATATCTGAACGTCTAAACATTGTAATTACACATGAAGCGTTTTCAAGTAGCTTTTTTTCTGTGGTTGACAGGAACATTATTAGAGTCTGTGGTGATAAATGTTGTTGAAGTATTTAATGAGAAAGATGGCGGTGTTGAAGAAATGGGCGGGTGAAAAGAGCGGGAAAATAAGGAATAAAAGAAGAAATAAGGAAGAGTTGAAAAGAGAGAAGGAGAAGGAGGTAGAAAGTGTGGAAATACAGGAGTATAAAGAGAGGGAGGGTTTATTGGGGTGTGGAAAGGGTTGAAAATCGTAAGAAGGAATGTGTGGTAGGTAAAGAAGGTTTTTAAAAAAATCCTGGAAGTTGAAGGAAAAAAGAGCGGGAATAGATTGAGAAATGTAGAAGTTAAATGACAGAAAGAAGCGAAAAAGATGGAAGATGGGACAGGAAGGAAGGAAGAAAAAAGAAAAGGTAGAAACGAGGGAAGGAAGGGGTGAAGGAAGAAAGGAAGGAAGAGGGAAGGGAGGAAGAAAGAAGAGGAAGGGAAGGAAAAAGAAAGGAAGGAATGAAGGAAGAAGGAAGGAAAAGGAAGAAATGAAGAGAAGAAAGAAAAGAAAGAGGGAAAGGGAGGGGGGAAGGAAGGAAGGAAGAAAGGAGGGAAGGAAAGCAAGAAAGGAAGGAAAAAAGAAAGGAAGGAAGAAAAGGGAGGGAGGAAGGAGAGGGAAAGAAGGAAGAAGAAAGGAAAGAAAGTAAAGGGAAGAAGGGAAGGAAAAAAGAAGAGAAGAAGAAAAGAAGGAGAGAAGGAAGGAAAGAAGAAGGAGGAGAAAGTGGGAAAGGTGAAGGAAAGGTAAAGGAATAAAGGGAAGAAAGGAAAGAAGAAGAAAGAAGAAGAAGAAGGGACGAAGGAAAGAAGGAAGAAGAAGAAAGAAAGATAAGAAAGAGGGAAGGGAAGGAGGAGGAAGAAAGGAAGAAAGGAGGAGGAAGGAAGAAAAGGAAGGAAGGAATGAAAGGAGAAGTGGTAATCATTTCTCTTCATTAAACCTTCTTCTTAACTTCTTTCCTTTCTTGCTTCTTCTTACTCTTCTTCGCTTCTGTTGCTGCCATATAGAAAAATTAGAAGATAAAATAACCACAAAATGTGTGTGTGTTTGTGTGCATGTGTGTCTGTGTGTGTGAGTGTAAGTAAATGGGCATTCGATGTAACACTAAACTTTCCCTCATTAAGTTATATATAATATATATATATATATATATATATATATATATATATATATATATATACATAACAATCTATCAGCCACACCTAACATGCGATAGCGCTAACATATATATATTATATATACTACACACAATGCAGAAATAGCGATATGTGGGAGAAACATCAACACCCTTTAGACTAAGACTAAATAACCAACAAATCCACTATAAATCTCAAATCTCCCGAATAGTACAAATAGCCCTTAACTTTAACACACCTACCACACAAACTTACACACCTCAAATGCATTCTAATAGAACACGCATTTCCAACACGCAATCTCGTAAACAAGCAGAAACTAAATATGGATTTTAAAATTACAAACTCGTGAGGACTGAACGCTGACATCGGAATACTCCGATATTATAATTTTTTTACAGACGCTGCCGCTGTCAATAACAACAGAGACAAAAGATCCTTTGAACAGGACAACAGTCATTTGATAAAGGGTATCTAACAAACCCGAAAATTTATGATAAAAAATAATAATTAAAAAAATAAGTGAATTCAATACTCCATAACATCGAGTTCATTCATTATTTTTAGATGCTTCGTAATAAGCCAACTTAAAAAAACAAATATTATATACGTATATATATATATATATATTATATTTGTTTTTACTTCTAAACTCCGGTGTTGAAGCAATTTTTTTAGAAATGACGAAATTTTATTTCAAACTGACATCTGGGGAAAAAACTTTTTTTAAATAAAGAAAAGACCAGCACTTCCGTAGTTTCTGAAAAAAATCATCAGTACATATGTATTGGGGCAAAGAAAAACAATCGAGGAGTTTTATAAGTTATATATGTAAAGATGCTCAATACATTAAGTAGATAATGATTATAAGGACCTACAAGAGTCAGACATCATCTACCTAGGTTTCACCCGAATGGTTCTTCAGGATAATTTCCTATGCCTGAAGACCCATTCCGGTAGAAATAGTATAGTGAATCTGACTCATAGTTAGGTCGCCATATATATATATATAATTAGTATATATATATAACACGTATATATATACATATATATAGTATATATATATCACTCATATATATATATATATATATATATATATACATATATTCAGAAAGAAAAAGTGGAAGTAAATCCGACAATATGTAACAATTATTAAAATTGAAAAAACACAAGTTTCATTTAATAATATTGTTTAATATTAAATATTGTTTTCATTAATAATTGTTTTTTCCTTAGACCAAGGAAAGCCCTGGGAAGGTTTGTTAAAACAACCGAAACACCGGCACCGTCGGCTTATAAACATGATCCGTTAATGAAACTTTTGTTTTTTCAATTAATTAATATAGACACACACACACAGTACACCACACACATACACACACACACACACACACACACACACACATATTAATATATATATATTATATATATTTATATTTAAGCTTGTAATTTAACAAAAGAGCCCCAGTCTTGTCGGATAGACATCCTAACATTGTTATGATGGCTATCTGACGAGACTTTTATAGAACCAGCAGCTGAAATAAATTATAATAGCCAAATACGGTCTGTTGAGTTTTTCTTTCTTACTGGAAATAAATATATATAATATATATATATAGCATATATATAGAGAGAGAGGAGAGAGAGGAGAAGAGAGAGAGAGAGAGAGGATATATTTTTTCTACATTTGAATGATGGTTACCTCATGAGACTGGCTCTTTATAAGAGTTCTAATAGCTGAAATAAATTTAATAGCCAAATGACGGTCCGTTGAGTTTTTGTCTCTTATTGGGAGTATATATATACGTATACATTACATACATACATATATATATATATATATATATATATATATATATATATATTTGTTATAAGATTGCAAACCCCGGTCACTTTAGTATAACATGATACGTCTATGCATGCATGTATACATTTGTATGTATATATATAATATGTACGTATGTGTATATGTATGTATATGTATACACGTATGTATGTGTATGTATATATATATATATATATATATATATATATATGTAAGATTATATGTGGATATGCGTATATATGGACTATATGTATGTATATATTGTTTTAATCTTCTTATTTTTCTAACATTAATATTCCATATGAAATACGTCATATCTTAGTTAATTTTTCGTTCTCCACCTATTCACGTTCATGCATGCGTTATCATATGATCTTCACCTTCCATTTTGCACATGCATTGATCACGTCATGGGCTTTCGTAAACAAACGCGCATATAAAAATTAACGGTTAATAATATCATATTCACACATTCACTATGCACTTAACATCTTTCATTTTGTCCCTCACATAAACATTACTTAACAGTGTCCTGAAGATGGTACAATATACCGAAATGCTCAAGTATTGACACATAAAATTGTTTCCCCTATTAATTTCCTCACAGTATTTCCTTATAGACGTCATCCTGTGGAACCAGCACTTGACAAGCCAGTGTGGGCCGACCAGCAAAAAGATACATTGATTAGCTCTGTGCGGATGCAGGATGCTGCATAGAGACCTCCGGAATGATGAGCGATAGGGGCGGATGGAGAGAGATTGTCATGGAATTCCGCGCTGAAAGCTCGACATGATGATGATGATGATGATTATATATATCGCCGCGCATATTGTGTGTGTATGTGTGTGTGTTGTGTGTGTGTGTGTTCCTTTAATTCATGTTGGATTACAAATAAGGGAGAATGCATATTTGTAAAAAGAAGATTTTTTTCTTGTCTACGAACAAAGCAATGTAAATTCTGTTCAAATGAAGTGAAGAATTGTCCGACCATTTTTGTTTGCAGCGCTCTCAGCGGTGCCTCCAGCAATTCGACTGAAAATACTCGTCTAAAAGAAGTAGCACCACTCTGGCACTAAAGAAGCGAAGGCGAACTCATAAGTGACGTTCTCCTGTAGAAGCCAGCACATGGTCACGCCAGTGCGGGTCGCATAGCAAACACGTACATTGACCAACTCTGTATGGACACTTGATGCTGCGCAGAGGACCTCCCGAGAACAATGAGGTTTGTTGGAGAAAGATTGTCGTGGATATCGTGCTAATAGCGTGACATAAGGATGTTGTTGATGATGATGTTATACACGAAATTCACATAAACGAACGCACAGCATATTAACCCTTTAATGCCGAATCAAGTCATGTTGCTTACAGTACCTGCTGTTGCTTAAGTTATTATCCAATTAAGTATTGAAAAAGCTCATTGTACCTAACGTCGGTGATCTACGAGAACCGGTTCTTTCATCGTGAATTAATCGCAATTTGATCAATATAGCAAATTTTTTAAGCGTAGCTTAGATGTGGCACAAGGCCAGAAGTATGGCGCCTAGAGAGAATCAAAATCTAAGCTTGCTAACCATTACACCATGTGATGTGCCCTAATTTGATCAGTATAAGCCTTTGCTGGTCAGTGATTCTGTTGTGTCCATGTGTAGATATCAACAATCAGAGATCATAATGATTACTAAGTAATGAATATATATATATATATATTATATGTGTGTGTGTGTGTGTGTGTGTGTGGTGTGTGTGTGTCTGTGTGTCTGTGGTTACTTATTTATTATATAACTCCCACTTTGTTGATTCTCTAAATAGGATTTAATTGTAAAATTCACCGTTCTGGCGTGTAGCTAGCCCTCACTTTGTTTACAAAGTTAGAGGATCTAGTGAATTTCATTTCTGCTTAAAAATGTATCAATTAAATATTCTCCTTAATATTTTCAAGCCCCGGCTTTTTACCTGCCTTAAGCCACTGGCGCATGGATAAGAGAAATTGCCGGAGGAAAGTTCATTCGAGTCTCAAACCCGGTCAGGAGTTAGCTGTTAAAGTATAACCACACTGATGAGAGGTGAAACCCTCCGAAAACACGTTCTGTGGATTACTTAAATTTATCATATATATATATATTATATATATATTAATATATAAATATAATATAATATGAGTCAGGTAACCACTATATATACGAGAAGTTAGGGTAGCGCAGAAATAAAGTCAACGGTCAACAGGTGTTTGGGAGGCTTGTCAGTTTGGGGGGTACACGGAAGTTAAGCACTATATATATATATATATATATGTGTGTGTGTGTTGGGGTGTGTGTGTGTGTGTGTGTGTGTATATAAAGCTACTAATATATATATATATATATATATATTATGGGGGGAGATCCTGTTAATTATATTTCCATAATTAAATTGATATTACGCCAAACTCGTTTATCTCTGTTATCCCATCAATGTAATCTACCGATAGTGATTTAAAAAAATGTTCAACATACTTTTTTCTCTCTAAATTATATTCATTAATTTCCTCTCACCCTCTCACTCATCTCTCCTTCACTCTCACTGGAATTGTCTATGACTAATAAACTGAACTTATTAAAGGTTCACCTCCCCATAAACATATGCATAAACACACACATTATTATGACAAAAAAATGTTTAATTCATTTTTTTTTATTATTATTAAGGAGCTTTTCACATCTGCCGTAAATTTGAGTCCCGTCATACATTTCTCAAGTATGTGGTTGAGTTGTATCATGGGTGAATTATTATTATTATTATTATTATTATTATTATTATTATTATTTTCACTCCTTTTAAATTTTGCACATCAGCGTTGGCTGATGGTATTTCACTAGAGGTTGAGTGACAACAAGTCTCTTCAGGTCTCTAGGACTCTTCTGAGTATTCTGGCAGATTGCAGCAGTGACGTATTCTGGATGGTCTCAATTCTTCCTCTGATTTTTCAGTCTTTTGGGAACGTTTCAAGTATACCAACTACAACTGGTATCACGTTGACTATCATATTCCAGAGCTTTTTCAGTTCTCTGGCAAGGTCCAGGTATTTGTCCATCTTTTCATTTTCCTTCATCTTCACCCTGTGATCTGCTGGAACCGCAAAGTCCACCAGTTGACCCTTTTTCTATTTTTTTTGTTAATAAACACTATTATTATTATTATTATTATTATTATTATTATTATTATTAGTTTTTCACACCAGCGATGGTCTTTCACTGGAGTTTGAATGACAAGTTCCTCAGGTCACCAGAACTCTCCTGAGTATTCCAGCTGATTTCAACAATGCTGTTGTCTGGATGGTCTTAATTCTCCCACTGATTTCCAGTTCTTCTAGTCTCTTTTCTAAGCTTTTGGGCACCGTTCCAAGTGCCCCAACTACTATTGTTATCACATTCACACTATTATTATTATTATTATTATTATTATTACGGAGTTTTTCACATCTGATGTAGCCGGTGGTTCATTGGCGGCTGAGTGACAGCAAGTCTCCCCGGATCTTCAGGACTCTTCTGAGTGTTCTAGCTGATCTTAAACGTTCTGTTGTTTGGATAGTCTCGATTCTATTCGGATTTCCAATTCTTCCAAATTATTTTCTAAACCCATGTTCCAAGGGCTCCAATTACAATTGGCACGACCTTTACCTTCTCTAACAAACGAAATGTAATTTCTTTCGTCGTCAGCACAGTCCTCTACCAACTGAGCCCGTTACTCTCACTTCCTGACATCCAATCACAGGCAGTCGTCGAATTTCACTTCTGGTCTACAAACTTCTCTCTCTCTCTCTCTCTCTCTCTCGTCTCTCCTATCTATCTATCTATCTATCTATCTTTCTATGTATCAGTCACTCTCCGTTTTTTTATCATCGCTCGGCCACGCTTTATGCAAATTCCGACTTGTCTCATCCGGGTTTCTGCCAATAGCATTTCAGCTATGAGGAGGTAGCGAGTTCAAATATCAGTGGCCACTAGCCATACTTCTCCCCTTCGCACAGGCCAAACATATCCTGACGCCCTTTGTTTGTGGAGGCTGGGAATCCACTCGTCCACAGCTCTGCCCTTCAATTTCGCCACACCTTCATATTATTATTATTATTATTATTATTATTATTATTATTATTAGTTTATCACACCTGTCCGTAGCCGTTGGTTCACTGGAGGCTAAGTAACAGCAAGTCTCCTAAGGTCTCCAGGACTCTTCTGAGTATTCTAGCCGATCCCTACAGTGCTGTAGTTTGGATGGTTTCGATTCTTCCTCGGATTTCTAATTCTGCCAAATTCCTTTTTCGGAGCTTTTGGAACCGTCCCAAGGGCACCAATTAAAATTGGTACAATCTTCACCTTTATGTTCCACAGTTTTCTCAGTTCTCTGGCAAGGTCCAAGTATTAGTCTATCTTTTCGCTTTTTTTCATATTTACTCGGTAGTCGACCGGGACGGCAACATTCTTGAGAGTTTTTCACTGCAGTTTTAGTTGTTGGTTTTTCACTAGGGGTTTGAGTGACAATAAGTCTCCTCAGATCTCCAAGTCTGTTCTGGGTATTCTAGACGATCTTAACAATCGTGTTGTCAGAATGGTTTCGATTCGTTCTCTAATTTCCAATTTCCATCATTACATTCTATTTTCTTATGTTTATTACTATAGTGTTATTTTTCTTATTAAAAAAATCGTAACAAAAAAATGAGAGTGTTTTTTTCCGGGGAAAGGATGGAACGGATTAATGACATTTCAGTTTATTTCAATAGGAAAAATTGATTCGATATACGAGGAAATGGAGTTACAAGCGAAACGAATTAGAATTTTAAGTCCTGTTAGCACTGTAAAAATGTGCCATAAATGCGATTCCCTAACATCCAGTGATACTGATAGCTTTTTGGCCCTGGGACGCACATATTTGCTTTGAATGAGTCCCAAGGAAAATGTATGGGTCCCAAATAAAGTTTCTTAATAAATTGTAGTGTTTTTATTCATTATCTGGAGAAATAACTGAAGTAGTTTAACTCCTACTTTGTATCCAATCTTGTGTAATTCATTTCTAAGAAACTATTGAAATGTATTTACAGTTAGCTTGTAATGGTGAGGGAAGAAAAAAACACTGGGACGCAAGGATACGAGTTTACTGCGTCCTTTTAGATTTTTGTGCGTCAGGGAAATATCTGAACCTCTCTGCATAGAATCACCATAAATGGGTTGACATACCAGAAAAATCAACCAATAAATCTTATATTTCCTTCATTCGTTCATTCATTCTTTCTTTCTTTCTTTTTTTCTTCGTTTCATGCTTTCCTTCTTTCTTTCTCTCTTTCTTTCTTTCCGTCATTCATTCATTCTTTCTTTCTTTGTTTTTTTCTTCGTTTCATGCTTTCCTTCTTTCTTTCTCTCTTTCTTTCTTTCCGTCATTCATTCATTCATTCTTTCCTTGTTTCTTTGTTTCCTTCATTCGTTCATTCTTTCTTTCCTTGTTTCTTTCTTCGTTTCATGCTTTCCTTCCTTCATTCTTTCTCTCTTTTTTTCTTGTCGTCATTCATTCATTCTTTCTTTCTTTCTTTCCCTCATTCGTTCCTTCTTTCTTTCTTTCCTTGTTTCTTTCTTCGTGTCATGCTTTTCTTCTTTCATTCTTTCTCTCTTTCTTTCTTTCCGTCATTCATTCATTCATTCATTCTTTCCTTGTTTCTTTCCTTCATTCGTTCATTCATTCTTTCTTTCTTTGTTTTTTTCTTCGTTTCATGCCTTCCTTCTTTCATTTTTTCTCTCTTTCTTTCTTGTCGTCATTCATTCATTCTTTCATCCCTTCTTTGTTTCTTTCCTTCATTCGTTCATTCTTTCTTTCTTTCTTTCCTTGTTTCTTTCTTCGTGTCATGATTTACTTCTTTCTTTCTCTCTTTCTTTCTTTCCGTCATTCATTCATTCTTCCTTTGTTTCTTTCTTCGTTTCATGCTTTCCTTCTTTCTTCTACCTTTCTTTCTTGTCGTCATTCATTCTTTCTTCATTCTTTCCTTCATTAGTTCATTCTTTCTTTCTTTCCTTGTTTTCTTCTTCGTGTCATGCTTTACTTCTTCCTTTCTTTCTTTCTTTCTTTCTTTCATTCATTCTTTATTTATTTATTCCTTGTTCTTTCTTCGGTTCATGCTTTCCTTTTTTCATTCTTTCTCTCTTTCTTTCTTTCCGTCATTCATTCATTCTTCCTTTGTTTGTTTCTTTCTTCGTTTCATGCTTTCCTTCTTTCTTTCTATCTTTCTTTCTTGTCGTCATTCATTCTTTCTTTCATTCTTTCCTTCATTAGTTCATTCTTTTCTTTCTTTCCTTTCCTTATTTCTTTCTCCGTGTCATGCATTACTTCTTTTCTTTCTTTCTTTCTTTCTTTCATTCTTTATTTATTTCCCTTGTTCTTTCTTCGGTTCATGTTTTCCTTTTTTCATTCTTTTCTCTCTTTTCTTTCTTTCCGTCATTCATTCATTCTTCCTTTGTTTGTTTCTTTTCTTCGTTTCATGCTTTCCTTCTTTCTTTCTATCTTTCTTTCTTGTTCGTCATTCATTCTTTCTTTCATTCTTTCCTTCATTAGTTCATCTTTTCTTTCTTTCTTTCCTTGTTTCTCTTATCTTCGTGTCATGCTTTACCTTTCTTCTTTCTTTCCTTTCTTTCATTCATTCTTTATTTTATTTCCCTGTTTCTTTTCTTTCATTCTTTCTTCTTCGGTTCACATGCTTTTTTCCTTTTTTCATTCTTTCTTTCTCTTTTCTTTCTTTTCTTCTTTTCTTCCCTCATA
>CM042164.1:67258330-67262120 GCA_023376005.1 Doryteuthis pealeii | reverse complement strand
CCGAGAGATGAGTCCCGCCTATGTCAGCTTGGCAGTAGGGTTCGTGATCACGCACAAAGCAGTGTCCTGTTATAACTCTGCTGATGAGGCCATAGGCTGAAAGTACATACGGAGAAGACTTTTTCTTCGATTTGTTTACGTCTTACAGTTTAAACGATATGCACATCAGATCGTTCACACACACACACACTATCTATCTCTATCCTCTCTCTCTTCTCGTCTCTCTCTCTCTCTCTTCTCTCTCTCTCTCTCTCTCTCTATTATATACACGAGGTATGTTAGTGGGTATACAACAAATTTTTCCTCTGACTGGCTAGCTAACCCCTTTCAAGACGACTTGAAACCTTGGTCCATAAAGAGTATAATCATTTTTTTAAATATCTATTTACCCAACACACAGAGGGACCTGTAATAGCAATGAAGTTCTACTCCACACACATCCCTGCTCCAGAAGTGGAACCTCACCGCTAGATGCAGTGTAACCAGGATACTAAGACCCTCAGCTACCGCCTTTTAGCACATATATGATAAAAAGGGTTGGGATTGGTATAAGAGCAATAGAGTCGAGACAATAATATAGGTGCTAGGGCTTGATTGATCAGAGAGGGCCACTTGAACTGCCAGTCTAGCCCAATTAAGAAACAAAATGGAGTGTTGCATGTCATGGACTGCTCAGCCACCTTGAGCATTACGGATGGCCATCCACGGTCAAAAAGGGACGCCATTGGAGAAAGGAGCGTCTTACTCCTTTGTAGAGGTGCAGTCGGCGTTTTCTACAGCCCCCAATCGACAGGGTCGGTATGACAATGGATTTCAGGCATTAAATCGATAAATATTTAATATGAATAATATCGATTCTCGAAAGATTATTATCCTCATAATCGATACACAACTTTTTATATCAAATTAATTGATATTCTAAGTTTATTAATAAATTATTTCATTTGGAATTTTTAATATCATCGACACTCAATATAAAATAATCGCTAGTCTGAAATTTAATAACAATTTAATCTATACTTTTTAATATCAAATTAATCGGCATTTTATAGTTAATATAAATTGAATTTTTTCCTCGTTTAAACTAGGTAAGAGACCTGTTAGTTCAGTCGGTAAAGCATCGCCTAGCAATCGCAAGGTTCCTGGTTCGATACCGGTCTCCCCAACTCAGCGAATGAGTAGCACAAATTGAATAATCTGATCGGTGCAGTAACCTGGGAAGCTGATGGTAGGTGTGGCGCTGCACCCCAGCAAAAAAATGTCCTTGTTTTGCGCTAGCGAAAAGGGTGATACACTCCTAGCAACCGCAAGGTTCCTGGTTCGATACCGGTCTCCACCAACTCAGCGAATGAGTAGCACAAATTGAATAATCTGATCGGTGCAGTAACCTGGGAGCTGACGGTAGGTGTGGCGCTCCACCCCAGCAAAAAAAAAATGTCCATGGTCTTGCGCTAGCGAAAGGTGATACCCTCCTAGCAATCGCAAGGTTCTGGTTTGATACCGGTCTCCACGAACTCGACGGATGAGATTGAATAATCTGTTCTGTGCGGTAAATTATCTGATATGTGCGGTCATGATGATATGTGGCGCTACAACCAGCAAAAATCTCCCTTGGTCTTGCGCAAGCGAAACTCCCTCGATGTGTGGTATGAATCCTACTCTCCCTCCAGCTAGGGTAAATAGTAGGGCGACTGGACTCGTTTAACCTTGGTTAGACAACCGGTCTACGAGAAGGAAAACTGTTGAACCCGCTTAAGAAATTGACCTTGTATCACATCCTGGCTCGTACGGAGGGGTTGGTAAATATATTTAATCTATTTAACCCATAGAAGAAAAAAATAAACAAAAAACAAAAAATTACTATACATTTAATTAACCATTAAAATTAATTATTGAATCTATTATGAGACAGTTGTTTGTGTTAGTATTGCAATGTATAATTTCAATTAGACTTAGATTTAAAATATATTTTTCAACATTAAATGCATAGTAATTTAGTTTTGTTGTTTTTTTTTAAGCAATACGTAATTAAAACAACCATAATCCCTAAAACCGTAACCCAATTCGTAAAATATTAATTCATAGACTGTAGTTAAACTTTCATTGGGTACCACCAAAAAACTTTCCGTTTTAATTTCCGACCTAAATCAGAAGTCAGCAAATATTTTAGGATATGAAATTCATTTGTCATATGATTAGCTAAAATAAAGAGTGTCACTTATGTCAATTGATGAGCAAAAACAAGAATAAATATCAAAGAGTTGTTGGTTGGTTGGTTGGTTGTTGGATTTGCGCCATTTCTTCATTTGTTGGACCATGTTGGGCCGAAGTCAATGAACAGCTAATTTCAATAAGAATTATGCAAAAAGATGAGAACTCAATATATATATATAATAGGATACATATATCAAACATATATATCAATATATACATACACACACAAATATATATATATAATATATATATATATATACTCATACATATATAGAGAGTATTAGATATATATATGTGTGTGTGTGTATGTGTGCATGTTGTGTTATGCGTGTCCACTATTCTTACAAATATATATATATATATATATGTGTGTGTGTGTGGTGTGTGTGTGTGTGTGTGTATTTCTGTCTGTCTCAAACTAGTAATGTAGCAAAAACCGAAATGTTTTGATATTAATCATACACACACTCACGCACACACTCATGTATATATATATATATATATATATATATATATATATATATATATATTTGGGAGAATATGTGCTTAAATGAAGTCGAACCTATTTTTTGAAATTTAATTCATTAATAATTAATTAGGCGGGATTAAACTATTTAAATGTAAGGCTAAACAAATCGAGAAAAATCAATCTCTGTATGTACATTTCAGCCTATTGTTTACGTCTCGTAAGTTCGTGTAGAGGTCACTTAAGAGGAATATAAAATACTACTACTTAACAAAGCGAAGAAAATCTTGCTAAGTCCGTTTGGTGTGGAGGTAAGACACTTGCCTGCTAATTTGACAGACAGGTTTCGAATCACACACGGGGCGGTCTTCGTATCTATAGCTCTGCTGATGAGGCCTAATAGGCCGAAATGTACATACAGAGATTGATTTTTCTCGATTTGTTTAGCCTTACATTTAAATAGTTTAATCCCGCCTAATTAATTATTAATGAATTAAATTTCAAAAAATAGGTTCGACTTCATTTAAGCACATATTCTCCCAAATATTGTCGGCTGAAAATAGCCATATCACAAACATCGTCTGTTTGTTTACGTCTCATATATATATATATATATATATATGATTTTGTTCCAGCCATCCTTTCTCCGTCGCATGTGACATGACGTCATTATATCTGTCTTTCTCGACCGGGTTTTGAACACTCTTTTCACGTGATTTTTAGAAAAGTTCTTTTTTCGAACATTTCAAAAATTCTCCGCGTTCCAACGAATTTTATTTTTAAAAAATAAGGATTTACTCTGAGGAAGGTCGATATTTCTGTGTGTGCGGAACATTTCTACATTTTCTCTATTATTATTATTATTTACTTTCAGTTTGTTATTTAAAAATAATAATAGATTGAATAATGTACACAGGGATAAACTCCTGACCGAAACACGTGTAAGTTAATTAATTAAAATACCTATTTTATCCATTCCAGTACTTTCTTTCCTTTATTTCTCTTTCAACATACGTCGGATTCACTTCCATTTTCAATTTACACATTATATATATCATATATATAGAGAGATAGATAGATAGATGTATATATATATATATATATATATAT
>CM042164.1:67245830-67248330 GCA_023376005.1 Doryteuthis pealeii | reverse complement strand
TAGCCAGTAGGTAAAGGGTAGTATTTTTAACTGAAAAATAGATACATAGGTATATATGTTACCTCCTAGAGAGCTTACATTCACTTTATGGTACCAGTTGAACGGAACGAACCCAGGCGTACTTATTAGAATAAGAAGGCTAGCTTATTAGGAAAACGTCTCTGAGATATTAAAACATAAAACCAGTGGCTGTACTGAGACGAATATATTAATATATATGGTACCAGTTGAACGGAACGAACCCTGGCGTACTTGTTAGAATAAGAGGGCTAGCTTATTAAAAAATCTTCTCTGGGATATTAAAACATAAAACTAATGGCTGTACTGAGACGAATATATTCATATATATGGTATCAGTTGAACGGAACGAACCCAGGCGTACTTGTTAGAATAAGAAGGCTGGCTTATTAAAAGATCTTCTCTGGGATATTAAAACATAAAACTAATGGTTGTACTGAGACGGATATATTTATATATCTGGTACCAGTTGAACGGAACGAACCCAGGCGTACTTCTTAGAATTAGAAGGCTAGCTTATTAAGAAAACGTCTCTGAGATATTGAAACATAAAACCAGTGGCTGTATTGAGACGAATATATTTATATATGTGGTACCAGTTGAACGGAACGAACCCAGGCGTACTTGTTTGAATTAGAAAGCTAGCTTATTAAGAAATCTTCTCTGGGATATTAAAACATAAAACTAATGGTTGTACTGAGACGAATATATTTATATGTATGGTACCAGTTGAACGACAAACGAACCCTGGCGTACTTCTTAGAATTAGAAGGCTAGCTTATTAAGAAAATCTTCTCTGAGATATTAAAACATAAGACCAATGGTTGTATTGAGAGGAATGAAGTTTAAAACTATTCAAGAAAACTGGCCATAATGACACATTAAGTGGCTGCTATCAATATCTGAACGTCTAAACATTGTAATTACACATGAAGCGTTTTCCAAGTAGCTTTTTTCTGTGGTTGACAGGAACATTATTAGAGTCTGTGGTGATAAATGTTGTTGAAGTATTTAATGAGAAAGATGGCGGTGTTGAAGAAATGGGCGGGAGAAA
The DNA here is from genome assembly GCA_023376005.1 of Doryteuthis pealeii. Taxonomy (NCBI): domain Eukaryota; kingdom Metazoa; phylum Mollusca; class Cephalopoda; order Myopsida; family Loliginidae; genus Doryteuthis; species Doryteuthis pealeii. The sequence continues at coordinate 67,247,258 of CM042164.1, read as the reverse complement.
GAGCGGGAAAATAAGGAATAAAAGAAGAAATAAGGAAGAGTTGAAAAGAGAGAAGGAGAAGGAGGTAGAAAGTGTGGAAATACAGGAGGATAAAGAGACGGAGGGTTTATAGGGGTGTGGAAAGGGTTGAAAATCGTAAGAAGGAATTTGTGGTAGGTAAAGAAGGTTTTAAGAAAAATCCTGGACGTTGAAGGAAAAAAGAGCGGGAATAGATTGAGAAATGTAGAAGTTAAATGACAGAAAGAAGCGAAAAAGATGGAAGATGGTGACAGGAAGGAAGGAAGAAAAAAGAAAGGTAGAAACGAGGGAAGGAAGGGGTGAAGGAAGAAAGAAAGGAATGAAAGAAGAAAGGAAGGAAGAAAGGAGGGGAGGAAGGAAGAAAGAAAGAGGGAAGGGGGAAGGAAGAAAAGAAGGAAGGATGAGGAAGAAAGGAAGGAAGAAGGGACGGAAGGAATGAAGGAAGAAAGAAAGAAAAAAAGAGGGGAGGGAGGGAAGGAAGGAAAGGAAGAAAGGAGGGAAGGAAAGCAGAAAGGAGGGAAGGAAGGGAGAAAGGAATGAAGGAAGGAAGAAAAGGAGAAAGTAGTAAAGGGAGAGGAGGGAAAAAGGAAAGAAGAAAGGAAAAGAAAGTAAACGGAAGGAAGGGAAGGAAAAAAAGAAGAGAGAAAGAAAAGAAGGAAGAAGGAAGGAAAAGAAGAGGGAAGGAAGAAAGTGGGAAAGGAAGGAAGGTAAAGGAATCAAAGAAGAGAAGAAGAAGAAGAAGAAGAAGGAAGAAGGGACGGAAGGAATGAAGGAGAAAAGAAAGAAGAAAGAAGAAGAGGGAAGGGAAGGAGGAGGGAAGAAAGGAGAAAGGGAAGGAAGGAAGAAAGGAGGGAAGGAATGAAGGAAGAAAGTGGTATCCACTTTACTTCATTAAACATTCTTCTTCTTCTTCTTCTTCTTCTTCTTCTTCTTCTTCTTCTTCTTCTTCTTCTTTTTGCCTTGATAGACAAATGTGTGTATAGATAAAATAACACAAAAAATGTGTGTGTGTTTGTGTGCATGTGTGTCTGTGTGTGTGAGTGTAAGTAAATGGGCATTCGATGTAACACTAAACTTTCCCTCATTAAGTATATATATATATATATATACATATACATATATATATATATATATATATATATATATATATATATATAACATAACAATCTATCAGCCACACCTAACATGCGATAGCGCTAATATCATATATTACATATACTGCACACAATGCACAAATAGTGGATATGTGGGAGAAACATCAACACCCTTTAGACTAAGACTAAATAACCACAAATCCACTATAAATCTCAAATCCCCACATAGTACAATAACACTTCACTTTAACACCCTACCACACAAACTTACACACCTCAAATGCATTCTAATAGAACACGCATTTCCAACAACGCA
>CM042164.1:67228330-67240830 GCA_023376005.1 Doryteuthis pealeii | reverse complement strand
TAAGCTTTTGGGGACTGCTCCAAGTGCCCTAACTACTATTGTTACCACATTCACACTATTATTATTATTATTATTATTATTATTATTATTATTACGGAGTTTTTCACACCTGCCGTAGCCGGTGGTTCATTGGAGGCTGAGTGACAGCAAGCCTCCCCGGATCTTCAGGACTCTTCTGAGTGTTTTATCTGATCTTAAACGTGCTGTTGTTTGGATGGTCTCGATTCTATTCGGATTTCCAATTCTTCCAAATTATTTTCTAAACCCCTGTTCCAAGGGCTCCAATTACAATTGGCACAACCTTTACCTTCTCTAGTAAACGAAATGTAATTCCTTTCATCGTGAGCACAGTCTCTAGCAACTGAGCCCGTTACTCTCACTTCCTGACACCCCAAACACAGCAGTCGTCGAATTTCACTTCTGGTCTAACAAACTTGCTTTTTTCTCTCTCTCCCAGTATCAGCCACTCTCCGTTTTTTTATCATCGCTCTGCCACGCTTTATGCAAATTCCGACTTGTCTCATCCGGGTCTCTGCCAACAGCATTTCAGCTACGAGGAGGTAGCGAGTTCAAATATCCGTGGCCACTCGCCACACTCCTGCCATTCGCACAGGCCAAACGTATCCTGATTTGTTTGTGGAGGCTCAGAATCAGCTCGTCCACAGCTCTGCCCTTCAATTTCGCCACACCTTCATATCATTATTATTATTATTATTATTATTATTATTATTATTAGTTTATCACACCTGCCGTAGCCGTTGGTTCACTGGAGGCTAAGTAACAGCAAGGCTCCTAAGGTCTCCAGGACTCTTCTGAGTATTCTAGCCGATCCTGTAGTTTGGATGGTTTCGATTCTTCCTCGGATTTCTAATTCTCCCAAATTCTTTTCCAGAGCTTTGGGAACCGTCCCAAGGGCACCAATTAAAATTGGTACAACCTTCACCTTCATGTTCCACAGTTTCCTGAGTTCTCTGGCAAGGTCCAAAGATAGGGCCAAAGTGGAGTATTGCAAGTCATGAACTGCTCATCCACCTGGGCTCTATCCTTAAGGATTACGGGTCGCCCCCAACGGCCAACAGGTGGCCCCATTAGGGGAGTCTTACAGTGTTGTAGTTGGTGAATTCTAACGCCCCAGCCGATAGAGCGGTGATTGGCTGGGTTTAATCCACGCGTCCAAGCCAAGTCTATAAGTTTAAGTAGTGGACCTAAGCACAGCTTATTTCAATATTCTTTTCAATAAATTTCATTTCACCTGTACTTGTTAGAGCCCTATCTATGGATTAAATAGAATAAAAATGAGTTTTTAAAAGGGTGTTTAAAAAAATTGAGTTTTTAAAATACAACGGAGTTTTAAAAAAAACGGTTATTTCCTATAACTCCAACATAAACAAAGGGGAACCACTCTTAAGTGATAAATTATTTATTTTCCCATTAAACTAACCCTAGACCCTAACCCTAACCCTAACCCCTCTTCTTTTTTCCTAGTAGATCAATAAATAAATAAATAATTTATCAGTCAAGAGTAGTTCCCCTTTGTTTATGTTGGATTTATAGGAAATAACCTAAAAAAACTCAATACCAATCAAGATTTAGTAAGAGAAAAATATTTGGAATGAGATAACCCAACAAGGGTTGACATACTGTAAAATCCAACCAATCGATATATACTAATAAAAACTTTCTTTCTTCTTTAAAATGTAGAAGTGTCTGTTAGGGTATCAAATAAAATGTAAATATGATCGTACAAGGAACCTGTTTCACTAACCTTTCGGCATAAGATAACCCTAGATGGGTTAACATGCCATTAAAATCAATCAATCGTCTTTATTAATTGTACATAGCAATATCTTTCTTTATCTCCAATTTAGTTCCTTTTATTTCTGTTTTCTTGTCGACTTTAAAACAATTATTGGTTTGCTTTCTTCCTCGTCCATTTTGGCTCTTTCTATTTCTGGCTGATTTCCGTTCCAGATCATTGTTAACCCCTGTCAAAAAATTCCTCAACAAATAACAAAATCCATCTCTCTTCTCTTTCTCTCTCCCTCTCTCTCTCTCTCTCTCTCTCTCTCTCTTATATATATATATATATATATATATATATATATATATATATATATATATATATATATCAAAATGAGAGAAAAAAATAGTACGTAAATATAATAGAATGAATCCGATTGGCTGATAGTAGCCATAACATAACTCTCTCTCTCTCTCTCTCTCTCTCTCTCTTCTCTCTCTCTCTCTCTCTCTCTCTCTCTCTCTCTCAAAATGAGAGAAAAATAGTACTTAAATATAATAGAATGAATTCGATTGGTTGACAGTAGCAATAACATAAACTCTCTATCTCTGTCTCTTTCTTTCTTTCTTTCTCCTCTCTCTCTCTCTCTCTCTCTCTCTCTCTCTCTCACCCTCTCTATCTATCTATCTATCAAAATTAGAGAAAAAATAGTATTTAAATATAATAGTATGAATTTGATTGGCTGTGAGCAGCAATGACATAACTCTCTCTCTCTCTCTCTCTCTCTCTCTCTCTCTCTCTCTCTCTCTCTCTCTCTCTCCTCTCTCTCAAATGAGAGGAAAATAGTACTTAAATATAATAGAATGAATTTGATTGGTTGTTAGTAGCAATGACATAACTCTCCTCTCTCTATCTATCTATCTATCTACTATCTCTCTCACACACACACACACTCTCTCTCTCTCTCTCTCTCTCTCTTCTCTCTCTCTCTCTCTCTCTCTCTCTCTCACCCTCTCTATCTATCTATCTATCTATCAAAATTAGAGAAAAAATAGTATTTAAATATAATAGTATGAATTTGATTGGCTGTGAGCAGCAATGACATAACTCTCTCTCTCTCTCTCTCTCTCTCTCTCTCTCTCTCTCTCTCTCTCTCTTCACACACACACACACACACACACACACACACACACACACACACACACTCTCTCTCTTCTCTCTCCTCTCTCTCTCTCTCTCTCTCTCTCTCTCTCTCTCTCAAAATGAGAGGAAAATAGTACTTAAATATAATAGAATGAATTTGATTGGCTGTTAGTAGCAATGACATAACTCTCTCTCTCTCTCTCTCTCTCTCTCTCTCTCTCTCTCTCTCTCTCTCTCTCTCTCTGTTAATATCTATCTAACTCAGACTGAGATATCTATTCAGTTTATTCACATCTCTCGCTCTCTCTTCCCCCCTCTCTCTCTCTCTGTCTCTCTCTGTCTGTCTCTCTCTCAAAATGAGAGGAAAATAGTACTTAAATATAATAGAATCAATTCGATTGGCTGTTAGTAGCAATAACATAACGAGAAAGGTGAATGCAAGGAGAGAAAGAAGATAATTAAAAATGTTTCAATGACGCAAAGATGCCGTCGACAACAACATCGGCTAAATTAAACGTTTGCAAATTTACACAGCACTCGTATAAACAAACAAACAAACAAACAAACAATACAGATGTGATAAAGCACACAAGCGAGAATAAATACTATAAAAGAAATTCGAAATTCCGTATGACTAACCGACGCCATTAAAATGTCTTCGGGCCACCGCTACGCATCAATTCACAACTTAAAAGCTCTTCAAAATTAAAGGGAAAAAAATTCACATCAAACTAATTATGCCGTGGAGATAAAAATCTAAAAAAATATAGCATCTTCCATATTATTCTTATAATTACTATTTATGAATTTAAGCCTTCTTCTAAATCTTATTATAATGAAGATTCGTGTAACTGAAACTACACCACTGCTTACGTACAATAACTTCAAAGAATGGCGTAAATTTAAGAAATAGGTATAAAATCATTAATACATAGAATAAAACTTCTTTTAAATCTTATTATAATGTAGATTCGGTGTCTTTCTCTCTGTAACAGAAACTTCATCACTGCTTACGTCACAATACCCTCAAGTATGGCGTAAGTTTAACAATGAATACAAATCATTGATACAGAGAATAAACCTTCTTTAAATCTTGTTATATATGGAGATTTGGTGTCTTTCTACCTGAAACCGAAACTTCATCACTGCTTACGTCACAATACCTTCAAGAATTGCGTAAGTTTAACAATAGGTATAAATCATTAATACATAGAATAAAACTTTTAAATATTTTTATAATGGAGATTTGGTGTCTTTCTGTCTGTAACCGAAACTACATCACTGCTTACGTTACAATAACCTGAAGAATGGCGTAAGTTTATCAATGAGTATAAATCATTGAAACATAGAATATGTCTCCAAGATTTGTCTCCAAACTGCCCATATTATTACGACATTTAAAATCCTGCAATGTATCATATATATCACAAAGAAACAAAGGTTTACATAATATATGGTGTGGTTAATTTGCATACTGGTTTTAACAAAACCGGGCTTAATGAATAATTACTTGGTGTTATTATTATTCCCCGACGTATAAAAATCAATCCTATGAATGATTTTATATAGAATCCAATTAAAATATGATTAGAATTAGTATAATCCTTTTATATGCGATCGCATTTAATTTCGTTAGTTTTTCTAATTCAATATATTTGATTACATTAAAACTTACGTCTAAAGTAAAGAACGCTGACTATCCTCTGCAGAGGCGTAAGACTCACCTCCTAAAAAGGGGTAATATTCACCCAACCTATGCGCATGAGTAGGATATGACACAAAGTCAATTTGTACGCTTCTAGTTTCTATGTTGACTCCATGTCCACGGTATCTTAACCAATATATATATATATATATATATATATATATATATATATATAAAATCAGAAGCATTTTTTTTTAAATTAAAATTTTTTTAATAAAATTTTTATTTTTTAACACAAAATATGCATTTTCAAAAATTGTAAAAATTCCGGCCCTGAACGAGAGTGTTTGTTTGTACCTCGTGATTAACGGTTTATTTATTCCGTCTTTCCTCGTGAATATAGTTGCTTTGTATGGATTCACTTCCATTTTACTTTCATATATATATATATATATATATATATATATATTAATATATATATAATATACATATACAATATATATATATATATATATATATATATATATATATGAGATAAATACACACGGGGTGTGTTTATGATATGGCTTTTTTTATCCGACAATTATATATATATATATATATTATATATATATATATATATGTATATATATGTATATATATATATATATATGAAAGTAAAATGGAAGTGAATCCGACAGTATGTATAGAAAGTTTTAGAAAAAACAAGATGTTATTAGTTTGCTGACAGATCTGTTTCGACCTTATACAGCGGTCTTTTCCAAAGCAACATATTTATGAGGAAAGACGGAATAATAAACCGTTCATCACGAGGTACAAACAATATATATATATATATATATATATATATATATATATATATATATATATATATATATATTTATATATGCTCGGGCTTAACTGAATGTAGTTGATAATTAAATGATATTACCAAAACTGTACATTGCTTACCTTTTTCAATCTAATAACATTCGGTGTTTTATATTATTTTTGACGTGATATTCTGGATGTTGCAATATTGTCTTATATTTCCAGAGCATTTTGCACAGTATTCATCTGGAGTAGGCCAATATATCGAGTTTCTATATTGTTATATTATTCCTCTAATCCTTAACTGCGACATCCGATTCCGGCGCCAAACACTAGAGCTAGGCGATTATTTTGTCCCAAAATTCCTTCCTGATTTTATTACGCTTTTGCAAAGCATCATGGGAATTCTTGGCGTTCGAATTTGATATAGCATATTAGATCAGATTTCTCGATCCGCGTGATTTTTCCACAGCTGAAGTCTTATAAGGCAATGTTATTTACATAACAAGAAGAAGAAGAAAGAAAAAGAAGAAGAAGAAAAAGAAGAAGTAGGAGGAGGAGGAGGAGGAGTGGAGGTTTTTTCTTATCACGCAAAGTTATTTACATATAAGAAGCACGAGAAAGAGAATTAGGGGGAGGGGGTTCTATTTTTATTTTTATTTTCATTTAGCTTTCTTTTTTTCACAAAAAGAAAACGAAAAAGAAGAAAATAACAAATTATTAAAATAAACAAAGAACAAAAATGCTAAGAATAAAGAAAAAAAAAAGGATAATAATAATAATAATAATAATAATAATAATAATATAATAATAATAATAATAATAATAACGGATCACCTTATCCCAACAAAAAGACCAGACCTAGTGTTGATAACTACTGGTGAATTTTGCAGTTCCAGCAGATCACAGGGTGAAGCTAAAGGAAAATAAAAAAAATGGACAAATATCTGGACCTTGCCAGAGAACTGAAAAAGTTATGGAATATGAAATTGAAAGTGTACCAATTGTAGTTGGTGCACTTGGAACGGTCCCAAAAGGATTGGAAAAGGGTTTGCAAAGTTTGGAAATCAGAGGAAGGATTGAAACATTTCAGAATACTGCACTGCTGCAATCTGCCAGAATACTCAGAAGAGTCCTGGAGACCTGAGGAGACATGCTGTGACTCAGACTCCAGAGAAAGACCATCAGCTAATGCTGATGTAAAAACTCAAAAGGAGTAAATAATAATAATGAGACTGTAAACCGTGTACTAAGCGAATGTAGCAAACTAGCACAACGTGAATACAAAACTAGGCACAACTGGGTTAGGAAGCTGATCCACTGGGAATTATGCAAAAAATTAAATTTGAACATACAACAAAATGGTATATGCATAAACCAGAATCTGTTCTTGAGAATGAAACGCATAAAAATTCTCTGGGACTTTGGGATAAAAACTGATTACCTTATCCCAGCAAGAAGACCAGACCTAGTGTTGATTAGCAAAAAAGAAAGAACTTGTCAACTGGTGGATTTTTCAGTTCCAGCAGATCACAGGGTGAAGATGAAGGAAAACAAAAAAAGCTATGGAATATGAAAGTCAAAGTGATACCAATTGTAGTTGGTACACTTAGAACGGTCCCAAAAAGCTTGGAAAAAAGATTGGAAAATCTGGAAATCAGAGAAAGAATTTAGACCATCCAGAATACAGCACTGCTGCAATCTGCCTGAATACTCAGAGGAGTCCTGGAGACCTGAGGAGACGTGTTGTCACTCAGACTCCAGGGAAATACCATCAGCTATTGCTGGTGTGAAAAACTAATAATAAAAAGTATAATTGCCAGATAATTGAAAAGGCTGTGGAATATGAGGGTGAAAGTGAACCAATTGTAGTTGGTGCACTTGGAATGGTCCCAATAAACTTGGAAAAAAGACTGGGGGGTCTGGAAATCAGAGGAAGAATTGAAACTATCCGACTGCTCACTGCTGCAATCGGCTAGAATACTAAAATTGCCTGGTTGGTTTGGTGTGTTTTGTTTTATGTCATACCAAACCTTGGTGGGTTATTTAATGCCGGCAAAGTTGTGAAAGATTCGTAGTGATAATTGGAAGATAAATTATTTAACTTTTTTTTTTCTTTCTTTTTTTTCCAAATAATTTTCTATTTAACCCATAGATGGGAGCCCGGATATTGAAATGGAATTGAAATAGAAAGATTGACCAAAAGACTAGGAAATTAATGACAATGCACAAGGCTTTACACCCTAGGGACGATAGAGATAGTCTATAGTATCAAGAGAAGAAGAAGAAGAAGAAGAAGAAGAAGAAGAAGAAGAAGAAGAAGAAGAAGAAGAAGAAGAAGAGAAGAAACAATAACAAAAACAACAACAAGAAAAGACCTCTTCATGAAAGATGAACATATGGCTGGAACAGTAAAAATTATATGTTAGAAAGCTCGAAAGAAGAAAGCTCGAAAGCTCGAAGAAAGAAAGAAAGAAAGAAGAAAAATAATGGGGAAAGAGGAGTTGTAGAAAAGAAGAGAAAATGAGAAAAAGAATGAAAGAAAGAATGAAGAAAAGAAAGAAAGAAAGAAAGAAAGAAAGAAAGAAAGAAAGAACACAAGGTAAGTGAAAAGAGGAAGAAAGAAAAGATTGTCGAGTGGAAAAGTGAAAGAAAGAAAGAAAGAAAGAATGAATGAATGAATGAATGTATAAACGAACCCAAGGGAAGTTAAAAGAGGAGAAAGAAGAGATTGATGAGAAGAGGAAAAGAGAAAGAAAGAAAGAATAAATGAATGAACACAAGGGAAGTTAAAAGAGGAGAAAGAAGAGATTGGTGAGAAGATAAAGAAAGAAGAAAGAAAGAAAGAAAGAAGAAAGAATGAAAGAATGAATGAATAAACGAACACAGGGGAAGTTAAAAGAGGAGAAAGAAGAGATTGACGAGAAGAAGAAAAGAGAAAGAAAGAAAGAAAGAAAGAAAGAAGAGGAAAGAAAGATTTTAAATTTCGAAAAAGAAGGTCTGTTTTCGTCCAACATTCAAATCGACCGCTTCCTTTCTTTTCAGCTCAGTCGAAAACACCATCCCATAATAGTTTCTCCCTAATAGAAGGGACACACAACCCCCGTACTCATCCCAATCTTATCTCTGTAAGAATCTTAAAATCATTTTTTTCTTTTTGCCAAGAGGCCTCAGTAATGACGGAGCGAAGAGGAACGAAGATTCTTTTCACATCGGACAATATGCTTGTTGGGCAACTTTCCATATCTTTTCGAATCTGAAAGATTTCTTTATTCAGCTACACTCACCAAGTTTCGCTTATCATTACCAACGTATAAAGGAGCCCAGATTGTAAGAAAAAGGGGCGTATCTGCCAGCTAAACATTATGTCAGCGTGGGAATTGCCGTACACCCAGCTGTAGTCAGCCAGTTCGACACTACACAGTCTTTACAATGATATATTTTCAAAAGAGGCTCTTGGAGGCGCGTGCTATTATGGTTAGCATCGAATCCATGCAGCAGTATTAGAAAAAAAAGATTATTTGAAGTTAAAGTGAGTGAAGAGATATTAGTAGTAGTAGTAGTAGTAGTAGTAGTAGTAGTAGTAGTAATAGTAGTAGTATGGAGGCGCTTGGCGTAAGGGTTAGAGTAGTAGGTAAATAGTGTAGTAGAGTTCAAAGACAGGCTTTTTTGAATTTCACATAGCGCTAAATACCACTGGGAAAGGTATGAAATCTATTTATTCTTCCTCCAACTATGGTAAAATAGTAGGACAGACTGGACTCTTTAACATTGGATAAGTAACCAGTCTAGGTGAAGGAAAATTCTGAATTTGAAAAACCTGAGGTCGGTCGTTGATTGGGTTTGTGGCATTCCTTGATGCACCAATTCTTTCCTATCGACTGTGCCAAAATGTGTGGAATGGTCCAACACAAGCCTTCACCACTATGAACAAATCACTGTGTGGGTTGTTCATTGGATGAACCCTCATGCGTCAAAATCGACGAGAGAGTCCATACCATTAGTAGTAGTTGTATTAGTAGTAGTAGTAGTAGTAGTTGTTGTAGTTGTTGTTGTTGTTGTTGTTGAAGAAAGAAGAGAAGAAGAAGAAGAAGAAGAAGAAGAAGAAGAGAAGAAGAAGAAGAAGAAGAAGAAGAACTGTTCGTGAAAGATGGTTAAACCAGTGGAAAAGTCATGTTTCTGATGCTTTGAGATGAGACTTGATAATTCATATTACTTGGTTTTTGGGTTTGGTTTGGTTTACGGCATATCAACCTCAGTGGGTCATTTAATGCCGATAAAGTTTTGAAATAAATCAATTCTTAATGGATAATACAATTTTTTTATAAATACATTTTTCTATTTAACCATAGATGGGACCCTAACAGGTACTAACCATCGGGTCAGAGTGGACCAGGGAGCAATGGTGATGAAGGGTGCTCCACATTCCCAATCCAAAACTGGAACCTCACCATCAGATAGAGTTTAATGTTACCAGGACATGTAGACCGCAGCCACACCTTCTAGCACCCATATGATAAAAGGGGTTGGGGCTTGGCATAAGGGCAATAGGTTCGGAAAATCATATAGGTGCTTGGGCTCTGACGTGACCAGCGGTTTGATCGGAGGGGGGCCTCTCCGACCAGGTGGATGAGCAGTTCATGACATGCAATACTCCATCTATCTTGGGCTAGACGGGCGGTCGGAGAGGCCCCTCCGATCAATCGGCTGGTCACGTCAATCCCTAGCACTTATATGATTTTCCCAACCCTATTGCCTTATGGCAAGCCAACCCCTTTTTATCATATGGGTGCTAGAAGGCGATGACTGAGGGTCTACATGCTGGGAATTACGTTAACTCTATCTGATGTGAGTTCCAGTTTTGGAGGTTTGGGGAATGTGGAACACCCCTTCATCACCATTGCTTCTGGTCCACTCTGACCCGGAGTGGTAGTACCTGTTAGGGTCCCATCTATGGGTTAAATAGAAAAACATGAGTTGATAACAAAATTGTATTATGCATTAAGAATGAATTTATTTCACAACTTTGTCGGCATTAAATAACCCACCGAGGTTGATATACCGTAAAACAAAACAAAACCTCATCTAAAAAAATTCAGAGAAATACAAATGTTCAATTTTAGCTAGAATATTTACCTCTATATCTATGTATGATTTATTACCTTGACTCATATTGTTTTTTGTTGTTGTTGTTTTAATCTAATCTAGCCTTTTTATTTATAAGTAAGTAAAGTCGACGGGGCGGCCTAAAGTCGGTATCAGGCAGTCAGCGAGGGAGTCTATCCCCTTTTCAATAGCGTTAGACCAAGGAGATTGTTTTTAGCATCTGAGGTGGAGCGCCACACCTTCCATCAGCTCCTTACTTTACCGCACAGATCCCTGTGCTACTCATACGCTGAGTTGGCGGGGACCGGTATCGAACTAGGAACCATGTGGTTTCTAGCCGAACGCTCTACCGACTGAGCTAACCCGGCCCCTTTTATTTATAGGTTTCCATATTGTATTCATCTCTACACTCGGTATACTTAAGAGGTCACTATAGCCTAACACATGAGCCATTTCTTTGAGACATATTTTCTTCCAATGGTCTTCCCTATCTATTATCTTAACTTCATCCCATAAGGGCAGATGGTTTTCCCTTTTCAGAAAAGATTGTTGAGAAGAGTAAAAGAGCTAGAAAGAAAGAAAGAAAGAAAGAAAGAATGAAAGAAAGAAAGCATATGCTTGTTGGGCATCTTTCCATATCTTGTCGATGTGAAATATTTCTTTATTCGGCTTCACACACCAAATTTCGCTTATCATTAGTAAAGCGGAAAGGCGCCCATATTGTATGAAAAGTGGCAGATCTGCCAGTTAAACACTACGTTAACGTGGGAATTGCGGTACACCAATTTTAAACCAGCCAGCATTAACGCTACACAGTGTTTACAATGATATTTTTTTCAAAACAGGCGGCTGAATCGAACATAACGAACCTACATTCCACCATCGTATGTCACCCGAAAGAAAAAAAATCAGGGAATTAACCGAATTTAATGAAATTTTCAATGTTAATATACTAATGAATAAAAGATATGCACAGTTATTTTATTAAAATTTTTTTACATTTTTTTCAGGTCATTCAAGTTTGAACCATGTCTCTTTGAGGCGTAACACAGATTCTCAAAGATACGTGATTCAAAGTTAACTGACCTGAAAAAATGTAAAAGTTTTGAATTAGAATTTAGGTTATTAAGTTCGATTTAACCAAACAGGCTCTTGGAGGGGTGTTGTTTAATGTTTAGAAACGTAGGAAATGGTGTTAATTTAATTTTAAGATAGGGGTGAGCGGGTAGTGGCGTAGTAACGTGTACCAGTAGTGGACCCGCCCTTCCTAGAACCCTCCTCTCCAGTAGGCATAAGTAGGAGATTTTTAGCTGGACGTCGCGGGAAAAGAGTTAGTAACTCAATACTACTGTGTAATGATATCTGTCTTGTTCGGACTAACATTTATTTTCCGGAAAGAGTTTTGTACTCATAACTACAGTGTAAAATGTTGTGTTTTGCTCGACTGTTGTGCTAACCTACGTTTTCTTTCTAAGTTTCGGTTCCCGGGGTTGTTCGGTTGCAGACCGCGCCAGTGGAGTTTGTTGCAATCTGCTGCTACCATTCCATAGTCGGTCGACCTCAGGTAAACCCTATTAACAGTTATTGCGAGCATTCGCAATATTGGAAACGGCGAGACGAGTTCAAATCCTGAACGTGGTTGTTTCACAAAGCGCTAATACCCTTGGGTAAGGTACAAATCTAACTATTCTCACTGCAGCAATGGTTAAGCAGTAGGACAGTCTGGGATATTAAACCATGGTTTGGGCATTCATTACATTTTTGTGCAGCCCGTCGGCTGATACTGCCACTCCGGGTGGACTGGAAGCAATGGTGATGAAGGGGTGCTCCACATTCCCCCGAACTCCAGAACTGGAACCTCCCCATCAGATAGTTTAACGTCATACCAGAAACAATGATACTCACCATCGTGAAGAATAAGTTCCAATTACCGTCGAACTGGGAAGACAAGGTAGTATGCGATTGTAACAATACAAACTCGAAATGCCACAAAGTCCACTGCAAAATGACCAAGTATATATAAGACTCCACAGTGTCATGCAGATCAACCAGTCA
>CM042164.1:67218330-67223330 GCA_023376005.1 Doryteuthis pealeii | reverse complement strand
GTTCGTTCGGGTCTCGAACCCAGCCAGTGGCAGCTGCTAAAAATCGTATAACTATACTGATGAGAGGTGATACCTCGAAACACGTGTCTATTGTTTACCCTATATATATATATATAACAAAAAATATTTTGATCTTGCAAGTATATTTGTTTTGAGGCTATTCAATTTTTTGTGGTTGAGAAAGCAAACCACATGGTCACATAAGACTAACGCACTTCTATATACTCAAAGAAGAACAACAACCACAGTGTGAAACATGTCAAATCCTGTTAAACCGTTATTTTAATGCAAACAATATGAAAGATCTATTTGAAAATGTCAACACAGAGGACATTCGGCCCTTTTGAAGGAAATAAAACTATACCATAGAATATAGACATGAACCTAATCAATACCATACACTAGACCTGTTCAAAAATCAACTTTTTCCTTTTTTCATACCATCCTCCACGGTTTCCCATGCTTTTTGACCTGGAAAAGCCGAAAATCACAACCATTTTGAGGTAAAATGTCAAGAACCTTTGCCTCATTGGACCTCAAGATATTAAGCCCACGATAGTAGAAAAGTGCCAAATTTTGCCTTCTGCCAGACAGTTTTTCTCCTGGAACTTTTGTTACAATTTGGATAGAACAACAAAATGGGTATCAAATTGAAGCATTTGTAATACTCTTTCTTTAAAAACAATCAAAGTAAACATTCAAGAAAAAAAAAAGACATATCATATTCTGAAAAATATCAAAATATTATAAATATTACAATCTTGACATCCGAAAATGTGTGACAAAGACCCTAAGAATTATTTTCAAGTGGCAGAAAAGTCTATTCCCAATGTCAGAAGGACACTTCACAGTTATATGTTCAGAGTTTGCTTCTTGAAGCAATCAAATCGCTCATGGTTGTATTCCTCGGCTTGAAGAAGATACCCTCTTTGCTGAGAATCTGTGGTAATGATGTTTACAAAATCACTCATCATCTTGACCCCCCCCCCCACTCAGCGATTTCATTTACTACTTTTACATTGCTGACATATTCCAGGGCCTTGCTGTTGTCATCACTCCTTGGAGATGTTGCTACAGGTTGCAGAAACCTGTCAGACTCAATGCCAAGGGTGTCAAGCAGAAGATGACACTCTGGACCAACCAGATCAGCCAGAGTCATCTTGGCTGTAACCTGAGGGAACACAGGTTTCCCTTGTCTGAAGCTATTTGGCTTCTCAGTGGCATGCAACTTGGCAGCAATGTCCTGCTTCTCTTTATCACTGAGTCTGCTACCGAAGAGAGTGAACGGCACAACCTTCTGTGTCAGGTACCTGTGGTTTTCAAGTTTTTGTAGCAGTGCCTGAGCAATCTCTGGATCTGTTCTCTTGAATCTCATCATGTCCTTCATGAACTGCAGATCACTTGCAGGTGCATCTGCAGCAAGTGTAGATGTCATCCACATGGGTGTATAGAACAGTCCTAGGAAGAGGTTGAGGCGTTCCAGCTTCACAACAGTTTCCTCGTACTCCAACTGCTCAGCAAACATGAGCATCTTCATAGAATACAAGGCAAGATTTGGCACTTTTCTACTATCGTGGGCTTAATATATTGTGGTCCAATGGGGCAAAGGTTCCTGACATTTTACCTCAAAATGGTTGCGATTTTCGGCTTTTCCAGGTTAAAAAGCATGGGGAACCGTGCAGGAGGGTATGAAAAAAGGAAAAAGTTGATTTTGGAACAGGTCTAACCATACATCATGATCCCCAATGGTGCTAATACAATGTTAAAGCCTTGCTTCTAGAGAAAGCTAAACCACATTTTCTGGATGGATTTCTTCATAAGTAGAACCATTCCAAGAATTCAGGAACTATTTCTCCTGATTCTTTTGATTCTTCCAGCATCTGACGCTAAATTAATTGCTAGTTTCACACTTTTTAACATCAATACCTGCTTGATCTTTTTTTGTTGTTTTTTGTTTTTGTTTTGTTTTTTGTTTTTTGTTTAGCGCTTCAGCTAATAATTGCTAGGATTTCTCGCGCCTGCAAATCGCAATTTTACTTCTAGTCTAACTTAATTATGAAAAAAACAATCAAGTGGAACATTGCGTTTGGAGAATCAGCCTCTGATTGAGTCTCCAAGTAATATCGCATTTCTTTCGGAGTTAATTTTCCACGAACTTTCATATTTCCTGTGAGATCTATGTTAATTAAAACTCTTACCGTTTATTTATATGTAATAGGAAATGGACGCACTTGTATAAGACAGGTACGCATGCGTACAAACGTTTGCATCTAGTGAGGTGTCAAGAACATAACAGATTAAAATACTAATACCATATATATATATATATATATATTTTATATACATGTAGTGTATATCAATATGGGTCTCTCTTTATGAATATATATATATATATGTATATTATGATATATTAATATTTTGAAGGCCAGTACAATGCGTATGAAAAATAAAAACAAAAAGATGTTTTTATTTGTTTTTATTTTTGTTTTTATTTCTTTTTATTTTTCATACGCATTGTACTGGCCTTCAAAATATTAATATATCATAACATACTTAACAATGCTTCAAGCAAATTACCAATTGCTTTTATATATGTATATATAATATATATATATATATATATATATATATATATATATGTGTGTGTGTGTGTGTGTGTGTGTGTGTGTGTGTGTCTTCGCCTCTTACTGACAGTTACCAACGGCCGAGAGGGTAAGGAGCCCTACTAACGAAAATTCAGTCGGATTGTAAATGTGTGTGTGTGTGTGTGTGTGTGTGTGTGTGTGTTTGCAATGGTGATGAAGGGGTGCTCTACATTCCGTAGACAACCAGAAGTCGAACCTCGCCACATTTTGTAATTTTTTTCACACTAGAATTAATTGGTGCTTTTCAATGACGTCTAAGTAACAGCAAGTCTTCTTGGGGCAATCATATTGCCTTATGGCAACGCCCAACTCTTTTTATCATATATATGCTAGAAGACGGTGGATTAGGGTCATAACCAGGACATGAAGACCCTCAGCCACCGCATTCTAGCACACACACACAACGCACGCACGCACGCACGCACACACACACACATATATATATATATATATATATATATATATATATATATATATATATATATAACAAATATTGATCACTCCATCTTGGTATCTAGTTAAGTTATATTAAGAAATAAACGCATAGATTAAATATGATAAGTACGGATATATATTTGGTGGGGAGCGGATTATGTGCTTAATTAAAGTCATACCTAATTTGTTAATTAGTTAATTATAATTAAATGAATTAGGCGTGCATATCGGTTTAAATGTAAAGAAATCAAGAAAAAGTCGATCTCTGTATGTACATTTCAGCCTATTAGGCCTCATCAGTAGAGCTATAGACAGGGCAGTGTTTTGTGCGTGATTCGAACCCTACCTGTCAGGCTGACAGGCGGACAGGCGGACACTCGAACCATTACACTAGCTGGCTTCTCCAGAATTTCTCGTTTATTTTAAACTGATGTGTGTTTCGCACTTTTTGGGTGATTTATATATATACATATATTTATAGTCGAAACTATATATATATATATATATATATATATATATATATTAATAAGTCATCCACAGACACGTGTTTCGGCATATCATGCCTCTTCAGTGTGGCTAGACACAACTATCCTTGGGTAGGGTTCGAACTCAGACTGACCGCATGGTAGTCCGATATCTTATCCCCTCGCCCACTGACAGCTGATGCGGGGACTGGTGTTTTTAAACTATTAAATACATAAGAATGTATGTATCTTTCGGTCACTGAGAGATCAAATTTCCGGAGAATGATCATTGCTTATTTGCGTAGTAGTGAGAGTTAATTTAAATTACCAATTAGAGAGCTCATTACCAAATTTATGGGAGCATATATTAATAAGTCATCCACAGACACGTGTTTCGGCATATCATGCCTCTTCAGTGTGGCTAGACACAACTATCCTTGGGTAGGGTTCGAACTCAGACTGACCACATGGTAGTCCGATATCTTATCCCCTCGCCCACTGACAGCTGATGCGGGGACTGGTGTTTTTAAACTATTAAATACATAAGAATGTATGTATCTTTCGGTCACTGAGAGATCAAATTTCCGGATATATATATATATATATATATATATATATATGCATATTTATGTGTATAAGGGTTGGGGTTGGCATTAGGGCAATAAGGGCTATATAATTGTTCCATCTCTATTGCTCTTATCTTTTTTATACGGGGGGGGGGGCTAGCATAAATCTATCTACGTTATATTATTATTACTAGTACAAAACATCCTCCGGGTGATGTAAAAATAGATTTTTGAAACATATTGCCTGAGGGGTGGGAGTAAAAAATTCAATGTCAACGAGTTTGTACCCTAAGTAAAATCATCAAATTCATTAAAGGATTAAAAAATAAAACAATTTGAAATGTAAACTTTAAATATGTATTAAAATAAAACAAACTATATATAGATATATAATACCAGTCATGTATTTATTAAAACTTGTTTTAAAAAAACAATGAGGACTGAGTGTATTATTCTATGTTATCACGATTTGGGGTAATGTGACGTAGCAGTGACGTAATTTTTGTTGCAGACAAAAACCGGAAGCGAATCTCTATTATTAATTATTTATTGTCAGAGATTTTTTATTTTTTTATTTTTTGAAGCAGTATTATTGTACTGATTGACAAATGTGTAAGTTGAAATGTTTGGTGCTGCGCATGCGTTAATCAATCAAGCATTCTTTTAAGTTTGTTCAGTTATTATATTTTCCAAGGATGACACAACTATCGTTGAATAAGCCAATAGGGGTTGATGTGCCGTTGAACAAATGAACGAAACGAAAGCAAATATGTTTTACGCTATCTGATCGCCTCTCGCAGCTTGGGTACGGAAATATCACAACAGAATCTTGATTTCGCCATCATCGTGTGTGATGAATACATTGTTTGAAGAAGAAGAAGAAGAAGAAG
>CM042164.1:67208330-67215830 GCA_023376005.1 Doryteuthis pealeii | reverse complement strand
GAAAAATGATTACCAATACAAGCACTATTGATGTAACAATAATAAATGATCGACATTTGTGCGCGCTCGATTCTCAACGGTTATCGTTGTAGAAAAAGGACTCGACAAGACGAGTCCAAATCCTCGACAAGGCACTTTGTCTTTCACTTCGAAATAATGCTCTTAGTAAAGAGATGTAAACAGCTATGGGTAAACAGGGATGCTGGTAGCTTTTTGATTTAGTGCGTCCTGGGACGCACATATTTGCTTTGAATGAGTCTCCGGGAAAAATTATGGGTCCCAGCTAAAGTTTTTTAATAAATTATAGGTGTTTTATTTATGATCTGGGGAAATAACTAAAGTCGTCTAACTCCTACCTTGTAATCTATCCTGTGTAATTCATTTGTAAGAATCTATTGAAATGTATTTACAGTTAGCTTAAAGTGGTGAGGGAAGAAAAAAGAAAAACACTGGGACGCATGGATACGATTTTACTGCGTCCTTTTAGACTTTTGTGTGTCAGGATCGCAGGACGCGTACCTATCAGCATCCCTGGGTAGACATGGGTGTTTTTAAGCAGGCTCTGTGTCACCATCAAAGATCATTTTTAAGTACCCAGCATTTAGGTTTGACATCGTTTGAATTTGATATGGGAGTAATTAGGAAGGTAAGGTCTCCAAAATATTTAGAAATCGCAGAAACGTTCATGGTTTATTGTTACTGATTTCTTTATTTCATATGAAATTTGAATGCAGAGTCCAAATGCTGTACCTAATCATATCTGATGATGATGATGATGCTGATGTTGAAGCGTGGATACTGGATGATGCACAGAGGATCTCCCGAAGAAAATGAATGACAGGGACGGATGGCGAGAGACTCTCATGGATATCCGTGCTACCAGCGTAACATGATGATGTTCATGATGTGATGATGATGATGATTCGCTCGGTAATGATTTCTTAACCACTTGCAATCACTTTCTGAATTGTCCATGCTAAATGTAGCGACTGGGGCTGCGAAATATTCTTTAAATAATTTATTCGCCCATAATAAACTGCAGGCATTACTTTCGGAGCGCCTTTTCGTTATAATCAGTTAATAAAAGCTTTTTAATAATTAAGTGTGAAATATTGCAAAATTATCTCGGGGGCGTGCAATATGTATCCAGTCTACCCCCAGGGGAAACATTCAAAATGTATTATTATGCATAAGTTTTCCAGAAGAAGTTGGATGATTATAAAATGATCGATTTTTATAATATATATATATATATATATATATATATATATATATATATATTATAAAATGGGTCAGAGATAACCTACTCGAGTTTCACCTAAGGATCTTCAGGGTTAAATCCACTGAATTAATCGAGATACCGATTAATTGCAGTCGATTACATGTGTCTGTTCATTGTATTAAAGTGTTCGTTACGAGGAACGCTGTTTTTTGATTTAAAAGTTCTCACACCGGAAGTTGGTTTTTCGTAAGGTTCAAAATGTAAACAAGAGATTTGAATCGATTTGTGTTAATGTTTTTACTAGATTACGGTTGTCTAACAACTGTATGGGTCATAATGCTTTAAAGTGGTTTCATTAAAAAATATGTTCAAATCTATTTATTTTGTTTTGTTTTGTTTGAGTTGGAGTTATTATGAAGTGAGTATGGTTATACGCATTGGGGTGTATTATAATATCGGTAATTTTGTTATTATAATTAAGGTTTAAAGCAAATTAATAATAAAAATTAAAGGACAATGCATTGTGAATAAATGTAGTTTTGTTAAAATATAAAATGTATTTATTCAAATTTCTTATTTAAATTTCAATTAAAATAAATTTTAATTGAAGCTATTGTGAAGTGAATACGCGTGGAGGAGTATTTTAATCTTGGGGATTTTGTATTATTATTAAAAGACCTAATATAAATTAAGAATGAATAAAAATAAAAATTAAAAATTAATATATATAAGAGAGTTTTATAATTTGCTTGAAGCATTGTGTATATATTGGTTAGGCGGTTGATTTTGAAGGCTATCACAACGCATGTGTAAAGAAAAAATAATAAGGTAACAATGGTATTGTTTGTTGACCTGTAATTTATTCTTGATATTTCGAGATAATAATCTCTTTTTCAAAAGATCACTGGAACTGAAGCAGTCTAGTTATGGCATTTCTTTTTAAATGAATTTTTTTTTTTTGAAAATGATGGTATTTTTATATAATTGTATTCTCGTGTTTGTTTTGTTTACGTGAATGCGGGTTTTTTGTTTTGTACTTGTGCGTATGTTGTCTGCGCGTGTCCATAAAAATGCGTGTTGGTTGTGACGTTATGACTGTATCCTAGCGCGGGATTGCACGTGTGTATGTGCGTATTAAAGAGCGTATTTGTGTTTGGTGGCCATGGTGATGTATAATATTCCATGTTGGATGTAAAGTAAAAAGTAAAGTCGACAGGTGCGGCCTAAAGTCGGTATCAGCCAGTCAGCGAGGGAGTCTATCCCCTTTTCAATAGCGCTAGACCAAGGAGATTGTTTTAGCATCTGAGGTGGAGCGCCACATTACCATCGCTCCTTACTTTACCGAAGATCCTGTGCTACTCATACGCTGAGTTGGCGGGGGACCGGTATCGAACTAGGAACATGTGGTTTCTAGCCGAACGCTCTAACCGACTGAGCTAACCGGCCCTTTGTTTTTTTTATTTACAAATCTTTTTTTAGTCTGACTTTATGTTGGATTAATATAACTCAATTTAATCATTTATTATTATTATTATTATTATTATTATTAAAATATTATCAATATTATTATTATATTTATTTGTTTATTTACTTATTTATATCTAATTCAATTTCCTTTTTTATTTCTTTTTTTTTTTAAAGAAATGCCATAACTAGACTGCTTCAGTTCCAGTGATCTTTTGAAAAAGAGATATTATCTCGAAAATTCAAGAATTAAATACAGGTTAACACACAACACGATTGTTACCGAATTATTATTTTTTTTCTTTACACCTGCATTGTGATAGCCTTCTAAATCAACCTGTACCAATATATATATATATATATATATATATATTATATATATATTATATATATATATAAAGAGTATTACCTTGACTTACGAGTTTAATTCGTTCCACTTGTGACTCAATTTCCTCGCATATCAAATCAATTTTACACATTGAATAAGCTGAATGTCATTAAACTTAAATAACATAATTATTAACAAAGCGTATCTGAAGCTCACTCGTATCTCAAATTTTAGCTTCTCAACACAAGGAAAAATCAACTGAGAGACAGCTCTTAACTCGTAGTTGTGGTCAAGGTACCATTTTCTATCTGTCTGTCATCTCTCTCTCTCTCTCTCTCTCTATATATATATATATTATATATATATGGTGTGGTGTGTGGTGTAAATAAATGGAAATTAATCGACAGAATGAATTTAACATTTTGAAAAAACAATTAGTATTATTATCTGCTGACAGATTTTTTTTTTTTTTTTTTGAAACAGTATGGCGCATTTTAAAAATTCAAGCATTCCAGCGTGTGTTTGTACCCTCTATTCTCTTCCAACGGTTTTTTTATCCCTTCTTCCTTTCATAAATTTTTTTTTTGCTCGTTGATGATGACCCTTCTACTAAGCGCGTCGAAACAGATTCTGTCAGCAGATAATAATTACTAATTGTTTTTTCAAAATGTTAAATTCATTCTGTCGGATTAATTTCCTTTATTTACACATTTTGTCTCATAAAAAACAATATACGGATTTTTTACATCCGAGATTATTCTACGAACACTACAAGAAATTTACCTACACCACAACTTTTTGAAACTTAACATCTTCTTTCAATTGTGCTGTGGACATGTAAACAACTTAATGCTGGATTATATTTTGAACATTTTTGATAATCTCTTACACTTTTTATATATTTACACCAAACTCTTTTTTGAGTTTATTTTTGGATTAAAATGCTTCTGATTTTTAAAAATAAAATTTAATTTTATTTTCTGAAACAGTATGCGCATTTTTAAAAAATTCAAGCATTCCAGCGTGTGTTTGTACCCCCTATTTCTTCCAACGGTTTTTATCCCTTCTTCCTTTCATAAATTTTTTTGCTTCGTTGATGATGACCCTTCTACTAAGGCGTCGAAACAGATTCTGTCAGCCGATAATAATTACTAATTGTTTTTTTCAAAATGTTAAATTCATTCATATATATATATATTATATATATATATATATATATATATTATATATAATAATAGTGACCCGTGACGAACAGGTCGGGTAAAGCATGTCCCATCATGATGTAATAGTTAGCAAAATAGCTTCGCAGATAGAGAGAGAGAATGGGTGAGCGCGCAGAAGCGATAACGCTAATCTTTTTCAATCGAACATAATTAAAAGTTGAAAAGAAGGAAAGAAAGAAAGAAAAAAAGAATATAAGAGAACGTTAAATCAAGATTATTATACTTTTTACGTATTGGAATAATGCAATAGCTCTTAAGTAAACATATCGAACGTCGTAATAATTAAATTATCATACTGTGGTATATCCACAGGTATCACTTCGTTACTGGTTATATTCCATTACTCTTCTTCTAATGAATTAGCTCCAGTTGCCTAATAAATTCAATAGGCCACCTATTCATTATGTAACACAAAAATCTCCAGAAAATATACATAGAACAACTCGAATCTTACTGCTTGACCCATGTATTTGTCAATGTGCCTTTGTTTATCAATCTGGGTCACTTATCGGCCATCGTATTTTTAACATATTTCCCCGTGATTTTTTGTAAACAAAAACACAATAATTTTTAGTGGGGTTAGTTTTTCCACATATTTGGAATAAAAAAGAAGATATTTCATTTGAATAAAAAATCAACAAGTTAGTAATTTTCTATATATAGTGTATTCAATGTTTTTTTATTGATTTCTAGGAAGAAACTTTTTTTTATGTTTGGTAAATGCATAAGTTGTTACACAAGATTAGAATTTTGGGGTTAATTTAATGTTTAATATGTATTAAATATTTGTTGTGGGGTTTTTAAGGGTCAAAAAACAAGACAAACGACTGGTAAAAATGGATACAAAAAGGAGTAGAAATTACAGAAAAGTAAGTGGAGATTGCGTCCGACCATACAGTTGCGAGCTGACTCGCGTTGCTTCGTGTCAAGCCACACTTGTTCCTTCTACTTATAGTAGTTGTCGGCGCATTCTATTTATGTACATATTATCACCTATAACAATATTAATACATATGTAATATTATTTTCCTTTTTTTCCTGATGCTCATTATGTTACTACGTTTTGACTAAAAAGAAAAATTGACCTTGAATAATCGATCATTAGCGTTTTCCTTCTTTTTCTAAGATTTTCTTTATTTCCTAAGTACCCACTTCAAGGGTACGGATGGAGAAATATCCATGTGCGCGTCCGTTCGCCACAGTGCCTTGGACTTCTCTAAATCTCTGTAACAGAGAGCATCGGGCGAGTGGCGGAGGTGGGGACTGGAGTTGAGAATTCCCTGCCCCCAAGAACTTATCGCATCCGTGCGTGTCTGGCCTATGCAGTGGGGGGGGGGGATTATAGTGAGTGACTCGAGATTGAACTCGCAACCTCCTAATCATGAGTGGTGTAAATGCTGTCACCCCTGTTAGCTGAAGTGGTTCGGAAACTGAGAGAAATAAATGTGTTGTGTTTCGATCTTATAGAGAAGTGAACTTTTGACGAATTGTGTAAGAACTACTGGGAGTGTTGCCGACAGAATACTTTTATCAGTTGAAGAAACTGATTATTGCGGTCATCACATGAAACGAACAACTAGAATCTCTAACCATTATTGATTTCTAAGAAGAAATTGTTATAAGCCGTAAAATCCTAAATAATATTTTTTTAGTTCGTATATAAAAAAAAAAGCGGGCATGTTTGCAATATATTTGAGCAAAATTAACCGAAAATAATAGTATAAAATAGGCACTGCCAATTTGTTCACTCGTTTTCATTTTAAAAACGAATTAAAGTTAATTAAATCAATTATTGAAGGTCCAATTTTTGTTTAAGTCGAAAAGTAGTAACAAATGAGCATGAGTAAAATAAAAAGTAAAATAATATCGCACGTAATTTATTTTTTATACATTTTAAACTATTATTTTCGGTCAATTTTGCTCTAATATATCGTAAACATGGCCGCTCTCTTTATGTATATCCAAAACCGAACAATCAAAGAACTGTTAATAAGGCCAACCAAAGCATCATTATAGCGGTAACAGTTTCTCTGGAGACGGTGTATCTTATACACAAATAATTTTGGAACTTTGACAATTTGGAAAATGTTATTTTTTAAATATATCTTTTATCAATATACTCGTTAGATCAGGGAGATTCAAAAAGGTCATTCCAGATTTTGTTCCCTCTCCTATCAATTAGCTGGTCATGCCAAGCCCTAGCATCTATATGATTGTCCCAACCCTATTGCCTTTATGGCAAACCCCCAATCCTATTTATCATATAGATATTTACCAACCCCTCCGCACGAGCAGGATGCAACACAAGGTCAATTTCTTAAGCGGAGTTTAACAGGCTTGAATTCGGTGTTCCTTCTCCTAGACTGGTTACCTAGCCATGGTTAAAGAGTCCAGTCTGCCCTGCTATTTACCCATAGCTGGAGGGAGAATTGGATTCATACCTTTCCCAAAGGTATTAGCGCCATGTGAAATTCCAACAGCTTCGTCCAGGAATTGAACTCGCGTTGACGAGTCACTTTCCTACGACTCTAACCATTAGACCACGCACCTCCAACCTGTCTATCATTTTACTGGTAATTTTCCATGACACTTCTTCTAACGAATTACGAGTTAACTTTTGAATTCAAATATTTTAAATTCTCCACTTGCTTGACCAAATCAATAGGCCACCTATTCATTACTAAAAGCGGCTACTATTGCCTCGGGAGAGCGGAGAAAGAAAATCTAGTGTATTGATATGTTTACGTTTGAGATTTACAAATGCTGGACATTTTTAATTAGAATTCCCATGCTATTTCTATATATAATTTAATCTTTAAATATCTTCGAATATAAACAAATCCCCATTACTGCCCTTTATATGTGTACTAGAATCGGCTAGCCAGCGTCGCCTGAGTAGAAGAGGGAAGGGCAAAAAGTCTCGCAGATCCATTATTACTGAATCGAGAGTTGAATCCTCGTAAGATACCCCATTAAAATCCCAACGTAAAAATACTTTGTTTTGATCAGCCCTGGGGGCGTCAGAAAAAACTGCACAGAAACTCTGAAAAAAAAATTAGTGTCTCCTATTTAGAATATGAAAAATCCATGCTGTCACTATTTAAATTTTATTTTTTAATTATCTTCAGGAATATAAATCAAATCTTCATTATTTTTGCTCAAAAAATAAGATCTGTAATAGTGAATGTGTATATGTATATTTACTTCGTCGTTAATTGTTTTATTTTAGTAGTTTCCTTCGGACATACATACACACAACTGGC
>CM042164.1:67198330-67203330 GCA_023376005.1 Doryteuthis pealeii | reverse complement strand
ATTTCTGATTTTTTCATAGCAAGATCAATATCCCGATGTGGCACTGAATCTAAGACAATTTTTTTTCTATTATTATTTCACATATATTGAACATTATTTGTACTAAAAGATAGATTGGTGTTTCCCAGAAAACATTTTAGAGATAAAAATAGATTATAAAAAGTCGCCATTTTTCATGAACCCCACCAAATTACTCTGCCAATTTTTGGAATTGCAAGCTTAAATTTTGGGGAATGTCTAACTTTAACACAGTTTACACCTGTACAAAATTTCAGAAAAATTGAAAGTAGTGTGTGACAATTTCTTTTTCTGCATGATTTAACATGGAATTGCCCAGAGAGAAATTAAGATGAGGAAGAGGGCGATGAAAGCAATGGAGAAAGATAGTAAAGAGAAGAGAGACAAAGAGACAGGAGAGTGATATAATAAAAAGATACTAGCAGGATCTGTGGATATACCACAGTATGATAATGTAATTATTACAACGTTTGATATGTTTACTTAAGAGCTATTGCTAAATAGTTCAATATGTAAAAAGTATAATATTCTTGATTTAATCTCTCTCTCTCTCTCTCTCTCTCTCTCTTCTCTCTTCACACAACACACACACACACACACACACACACACACTCACACACACACACATACAACACACACACATACACATACACACACACACTTTTTTCCTTCTTTTCTTCTTTTCATCTTTTTCATTATGTTCGATTCAAACAGATTAGCGTTATCGCTTCCGCGCACTCACCCCTGTAAAGTTTTTAAATGTCATCCTTGGCCAGTTGAAAAGGGCTTAAAGAAAGTCCTATGTTATGGAATCCTTTGGTAAGCGTATAAGTCTTATCCTGCGTATTTGGTAACGGTCCAGTGATTTAATCCTATGTCCGTCGTCCACGAATGTCACAGTAGTTATGACCAGTAGGGTCGGTTAAGTATTGTATCAGCCTCAGAGTACTGCCAGTGATTGACCAAGAGTTAGATCACATAATTCCGGTCCAGTCTATAAGTAGGAGCGGGCATTTAGTACATACCTTATATGTCAAAAGCGCGTGGTGTAATGGTTAAAGTCATGGGAAATGGACTCGTCGCCCTGAGTTCAAATCCTGGATGTGGTAATTACATTTCACTTAGCGCTAATACCCTTGGGAAAGGTATGAATCCTACTCTCCCTCCAGCTATGGATAAATAGTAGGATAGACTGGGCTCTTTAACCTTGGTTAGGCAACCGGTCTAGGAGAAAGAAAAACTCTGAATTCAAACCTGTTGAACTCCGCTTAAGAAATTGACCTTGTGTCACATCCTGCTCGTGCGAAGGGGTTGGTAAATATATATATGTCAAAAATTTCAAAAATCCCTTCTCTTTCTTCTCGGGGATTAAAGAAATTAAGAAAACTAGAAGACCGAATGAATGCGAAGTATGGAGATAGAAGTTTCAGGTAGCGTATGTGCCATCAAAAACACGTGGAAAGTTGTGTAAGACGGAAACCGAGCTGGCATAGATATAGCCTCACCCACCACCACCACCAACGTGATGCACACATATACATACAAATACGTACGCACTTAGCTGCTGCCGGGTAGAAATAAATAAATGAGAATATTTCCTGGTGTCCTTCGTGCCTGGCACCCACCTTCAACTCTCTTATGGTGTAGTTCCAATTCTGGACCGCCCTGTCTTCTGGGACGTTAGAATGCCCCGACTGCACCTCTGCAGAGGGGTAAGACTCCCCCAATGGGGCCACCCGTTGGCCGTGGGTGGCGACCCGTGATGCTTAAGGATAGAGCCCAGGTGGATGAGCAGTTCATGACATGCAATACTCTACTTTGGCCCTATCTTGGGCTAGACGGGCGGTCGGAGAAGCCCCCTCCGATTAATCGGCTGGTCACGTCAAGCCCTAGCACCTATATGATTTTCCCAACCCTATTGCCCTTATGGCAAGCGCCAGCCCCTTTTTATCATATGGGTGCTAGAAGGCGGTGGCTGCGGGTCTACATGTCCTGGGAATGACGTTAAACTCTATCTGATGGTGAGGTTCCAGTTTTGGAGGTTTGGGGAATGTGGAGCACCCCTTCATCACCATTGCTCCCTGGTCCACTCTGACCCGGAGTGGTAGTACCTGTTAGGGTCCCATCTATGGGTTAAATAGAAAAACGTATTTATAAAAGAATTGTATTATCCATTAAGAATTTATTTATTTCAAAACTTTATCGGCATTAAATGACCCACTGAGGTTGATATGCCGTAAAACAAAACAAACAAACAAACATTATATTATGTGTAGTACCCCTTTATTACCATTACTCTGACCCGGAGTGGTGTTACCTGTTTCTCCTCCTCTACCCACTCGACGCTGGTTTGCCGCTTCCAGTCGCCCTTATAAAGGATCTAGTACAAATCTAATGCTACACGAGAATGCTTGAAATCTTTCCACGACAGATGCGTTTTCTGACATCTTTGGCATCTTCCCCCTTTCTCTCTCTCTCTCTCTTCTCTCTCTCTCTCTCTCTCTTCTCTCTCTCTTCTCTCACACTTTTGTTTCGGCTCAATCATTATTTTCCTCTCACTCTCCCCCCCCCTCTCTCTCTCCTCTCTCTCTCTTCTCTCTCTCTCTCACCTTTCTTTCAGCTCAATTATAATTTCTTTTGTTTTATGCACCTGTTTCTATTCTTTCCTGGCTTCTCACCATCTCAGTCTGAAAGGCACAACATTCACCTTCCTCCAAATGTTCACCGCATAGAAAGACAGTAATTAAATTTTGTCACATGTCATGTTTACGCAGGGCGGAAGTGACGTCTATGTGAGATGTCTCATCCGGTAAGAGATTAATAAGAAAACAAGAACATTTACATTTGTTATTCCACACACTCCGCCATCTTTTTTGGCTCCGTTCAATTGGGACTGAAAATGATCACACAGCGCGCACAACACAAACACACACACACACACACACACACACACACAACACACACACACACACACACATATATATATATATATATATATATATATAATATATTATAAAATAGATGGAAATTTAATCCGACAGTATGAAATTTAACCATTTTTGAAAAAACATATGATGTTTTGTTATGTAATTGCTGACAGATCTGTTTCGACCCAAATCGATAAAGTTGGTCTTCATCAAAGTGCGACATAGACGGGAAGAAAGAGATATCCGTTAAAAGACTGTTTACGAAAACGAACGCTGAATTCAACCGCTGAAATTTTTTGAAAATGCATGTTCTGTTTTAAAAATAAAATAAATGTTATTTTAATTTTTAAAAATCAGAAGCATTATAGTTTATAATAAAAATCGAAAGAGTTTGTTGTAAAAATTATATAAAAAAAAATGTATATAAAATGTATATGATTTTTTATATAATGCTTTAAGGTTCCCCCCTGTGAACATCTCGTTCATACGGTTGGTCGCAAATTTCTTTGTGCCTTCCTGCAAAGATTTTCTCCACTGCCCACGATCCAAAGCTTTACTTTCCCATTTATATATATATATATCATCATCCTTATCATGTCGCGCAGTTTGCACGGATATCCATGATGATCTCTCGCCAGCCTTCTCTATCATTCATTGACTCCGGCAGCTCCTCTGCGCAGCAGCCAGTATCCCTACATAGTTGGTCAATGTAGGTCCTGGCTGGGCGGCCCACATTAGCGCGCCCATGCGCTGGCTTCCACAGTAGTATGTCGCTTACGATCTCGTCCTTGCTTCTCCAGCAGTGACATGCATGTCTAGTCCGTCTCACTCGTATGGTTTGTGAGATGGGGGGCAGGTGGCCATATAGTTGCTCTTTTTTCTGGGGTGCTGCTTCCACGACCTTTCCAGGACCGTCCATATATATACGGAGAATCTCACCTATGATTTCGCCCTTACTTCTCTAGCAGTATCCAGAGTGACTTGTTCATCTTAACTTGTTATTTGAATAGATTGTGTGATGAAAGGTAAGTGGCATGGGCAGCTGATGTTTTTTCAGCTTGCAGGATTTGTTCAAGATGCATTGGGTAAATTCGGCTTTGTAATGATTAACTATGCACCCTGGTGAGTTGCAACTTGACAATGCAAATTATACTATATATATATACATAATATATATAATATATATATATATATATTATATATATATATAATCCAAAAGTCCAGAGAAGAAAATCTTCCTTACGACACAAGAAGTTTTATTTAAAAAAAAACCTGTCGCAGTTTGAGAGCTCAATGTGTGCTCTAATGTAGAGTCACAGAGCAAATATCTTATAATGGATATTGTGGGTTTTGTATGTCTGTAACCGAAACTATATACCATTCAAGTCACAATTCCTTTGTTATTATACATCACATTCTCCATGATTTGATTTATTTAAACCTCAATTATTAATAAAATTGTTTTACATCATTAAGACGGTGATCATATTTTTACATACTAATAACATGAAATTGTATTTATATATAACAACAAAATAGTGGTTTACAGTGGTGAATTGGAAGGCTAATTTGAATATTGATCTTAAAAAATTTGATTTTAATAAATATATGCTTAGTATTATTGATTTCTAATTGTTTGGTTTTATATTAATGAATATGAGCAAAAATCTCAGGGATAAATCTTAAAAGAAATCCATTAACAAGAAGAAATAACTGTAATATTATTCTTTACTTCCTATTTTAACTAAATAGTTAAATTAGGAAAATTTACCAATGAAAAGATGGGAGTAAGGGGAAAATGATGGAAGAGTTAGTTTCAAAGTTGTTCTATTTTTCAATCATATCCCCTCTGTTCCAAATCTTTTTATCTGCATTCTTATTCAGTTTCATTAGCCTTTCTAATTTAATATGGTATTTTATTATATTAAAAACTTAAATACTTGCCAGCCGGAGGGTGCATATATTTGCTAGTATATGTAAAGAAAATAACAAAAGACTTAGAGATTTAGCATTATAGTCTTATTTCAGGGAGCTTAGACAAAGTGTCTAACTCAC
>CM042164.1:67188657-67198230 GCA_023376005.1 Doryteuthis pealeii | reverse complement strand
CGAAAACTTCTACCAGATGTGTGTGTTGGAACTATGTTTTTTAAAAGTCTTAAAGTCAAACAATTTTAAGTTATTAACGATTTTCTTGATTTTTCATAGCGAGATCCAATATCCCGATGTTGGCACTGAATCTAAGACAAACTTTTTTTTTTTATATTATTATTTCACATATATTGAACATTATTTGTACCAAAAAGATAGATTGGTGTTTGCCCAGAACCCATTTTAGAGATAAAAATAGTTGACAAAAAGTCGCCATTTTTCATGAACCCCACCAAATTACTCCGCCAATTTTTGGAATTGGAAGCTTAAATTTTGGGGAATGTCTAACTTTAACACAGTTCACACCTGTACAAAATTTCAGAAAAATTGAAGGTAGTGTGTGACAATTTTTTTTTCTGCATGATTTGACATGGAATTGCCCAGAGAGAAGTTAAGATGAGGAAGAGGGCGATGAAAGCAATGGAGAAAGATAATAAAGAGAAGAGAGACAGAGACAGGAGAGTGATATAATAAAAATATACTAGCAGGATCAGTGGATATACCACAGTATGATAATTTAATTATTACAACGTTTGATATGTTTACTTAAGAGCTATTGCTAAATAGTTCAATATATAAAAAGTATAATATTCTTAATTTAACTCTCTCTCTCTCTCTCTCTCTCTCTCTCACACACACACACTCTCTCTCTCTCACACACACACACACACACTTTTTTCTTTCTTTTCTTCTTTTCATCTTTTTCATTATGTTCGATTCAAACAGATTAGCGTTATCGCTTCCGCGCACTCACCCCCTGTAAAGTTTTTAAATGCCATCCTTGGCCAGTTGAAAAGGGCTTAAAGAAAGTCCTATGTTATGGAATCCTTTGGTAAGCGTATAAGTCTTATCCTGCGTATTGGTAAAGGTCCAGTGATTTAATCCTATGTCCGTCGTCAGTGAATGTCACAGTGATTATGACCAGTAGGGTCGATTAAGTATTGTATCAACCTCAGAGTATTGCCAGTGATTGGCCAAGTGTTAGATCACATAATTCCGGTCTAGTCTATATATATTTACCAACGCCTCCGCACGAGCAGGATGCGACACAAGGTCAATTTCTTAAGCGGAGTTTAACGGTTTGAATTCAGAGTTTTCCTTCTCCTAGACCAGTTGCCTAACCAAGGTTAAAGAGCCCAGTCTGCCCTATTATTTGCCCATAGCTGGAGGAAGAGTAGGATTCATACCTTTCCCAAGGGTATTAGCGCTAAGTGAAATGCAATTACCACGTCCAGGATTTGAACTCGGAGCAACGAGTCCATTTCCCATGACTTTAACCATTACACCACGCGCTTCCTACTTCCGGTCCAGTCTATAAGTAGGAGCGGGCATTTAGCACACACCTTATATGTCAAAAATCTCAAAAACCCCTTCTCTATCTTCTCAGGGATTAAAGAAATTAAGAAAACTAGAAGACCGAATGAATGCGAAGTATGGAGATAGAAGTCTCAGGTAGCGCATGTGCCATCAAAAACACGTGGAAAGTTGTTTAAAACGGAAGCCGAGCTGGCATAAATATAGCCTCACCCCCCACCACCACCAACGTGATGGGGTCAGGTGCAGACATATACATACAAATACGTACGCACTTAGCTGCTGCCGGGTAGAAATGAATAAATGAGAATATTTCCTGGTGTCCTTCGTGCCTGGCACCCACCTTCAACTCTCTTATGGTGTAGTTCTAATTCTGGACCGCCCTGTCGGTGGGGCGTTAGAATGCACCGACTGCACCTCTGCAAAGGGGTAAGACTCCCCCAATGGGGCCACCTGTTGGCTGTGGGTGACGACCCGTGATGCTTAAGGATAGAGCCCAAGTGGATGAGCAGTTCATGACATGCAATACTCCACTTTGTCCCTATCTTGGGCTAGACGGTCGGTCGGAGATGCCTCCTTCGATCAATCGGCTGGTCACGTCAAGCCTTAGCTCCTATATGATTTTCCCAACCCTATTGCCCTTATGGCAAGCCCCATCCCTTTTTATCATATGGGTGCTAGAAGGCGATGACTGCGGGTCTACATGTCCTGGGAATGACGTTAAACTCTATCTGATGGTGAGGTTCCAGTTTTGGAGGTTTGGGAAATGTGGAGCACCGCTTCATCACCATTGCTCCCTGGTCCACTCTGATCCGGAGTGGTAGTACCTGTTAGGGTCCCACCTATGAGTCAAATAGAAAAACGTATTTATAAAAAAACTGTATTATCCATTAAGAATTTATTTATTTCAAAACTTTATCGGCATTAAATGACCCACTGAGGTTGATATGCCGTAAAACAAAACAAACCAAACCAAAACCAAACATATACATACAAATACGTACGCACTTAGCTGCTGCCGGGTAGAAAAAAATAAATGAGAATATTTCCTGGTGTCCTTCGTGCCTGGCACCCACCTTTAACTCTCTGATGGTGTAGTTCCAATTCTGGAGCTCTGATGAATGTTTAATCCCCCCTTCATCACCATTATATTATGTGTAAGTAAAGTCCTCGGGGCGGCCTAATGTCGGTATCAACCAGACAGCGAGGGAGTCTATCCCCTTTTCACTAGCGCTAGACCAAGGAGATTGTTTTTAGCATCTGAGGTGGAGCGCCACACCTACCATCAGCTCCTTACTTTACCGCACAGATCCCTGTGCTACTCATACGCTGAGTTGGCGGGGGCTGATATCAAACCGGTCCCTTTATTACCATTAGTCTGACCCGGAGTGGTGTAAACTGTTTCTCCTCCTCTACCCACTCGACGCTGGTTTGCCGCTTCTAGTCGCCCTAATAAAGGATCTTGTACAAATCTAATGCTACACGAGAATGCTTGAAATCTTTCCACGACAGATGCGTTTTCTGGCATCTTCCCCTCTCTCTCTCTCTCTCTCTCTCTCTCTTCTCCTCTCTCTCTCTCTCTCTCTCTCTTCTCTCTTTCTATCTCTCTCTTTCTTTCTCTCACACTTTTGTTTCGGCTCAATCATTATTTTCTCTCCCTTCTCTCTCTTTCTCTTCCTCTCTCCTCTCTCTCTCTCTCTCTCTCTCTTTCTCCCTCTCTTTTCTTTCTCTTCTCACTTTCTTTCAGCTCAATTATAATTTCTTGTGTTTTATGCACCTGTTTCTATTCTTTCCTGGCTTCTCACCATCTCAGTCTGAAAGGCACAACATTCACCTTCCTCCAAATGTTCACCAATAGAAAGACAGTAATTAATTTTGTCACATGTCATGTTTACGCAGCGGAAGTGACGTCTATGTGAGATGTCTCATCCGGTAAGAGATTAATAAGAAAACAAGACATTTACATTTGTTATTCACACACTCCGCCATCTTTTTTGGCTCCGTTCAATTGGGACTGAAAATGATCACAAACGCTCGCGCACACACACACACACACACACACATATATATATATATATATATATATATATATATATAATATTATATAAAATAGATGGAAATTAATCCGACAGTATGAAATTTAACATTTTGAAAAAACATATGATGTTTGTTATGTAATTGCTGACAGATCTGTTTCGACCAAATCGATAAGTTGGTCTTCATCAAAGAGCGACATAGACGGGAAGAAAGATATCCGTTAAAAGACTGTTTACGAAATCGAACGCTGAATTCAACCGCTGAAATTTTTGAAAAATGCATGTTCTGTTTTAAAAATAAAATAAATGTTATTTTTAATTTTTAAAAATCAGAAGTATTATAGTTTATAGTAAAAATCAAAAGAGTTTGTTGTAAAAATTATATAAAAAAAAATGTATATAAAATGTATATAATTTTTTATATAATGCTTTCAGGTTCCCCCTGTGAACATCTCGTTCATACGGTTTGGTGCAAATTTCTTTGTGCCTTCCTGCAAAGATTTTCTCCACTGCCCACGGTCCAAAGTTTTACTCTCCCATTTATATATATATATATATATATCATCATCATCATCATGTCGCGCAGTTTGCACGGATATCCATGATGATCTCTCGCCAGCCTTCCCTATCATTCATTGACTCCGGCAGCTCCTCTGCGCAGCAGCCAGCATTCCTACATAGTTGGTCAATGTAGGTCCTGGCTGGGCGGCCCACATTAGCGCGCCCATGCGCTGGTTTCCACAGTAGTACGTCGCTTACGATCTCGTCCTTGCTTCTCCAGCAGTGACCTGCATGTCTAGTCCGTCTCACTCGTATGGTTTGTGAGATGGAGGGCAGGTGGCCATATAGTTGCTCTTTTTTCTGGGATGCTGCTTCCACGACCTTTCCAGGACCGTCCATATATATACGGAGAATCTTACTTATGATTTCACCCTTACTTCTCTAGCTTTATCCAGAGTGACTTGTTCATCTTAACTTGTTATTTGAATAGATTGTGTGATGAAAGGTAAGTGGCATTGGCAGCTGATGTTTTTCAGCTTGCAGGATTTGTTCAAGATGCATTGGGTAAATTCGGCTTTGGAATGATTAACTATGCACCTGGTGAGCTGACAACTTGACAATGCATATATATATATATATATATATATATATATATATAATAATATATATATATAATCCAAAAGTCCAGAGAAGAAATCTTCCTTACGACACAAGAGTTTTATTTTAAAAAAACCTGTCGCAGTTTGAGAGCTCAATGTGTGCTCTTAATGTTAGAGTCACACAGCAAATATCTTATTATAATGGAGATTGTGGGTTTGTATGTCTGTAACCGAAACTATATTACCATTCAAGTCACAATTCCCTTTGTTATTTACATCACATTCTCCATGATTTGATTTTATTTAAACCTCAATTATTAATAAAATTGTTTAACATCATTAAGACGGTTGATCATATTTACATACTAATAACATGCAATTGTATTTATATATACAACAAAATAGTGGTTTACAGTGTGAATTGGAAGGCTAATTTGCATATTGATCTTAAAATTTGATTTTAATAAATATATGCTTAGTATTATTGATTTCTAATTGTTTGGTTTTATATTAATGAATATGAGCAAAAATCTCGGGGATAAATCTTAAAAGAAATCAATTAACAAGAAGAAATAACTGTAATATTATTCTTTACTTCCTATTTTAACTAAATAGTTAAATTAGGAAAATTTACCAATGAAAGATGGGAGTAAGGGAAAATGATGGAAGAGTTAGTTTCAAAGTTGTTCTATTTTTCAATTTCTATTTTACCCTCTCTGTTCCAAATCTTTTTATCTGCATTCTTATTCAGTTTCATTAGCCCTTCTAATTTAATATGATATTTTATTATATTAAAACTTAAATACTTACACCCGGAGGGGGCATATATTTGCTAGTATATGTAAAGAAATAACAAAAGACTTAGAGATTTAGCATTATAGTCTATTTCAGGGAGCTTAGACAAAGTGTCTAACTCACCCGACTCATCAGATGCGAATGATGAATTCTTTATTACTTTAAAGGCATTTGAAAACAGATTTTTATTTTTTTATTTTTTAAATTTTATAGTTCTGTGATATGAATTCCAAACGAACTATCAAATTTAAAAAATAAAATAAATAAATAAATAAAAATCTGTTTTCAAACGTTTTTAAAGTAATAAATAATTCATTCGCATCTGATGAGTCGGGAGAGTTAGACACTTTGTCTAAGCTCCCTGAAATAGACTATAACACTAAATCTCTAAGTCTTTTGTTATTTCTTTACTTATATATATATAATATATATATATATATATATATATATATATATATATATATATAATATACATATATATATATATATATATATATTATGGATGACAATATATATATGTTCCCAACTACTTGTTGGTTGAGATTTCTGGGGTAAGAATTTGATTGTCGATCGTAAATTAAGCTTAAAACATAGCAAGGCTCTCCTATAAACAGGAAGAGAGCTCGCTAACGGCTGTAACATATATATCTATGTATGTATTTATCAGTTAAAATCTACCCCTTCTCTGCAGGTGGGTGATGGCCAAGAGATTAAGACGCCCGACAGTCGAAAAATCAGTCGGGTTTCTATCCCGATCCGAGGTAGCTTGTAGAGTCTGACCACACTAAGGAGACGTGATACGTCGAAACACAGTGCATGTGAATGACAATGTATATATATATATATATATATATATATATATATATATATATATATATTGTGCTTACTGTGTAATGGTTATCGAAGGAGGAGATGGACTCGCCGACCCGAGTTCAATTCCTGGATGAAGCGGTGTGTATTTCTCGTAGCGCTAATACAATTGGTAATGTTATGCATCCAACTATTCTCTCTCTCTCTCTCTCTCTCTCTCTCTCTCTCACACACACACACACACTCTCTCTCTCTCTCTCACACACTCTCTCTCTCTCTCTCACACACACACACACACACACTCTCTCTCTCTCTCTCTCTCTCTCACCCCAACCGTCGCCACTGGGAGGTCCTCCGCGCAGCAACCATAATCCGCACTTCAGATTTGATTGCAAAGATGAGGAGGAATTCTATTTTTTTTTTTCGCTTTTCAAATCTTATCTTAATTGAGAACTGAATTTACTGTTCAAGGTCTGCAAGATATTTTATCAGAACATTATTTACTCTGGATATAAAATTGCACTTCCGTATGTATATAACCAACGCTGGTTTGAACTCGGAGTAACCCTTTTCCTGGTTGTGTAAAAAGCTGAATAAGTAACTACTATTTACTCAAAGTTATTGGAACAGAGATGGTCTCATGCGTTTCCAAAGGGCATTAGCACAAAGTGAAACACAAACAACCTCGTCCCGGATTAGAACTCGGGGTGCCGGCAAAAACTAATAAACAGAAATGGGAAGAAGAAAAAACACATGGGTATGTATTTCAACCATCAAACTCAAGAGATATCACATCAGAAGACATGGACATGGCTAAGAAAAGGAAACCTCAAAAGAGAAACCGAATCCCTAATAATCGCAGCACAAGACACTGCCATAAAAACAAACTATATAAAGACAAAAATAGATAAGACGCAGCGGAACAGCAAGTGCAGAATGTGTGGAGACAGAGACGAAACGGTCAATCATATAATAAGCGAATGCAGCAAACTAGCACAAAGAGAGTACAAAGAGACTAGACACGACTCGGTGGGAAAGATGGTCCACTATGAATTGTGCGAGAAATTCAATTTTCACCATACAACCAAATGGTATATGCACAAGCCTGAACTTGTCCTGGAAAATGAGACCCATAAAATTCTGTGAACTTCGAGGTACAGACGGATCACCTAATCCCACCCAGGAGAGCGGACCTATTATTAATCGGCAAGAAGAAGAGAATCTGTCATTTCGTGGATTTTGCCGACCCGGCCGACCACCGAGTGAAAATGAAAGAAAGCGAAAAGATAGACAAATACTTAGATCTTGCCAGAGAACTGAGGAAACTGTGGAACATGAAGGTGAAGGTTGTACCAATTGTAATTTGTGCCCTTGGAACAGTCCCCGAAGCTCTGGAAAAGAATTTGGGTGAATTGAAAATCAGAGGAAGTATCGAGACCATTCAAACTACAGTACTGTTAAGATCGGCTAGAATACTCAAAAGAGTCCTGGAGACCTGAGGAGACTTGTTGTCACTCAGTTTCCTGTGGACCACCGGCTACGGCCGGTGTGAAAACTTCGATAATAATAATAATCTGTTTGTTCTTTGTTATATGATTTTCATTATTCCTTTCCAATATTAAAAAATGTTTCAAACATATATATGTGACACATATATGGAGGCGCGTGTGCTAGTGGTTAGAGTCGTGGAAAATGGTCTCGTCGGTTCGAGTTCAATTCCTAGACGAAGCTGTTGGCATTTCACATAGCGCTAATACCCTTGGTAAAGGTATGAATCTATATATTCTCCCCCCAGCTATGGGTAAAATAGTAAGGCAGACTGGGCTCTTTAACCTATGGTAGGTAGCCAGTCTAGCAGAGGGATAACTCTGAATTCAAAATTCCTGAGGTCGGTCGTTGATTGGATTCGTGGCATTCCTTGATGCACCAATTCTTTCCTATCGACTGTACCAAAAAGTGCGGAATGGTCCTACACAAGCCTTCACCACTATAAACAAATCACTGTGTTGGTTGTTCATTGAATAAACACTCATCCATCGAAAATCGACGAGAGAGTCCATTTTTTTAATATGTGACACATACATGGGACAATAAGAGGTACTACCACTCTGGTTCCTGGTGGACTTGGAAGTAATGGCAATGAAAGGATACTCCACACTTCTCAGAATTCAAGGCCTCATCACCGAATGCAGTTTAGTGGTATACCCAAGATACATCTTTATGTGTGTGTGAGGGAAAGGGGGTTGTACCCTTCTGCAGAAGAAGCAGTCAAAATATTCTAAGACCGATTGATGGGGAAAATTTTATATTTTATAAGTAACCAATGTAAGTACCTTCTCCTCAAGCAGGATGTGACACAAGATCAATTTATTCCGCGGAATTTAACAGGTTTAAATTCAGAGTTTTCCTTCTCCTAGACTAGTTGCCACTCAAAGGTTAAAGAGTCTAGTCTAACCTACTATTTACCCATATCTGGAGGGACAGTAGTTGGGTGCATACCTTTCTCAAGGGTATTAGCGCTATGTGAAATGCAAACAGCCTCATCCAGGATGTGAACCCGTGTCACCGAGTCCATTTCCTACGACTCTAACCATTACACCACGAACACCTCTACATAAGTAAACAATGTAAAGTTGTCGGACTGGTCTATTTTCGGTATCAGCATGACAGCGAGGGGGTCTATCTCCTTGTTGCTATCGATACACCAGGGTTATTGTTTTGCTGAGGTGGAGCGCCAGATCTACCGTCAGCTCCCCGCTTTACCGCACAGATCAGATCACCCAAACTGTGCCACTCACGCTCTGTGTTGGCGGAGACCGGTATCGAACCAGGGAACCTTGCGATTGCTTAGCTGGGCGCTCTACCGACTGGGCTAAACCGGCAAATGCTGTAAATTTTTCGTCTTTTGCAAATCTCAGCAGTTTTATTCAGGAATTTAATGATCTTCTTTTCTAGAGTTCGTTGTTTGATTTAAATTTTAGCGTCCGTGTGTTGAACGTCGGGAAATACAATTGCAGATACCACGCGTGCGCAATGCATCAGGGTGAATGCATTATAAAAACGGGGGGGGGGAGAAATTGGCAAGGGGAAAAAAGATGAAAGACGAAAGGGTAAGAGTGAAAGGAGGTGGCAGTCGGCGTATCAAGTGAAAGATGAAATTGAAGAGAAGGGAAAGAAAAAAATGAAAGGGAAACAGAAACAGTAATACGTGCAATTGGATTACGGACATAGATAGATAGATAGATAGATACTCCGCTTAGAATATTGAATTTGCTCATGGCGGAGGCGTTGGATATATACAAGCATTGACTGATAGATAGATAGATAGATAGATAGATAGATAGATATGAACAATCTGAGATGTATAGATAGATAGATAGATAGATAGATAGATAGGAACAATCTGAGACGGTTAGATAGATAGATAGATAGATAGATAGATAGATAGATAGATAGATAGATAGATATGAACAATC